>CM037855.1:77489237-78089237 GCA_021234595.1 Delia radicum | reverse complement strand
TACTACTTCATAACAAACTAATTTACCTGTTGCATCAATACCACGAACGAACCAACGACATCATTATTACTTGGTCATGAGGTTATCTGGTGGAAAAATCAGTTAAACAAAAAAAAAAATATTTTAACTGAACTACAAAAACAACAACTAATAAAAAAAGAAAAACTAAAAAATGCAGTTACAACAACATTCCATAACTATAATATGTTTATTAAGGTGTCCCGATAAATTTCCATTTTGCGAATTGACTGAAGCAATATCAGTCCAACGATGAATATTAATAAGCTGAATACGGACAAAAAAAAAGCAAACAATTTTGATTTGAATCTTCAGCGATTGAAGATTTTGATATTAGTGTAAAAATTATTGTCAAAACAATAGCAATTAAACTTTTATTTGATTTCAAATTTAAATGTTTAATTGAAAATGAATTTGGTGCACACACAATTTCCAGTTTTCATACCCAGTAATGAAAACAAAAAAAATAAAAACCAATTTTAAAAAAAATCACCAAAATTGAAAAAGGCTATTAAATTAAAAAAATTCGCTAATATATAAAAAATTCGCCAAAATTTAAAAAATAACTTTAAAACTTAAAAAATGGCTAAAAGTTAAACATCTCCAATATTTAAAAAATGCTAAAATTGAAATACGAGTAATACCGTTAGATTAAAGAAAAAATCGCCAAATTGAAGTAGATCGCTTAAGTTGAAAAAAATCACCAAAAAATAATGAATTCACCGAAATTAAAACAATTGATTAGATTAGGAAAAAATACAAATATATATAGACACATTAAATTTTAGCGTTTTCTAAATTTTGTAAATATCTGAAATTTTGAGGTTTTCTTTTAAAATTTGGCGGTTTTTTCTAATTTTTGGGATTTTCTCTAAAATTAGCGATTTTTAATTTTTGGCGATTTTTAAATTTTGAAAAATAAAATTCCCAATTATAGCGGTTTTTTCCAACTTTAGCTAAGAAAATATGAATTAAATTTTTTATACAAAATCGAAAAAAGATTTATCAAAAACAAGTTTTTTTTGGGAATTCCCGAACCCTAGTCATTACGCAAGTTTTGACACAAATTTTGTACAAAACTATTTTTTATTACTGGGGAATTACCGGGAATTTTTTTTAACCGGAAATTACCGGGAATTTAAGAAAACATCAAAACAAACATGTTTTCGGAATTAAAAATCTTGTAGAAGCTAAAAGAAAAATCAAAGTATTCTGCAATTAGTAAAATTGTTTTTTTACCTATTCATGTCAAATTATTTTAAAACTCATTAATCAAAATAGACACATTGGCAATATTTTATTCCACTATATAAAAACGAGTTTTTAAAAAGTATTATTTCGAGTTATTTAAAAGTATTTCCGAATTAGTAGTGATTGTTAAATTTGAACATATTTTGCTTTTTCAAAAAAAAAAAAAAAAAAAAAAAAAATAGCTCTCACTATCAAAACATTAATTAACATTTATTTTAAAAGTCCCAGGAATTCCCGGAAATGTATGCAAAAATTTCCCGATTCCCGGTAGTGGAAAAATGTTGGGAATTTGAAAACTCTAATAGCGCACTTTAAACGCTGGTAGGGACCTAAAGATCCCCTCCAAGAACGTGTTACTTATTTTTCCCACATTCAGCTCATTGTACTTATTATTCGATTCATAATTTTTAATCGGGACACCCTATTGTTTGTAGTTGTTGTTTTTGGTATTGTTATTGCTGATTCTGTTGTTGTTGTGGTGGTTTGCAAAATAATGGGTCATTAAACATGTACATTAGGCTGCTTCTTAAAACAACAAATTGTCGAAATTTGGACTGGACAATACTGGATTAGATTAAGATTAATTTCTAATTTTTCAAAATATATAATTTTTCAAAATATTTAATGGTTGCTAAGGAGATTTAGTAGTGTATCATTAATTTCCAGGAACATATACGGTGTTTCTTTGGATAATTTTCTAAAAATAAGAGTTCTATTGTTTCTTCATAAAATTATATACACACAAAAGCCAAAATATATTTTTGATCAAATTCGATTTGCAAGATCCAATAGGGGAAAAAAGTTAATACTTCCTAGACATCACTCTCTTGTTTCTGAATATCAATTTCATGTACATTCTGCTCGTCTTTGGAATTTATTACCTCAAAACATACAACAAGCCAGCAACGCAACGCACTTCAAAAATTTACTTTTTAATTTTTTTGAATAACTTTAATTTTTCAATGTTTTTCTTTCTTTAATAATTTTTACTAATTTTGTTTTCAATACTTTTATCTTTTTCTCTATTTTTGGTTTTATTATATTATATTTTTTTATATGTTTTATATTCATTTTTTAAATTTTTTAAATTTTCTATATCTTGTTTTTATTTTTTATATTATATTAATCATTGTGAATCAATTGGGATATTTTATTGATGTACTATAATTATAAGATTCAATCTTGTTGTACTAAAAAAAACAAATAAATAAATAAAAGACTTTTCCCGATTTTCAAAAAGAACATATTTTTATAAAAATAGTTGCTTTTTTTTAAACAGCAAACAAATTAATATTTAAAAAAGAGAATCAACACTCATGAAATTGTTTCTATTTATTAATGTGTTCCTTTCTTTGGGGACATATGAAGGGCTTCAAACGTGCCAACACTCTAATTGCTCGAGATGATAAGTCTTAGAGCAGTTGTTCCTCACCACGTGATAGGGAGTTCAGAGAGTTGGCAAACTTGTTGCAGCTTTTTGGTTCATAGCCCTAATTCATTATTTTACTTCGTTGGGGTTGAGTGATATGGCAACATCTAAGGTGGGATAGAAAACTGCGTTATATATGAGGGATAGAAAACTCATACATATTATTTGTCTAAATTGACGTTGTCGTCACTGGAAATCGAACTCGGGAAAATCTGTGTAACAGTCTAACGTGCTAACAATTATAGCACAGCGACCTCTAATTAAAAAAATTAAAGGATTGCAAATATTAAAATAATTTTGAGCGCTTTTTTTTAAATACATCATGGGATAAAAAAAGTAATACTGACGGGATCGACCAATTTACTTTTGGCGGATTTAAAACAAATAGGGTAAAAGAAACTAATTTCACTTTGTAAATTAATTAGATCGGAATTTCTTAGTTTCGAAATATTAAATATTTGGGCATCGTTAACCCATGTTAACCGGAGGACAAAATTGTCCCACAAAATAATATTGATAGATATAACTGAATTTTCTTTTAATTAACTTACTTTCTGTAAGTTTCTTTCTTAATTAAGTAAAATTTTCAAAGCTGTTTATTATTAGTATAAAAAATATTAACCCCTATTGACCGAAGACCAAAAAATTACCGACCAAAAAATCTAAAACGGATTTTGTACATGAGGTTATTTTGATGATGAGCAATTTTTGACAAAAAGCGTATAATATTATAGAAATTTGTGTTTTGTGCCTCATAACTATATTAAGGTATAAACATTAACTTTATTTAATGTAACATTTTTAACCTACGGAAAACATGGGCTAGCGATACGTAAAATATATAATGTTTTTGTTTTGGAACTGAGTAATTGTGATCAAATTAAATAATAATTTACAATGTAAAACTATTTTCTGTCACCAAAAATATATTTTACTCTTTTCTTAATTAAAATTAATGGCTTTCCTCCAAAACTAAATCAGTCCCACGCTAAGTGGATTGAGGGATCCCTTGAGTATTACTTTTTTTAAATGCTCATGATGTTTTTAAAGAAAAGGCCCAACATTATTTTCACATTTGCAATTTTTAAGTTTTTTTTTAATTTGCTTTGAAAATAATGCAAAATTTTTTTGGCCTAGTGTGTTTAAGGGTTAACCATCTTATAAAAACTAAATATTGCTTTCCTTTTTGGAAAATATTGCGTAGATCTTCGACTTTTACTGTCAGTGCACGTAACTCATGAGAATGTGTTATGCATACGTCGTATATCTATTCAAAAAATATTTGTATGTGTATGAAAAACTGTTTGTTTTTAAAAGAAGAAGAAGAGTTTTAAATCTATGTAATCTGTGGCATTTGGTGTTAAATATAATACAAAAAAATTAATATTGCTCTTTTTGAGCTCTTAAAAAACTATTTTTATAAAAATATGTCCTTTTTAAAACTCATGAAAAATATCAAAGTCTGGTAGCGACTCCTAATTTCTTTTCGAAAATTTTGGAAAAATTAGAGAATTCATAATTCTTAATCTAACCCTGAGTTGTCCCCTCAAAAATTCGACGTTTTTTTTTTTTTTTAAATAAGAACCAGCCTAATGTAAATCGTCAATATGCATGTGTGTGTGTGGTATTCATTGTGTTGGTGAGGAAAATTAAAAAAGAAGAAGAGCTGCTACAAAAACAAATCTTGCTTCAACTTTTTTTGTTATACCAAAAAAAGTATAAATTTTAATTATGCAGCTGCATCGATGCATAAATTTTGCGAGCATTGTAAAGTCATTATGAAACAAACATAATTATACCCTACAAACAGTTACGGGGGTATTCTAGGGAGTAGAAAACTTTATAAAAAAAAAAATAGGTTACCTGAACTGTAGCGTTCGATTGGCATTAAATTAACTTACATGCACTAATTTGTTTTATCTGTGTACGCATAATCACTAAATGTTGACTATAAAGTGGTTTTAAAGTACGCTCACAAAATTATGCCGGTTAATAAATCAACTGCAATTAAATAATTATCCACTGAAATGTTATTAAAAAATTAACTTAAACTAATAATGTCAGTTAAACGGTTAAAAATTATTTCAGTATTAATTACACGGTGCTAAAACTTGGAAAACGACCTAGCGTGTGTTATAGGTATTGCTTATTTTAATATGAAAGCTTATAAAAATGTATACCAACGTATAAAGAAAATTTAGTTCTTAACAAAACCTGGTTTTCATTTTTCAAATCGGATGAAAATTGTAAAAGTTATTTAACTTTTCATTAACACCTGTTTTTAACTATACATGTTAACTTAGGTTAAGCTATTTGTACAGTTTTTAATTTACGTTTGTAAGTCAAGTGGTTTACCATATGAAAAGTCTGCAATTCCAAAATTTTTACTTTAGAAAAAGTTTAGTAACTTTTGCAAATATAAACCGATTTTAACAAATAACATCTCGTTTTTTTCTATATAAAATTGTCTTTAAAATACAGTGCATAAAAAGATAGGTTTTCATAGAAAAAAAATTAAAATAATTCTTGTTGAATTTGAAAATTAAAAAAAAATGAGAAAAAACTAAACTAAAACAGTTTTTTCAAAATAACTCCAAATTTTGAGGGTGTTTCAAAAATTTTGAAAACGGTTGTTGTTTGTCCTCACCTAGGCCTACAACCCCCCACTAGGTCGGTTTTCAAGTTCTGACAAAAAGTGTTTTTTTGTAGCAGTGTGTTATTTTGACATTAAATGTGTTTCGAATATGGTGCTGAATTTTGGTGGAGAAGGTTGATGGTAATTGCCGAATCCAAATCAGGTGAAAAATAACAATTGTTGTTGGGTCGGGCATTGTGTTCGCTCGATTCATATGGTATCACTAGCCAGGAATGGGTGAAATGAAATTGCAGTGATTGCTACCGATATAATTTTTTGCACGTACAAATACGGAAAATTAATGTTCATTCATGTCCATGTGGGTTAAAACCGATTTAGTGTTGGAATTATGACCAACTTTTTTTTTGCCATTATCCTCTTCCGCAGGCCGATACACACCTAGATAATAGACTTGGTATATGTTGGCACTTGAATGTTGCGGTTGCTGTGACCGAATTTTTCGGTTGTAATAAAAAACATTCCATTGAAACAACAGAATTTCTGGCACGACAATAGAATTTCGATTGGCTCAACAAAAATTCACTAATAACTACCAAAAACTTCGATAGCTACAACGGAACCATTCCATTGGCTACGAACAGATTTGGCTACAATACGTTTGTGCACATAAATATTTTGACTTTCCACAGAGAAGAATACCCTTAAAGCCTGTCGAAGTCCGGTAAGCAGAAAACCTTTTTCAGCTAATATGGCTTCCGATATACTACATAGTATACAACCCCTAAGAGCGGCCGTAGGCATGATACCCAGAAGGCCCTTGCCAGCCTGCTGCCTAAGTCAAAAAAACTTTACTATATATTATTGTTTAGAGGTTATGACAGAAAAATTTTCGGCAATAGTACCCAAACGAAATCGATGAGCGGTGTTTTGTGCACATAAAATATGCTCTTAACACTTTAAAAATATGCATTTATTATTGCTTTTTTTTTTAAAAGAGCTCAATATCATTACAACCACTTTTGTATTTTTTGTTTAAAAAAATTTAAAAATACCGTTAAGTACACAAGCCAACAAATTTTTAACCCTGAGACCAGAGTAAACTTTTGTAGAAAAAAAAAAAATTTAATAAAATCAATTACTAAGCATCTGACGATAACACAAGCCGACAAATTTTAAAAAAATAAGTCGAAACCCTGGGACTAGTATATACCTTTTTAATGGTTTGAGCTCCGCTTAATCCGAATATAACCTTATCATTTCCCCCTCACATCAGATTTTTGAGATATCGCAGCTTAAAGTTTGAAGAAACCCCGTTTTCGCCATATTCCAGGCGTTATAACAGCGCGAATTAACCTTTATTTATAAAATTGGAGCAAAATTGATTATTAATAGGTTTTTTGTTAAAGTTCTGCCTATTATGGAGGCTCTACCTTTTCTAAAACTTCGGGTTCTGATGAGATCTTTAGCCAGATCGAAATACTAGTATCAACCTAGCTAATATGTTTGATTTGCTTTATTTTTGTAAATATACGGAGGTTGAAAGCTCGTTATAAATTGAAAATAACATAAAAATAATCTCGATGTATATAAAAACAAAAAACTAATATAACTGTGAAAGTCCCACCAATTACCATCAAAATAAAGGTTTAACCTCTCTTATATATTGTTCCTTCTTTGAGGTATCTTAAAATAATGTTTGAAACAACCATGTTTTTCATGGTATTTCGGTATTCATTTTATTCATGGTATTTTCGCTATGAATGCATTTCTCTTTTATTTTACGTTAAACTTATAAGAGTCTTGAAGTCATAATTTTTCCCATAACAATGCTTTTAGAATTGTTTAGATATCTCTTCTATTTTCTGAGATATCGTCCTTGAAATTTCTTAATATATGTCAAGAAACGAGGACGTGTCGGTATTTACTACATTTGTTTTTTTTTAAATTTTGACTCCAATTTTTTAAGACTTTTTTAATTTTTTTATATTTTTTTGTGCTCTTTTATATTTTTTATAATCTTAAAGATCATTATAGAATAATATGAAAATCAAACATAAGAAAAACACAAATGAAGTAAATTTTATGTCGCGATCATGTGTTGGTCGTGAATCCGTCAGACACGATATCTCAGAGAATAGAAGAGAATTCTAAACAATTCAAAATACATTTTTATGGGAAAAAACATAAATACAAGATTCTTATAAATTGCGGACGGCTTAACAAAGTTGGAGGGAGAATCGCTGGATGAAATATGACGAAATATTGACATATTTATTTGTTGATTTTTTTTTTTAGAAATTGTAATTCAAATTAATTGATTTACTACAAAATGTGTGATGTACAATGCTTATTAACCTTTTACCGCAAGGAGTTACATATATGTAACGCATAATTTGACTTAATGCTGCGCATTGTATAAGCAACCAAAATACATATTTTATATTAAATACGATAAACCAACCTATGCATTTTGATATCACACAGTTTATATTTCCAAAATAACAGTAAATTTTTTATTGCGATAGAATACCAAAAATTTACAAAAAAAAACAACTTTTGTAAACAATTACAATTCATAATTTAGAAGTTATTAAACAAATTTCTTACAAGGGAGGTAGCCCGATCCGGACCGACAGATCTTAATGAACTTCGGATATGTTGTATAGAATAAAAATTTGCACAACCTCATGTTTAGGCGTGGGACCAAAAATTACCCCATTTTATGTTTTTTCGGTTCATTAAAAAATATAGGCTTTCCTAGTCACATAATTTAATTTTAATATATTCGCCATATTTTTGGTTATTGAGTGATCCCAAATTTTTATTCTCTTTGGTTTTTCTGCTTATAAAATCTTTAAAAGTGAAAATGTACAAAAACGTCGAAATAGGAGTTCCCTTATTTTCAATTTACTAAAGACTGAGATCTAAATAAGTATAACATATAAATTTAATCATATGTAAAAATTTCAAATTTTTATAATCAAGTTAGATTTGAAAAACGCGCCAAAAATCGTGTATCAAAAATCAGCCATATCTAAAGTTTATTTGGCTTTTAATTGGCTACTAAACAAAAAATGCATTAAACCCAGCAAAAAAAGTGCTTACCCAGAAGCAAATCTGGAAGGCATTATTTAATTACCGAGCGCTTCCGAAACAATTCCATAAGGCATGATTTTTCTTCGCGATGTCCCACTTGGTATGTCTCTTTTTAGCAGGTGAAAAGCGCTTCCTTCATGTGCTCTAAGAAGCAACTAATTCATGCCTTCGTAGGAAATGAAAAGCTCTTTTTTGTATATTGACAAGTTTAATACTTCATTGTATGCATTTTAAGGCCTGGAATTAGTGACTATTACGATCAAATATTTTGTGTACTCGGTTAAAAAGGCTTAAAAAATCGATTTATTAGTGAATTTTGGAAAAAACAGGAAAACTAGTTGCAAAATATGACACTTCCAAATCGTTAAACGTCCAAAGCTGGTATTAAGTATTGTTTCACAAACTCGGCTCCAAAATTTATTAAAAAACTTTTTTTTTTAAGGTACTCTCCTGCAGACTCCTCACAGGCTTGAGGTAAATATTTTTACCATCTAAATTAATATGAAATATCAATGAAAATTTAGCACAAAAAATATACATTTCTTTAAATATGATTCAATTTGTCAGACTATTTGTAGACAATAAGAAAATCAGTTTGGACCTGATAACGTCCACAATTAATGTCAAAATTTAAGACAAAGAGAGTTTAAGGAGGAAACTGCACTCAGGGAATTAAGAAGGTAGTGACTAAAAATTACATTTAAAATGACTAGAACTGTAGTCAAATAGGCGATAACTCTATTTGCCATAAAAATGACTAACTATATAGAAATTTTTGACTTTTGATGAAACAAACTACAATGGAAGTAAAAACGACTATCTAACCTTAAATGAATGCATAAACCATAAAAACAAAACAATTAAATAAAACGACTACATAAGTTGTAAAAACTACTGTTTTTAACAGTTATTTTTTCGGAGTTTTAAAAATATTTTTTAATAAAACAAATATTTTCTTTTTAACTACAAGAAAAATTTGTATATTTAAAATGCAAAGTCAAAATTCCAAACGGTATTGCAGTTATGACGTTTTTATGCATTGGAGATACAATGAAATTTTCTAATTATTATTTGAAAACTATGAATATACTAAGAATAACAAATATAAACTATACGAGAATTTTTCAAAACTCGATATAATCTTCTATTTTTAAATAACTAACAAAAACTAATTGTTTACTGTTTGCTGCAAAATTACTATTTTGGTAGTTGTTTATTAAAAACCTAAAATAACTACTCGAAACAACTGTTACTTTGTTGAAATGGCTGTCTGAATTAGTCGGCTTTAATTTTCTCATAGAAAAATGACTACAATAGCAGTTAAAACAACTACTACTGTTTACTACCCCAATTACCTACATGTAATAGTTACTGTAAGAGTTTTCTGATTGTTTTATAACTCCATAATACATAAGGTGGTCTTCATAGTGCCAGTATAACAAACCACATGTTTTCTGGACACAAAATAAAAATATCCGTTTTAGTCAAAATAACCTAATCGGAATAGCTTCGTAGTACCTCCACCAGTATTAACTCTTTGTTAAAAAGTTATGACACCCACTACACGTATTGCCAATAATGCCTAAAAGTTTTAACATAAGTCGCCTGCATCAAACCAAACCTCTATGAAATATATAATATACACTGAGGAGCATAAGTGTATCACAAACCAACAACTATCAATTTAACAACCTATAATTTCTATAAATTTTACTCAAATGCAATCAAATTTTTCATATTATGTTTGTACAAGTGTCTTCTCTTTTCAAACAGGTTTTATTAAGATCTGATCATAACAACAAATACACGAAGGCATAATGCAAATAAATCAAAATGATACAGTTTTGCACTCACTATTTATTTTTATATTTTTAAAACAATATATTTAATAACTGGTCCAGTAACACTTTGCATTAAGCTCCTGGATGCGATTAGGTAGACTTTGTGTGTACCTCTGCACAAATTCTGGAGGAATCGCCTCGCACACTTCCTTCGTCCGCTCCCACAACTCGTTCACGCCTTTTGGAGTGCTGGCATATTTTGCAAGCTGCGATTTGACGTGACTCCACAAATTCTCGATCGGATTCATATCCGGAGATTGTGGAGGCCAACCAAAATCACACAAAATTTTTGCTTTTTGAGCCAGTCTTTCACTACATGTGCGATATGTTTGGGGCCATTGTCTTTCTGAAAAATTACTTTTTCAGCAGCAAGACCCTTTTTTCTACTACATCAGGAAGATTTTGTTGCAGGATGGACAAATATTGTTCATTGTTTATAATTCCATCGATGCGCACCAATTGTCCAACTCCATCTTTTTGTTGCAGCACGCGAGCACTGGACTGTCGCTGATTGGGATACGGTATGTTATTAAACATATCTGTGTATTATTATTTCAGCGCGATCCCAAGATATCGGTTTCAAAAGTTCGGTCACTTGAGACGAAATCCCCATTTCTAAAATTTTATTTTTTAGATTATGCCTATAAATTGTATCGTAATATGAAATTTCATAAAATCATTTAATTTAATATTTGCATAAAAGTGCGTTCAATATATTGCCACCTTTGTTAAAATTTATGAATGCGTTAGTTATTACGACTTGTTCGTCTTTATACAACTTTCATTAGGATTTGGAATTTCATGCAGTAAGAAATTAAACGAATATATTATCAAAAACGAAGCCGAGTAACATGTTTAAACTTTCTGAATGTGTTAATTTTTGGCCAATATTTCGACACATTGAGTTATATTTTGCACTAAATACTGAGAACTACTTTTGAATTTTTTTTAAAAAAGAAGTTATCCAAAACCATATGAAATTACGCAAAAAAAATTGTAAAAAAAGTTTTTAGTATCATTTTAAAATAATCGCTATTTTTGATATAAAAAAATCATACAAACACATTATAGACACTTTAGATCAGGGGTGGCAAGAATTTTTTCGTTGCGTGCAACAAAAAGTCGAATTTTTTTGTAAAACTCTGTCTCGTGTCACCTTAAAATTATTTATTTTTTGATAGCACTTTTTGTATGAAACACGTTTTAATGTCATCTTCAAATTGAGTTTTTTATATCTAGTTTTATTACAGACTTTTGTCCAATTTTCTGGATTTTTTCACTTCTCCTAGAGATTTTGTTGTCATTGAAACAATTTTAACTTCTTTCAATCTAAAATTCCAAAAAATTGTACAAAATCGTAGATGAATTTTAAAAATGCACTGAAAACTGTACTACACAATTTTCCGTTGTTTTTCAGTTATTCAGATTTATTAATTGTATTTCGGAAATAATGAATTGGTTTTCAGCTTTTTAAATTGTAATTCAGAAAATATTAATTGAATTTCATATTTATTTGTTCACTCCGAATACTCTACATGTATGTTATTCGGGTAGTAATCAGTAGTTGATTTGAGTAGTTATTTCAGTATTTTAATAAACAACTCCAAAATCAGTAATTTTTTGTTATAATCGATTGAGAATTGACAAAGTTATGGTACTTTTTCACTAATAATTTAATTTTTTTGACAACTTTTCCCACTTCTTCAAGGATTATTTCGAATCTTCTTTTAAAACTACAATATTCTTAACGCTAACGTTTTTTTTTTTAATATAATGAGCATTCATATATCAAAATCGGTTGAAAATTTGCAAAATTATGGTACTTTTTCAATACATACAAAATTTTGTTTCTCATCCTTCGCACAAATGCATTAGAAAAAACAAAATTCGCTCTGTATCTGTATATATAGAAAAAGTACCATAACTTTGTCATGTTTCAACCGATTTTAATTTAATTAATGAGGGCGTATTTTACTCAGAAAGACACTAGATTTTATAATAGTGTTGCTTTAAAAGAAAATTGTTGTTTTAAAGAAGATTTAAAGAAATCCTCGTAAAAGTTGAAAGAGTTGTAAAAAATTAAAATTTTAATTATTATATATATATATTTAAAAAATACCATAACTTTGTCAATTTTCAACCGATTTACTTAAGAAAATACTAGCTTTAAGAATATTGTTGTATAAAAAGAAAATTCGAAAAAACCCCCCGTATGAGTTTAAAAAATATTTAAATTTCAATTGTTATTAAGAAAATCTCTACCTATATTAATAATATAAAGAAAATATATATATTCAGAAAGACTAGGTAATTTTTTTTATTCAATTTCAAAATCGGTTAAAAAATTATTGAGTTACAAATATTTAAATGCACCAGTCGCAAAATATCTCTTTTACAGGTTTTGTAATACACTCATCTAGACTTTTTTGTTTTTTGTAGCACAGTGTACTTATTCAAAAAGTGGCAACACTGAACTAAACATTTAACCATGCGTTAATTTATTTTTGTTAAGAATGCATTTCAAAAATATTTAAATAGCAAATACTACTTTGTAAAATTTAACAAGTTTTTATTGACCTTGTCTAAATGGAAAACCACAATTAAATACACATAAACATTAACGACCGCATTCATATAAAATCTTAATTCAGATTTCAAATACATTTTAATTAAAACACATTTTAAGCCTTTAAACTGTATTCATAAAGAAATATTAAGCTTAAAATACCAATTTTAAATCTTGTGTAAAAGTTGATGTTCGTTTATGAATACAGTTTTAAGGCTAAAATTTGCGTTTTAACTAAAATGTATTTGAAAAACTGTTTAATATTTTTATGAATACGGGTGTAAACATTTATGTCTGTATAGATAATAGTTGCAAACTTGCGTACATTGATATTTCATTTGGAAGTGTAAACGTTCTATAATTTGAAAATGTTTGAAATTTAATACTTTCAAACTGCTTTAACTCAAATATACATATAAGGGATTTAATCTCAGGTGACCAAAGTTTTGAAACCAACTTATTCCGATCGGGTTGAAACTTGCACCAAGTTTAGTCCATTTGGGTAGTAGTTATAACACAAAATTTCAACGGGATCTGTTAAGGAAATCCTAATAGGAAGTCAAGAATGACGGTTTTCCTTATTCAATAAAATATTTATTAATAGACATAATGCAATGATTTTTTTGGACTAAAATAGGCTTTAATGTCACAAATGTGAAATTGATGTCAGAACTTAAGATTTGCTGTAAGCAATTACACAATTCGCAAAAACTAAATTAAAAAGTCCAAAAATTAAATTTTTTGTTGACATGTTTTTTGGGAAATGTATGTACAAATCAGAGATTTTTTCAACACAAATCTCTTTTACATGAAAAGACTATTTAGAATATTATGCATACTTTCTATGTTTAGAAAGAAATAATTTCTCTTAGGGATACCAGATCCAGATTCACTGTACAAGCTGGACAATCGGATTAAAAATGCTGGATTTTGCAAAAAAAAAACTAAACATTTTCAAAACATGTTTTAACAAAAAAAGCATTAGAATTCGTATTTAAAAAGTAGTCACATTGTTAGAAACAGAAAGTATTAAAATACAATAAAACTTTACCCCCCCCCCCCCCCCCCACAACCAGGCCTGGTTGTTAGTGATAACACAACAGGGAAACCATAAGCGATAATACTTTTTAACATAGCAATGTAAAAAAATGCACAATCAGTGTTAACGAATATGTTATATGTGTACTCAGAGAAGTCCAACAGTTACTAGATGACAGTTACTTGTGTAGTAATGTGTTTGTAGTTATTTTAACTGCAATTGCAGTTTTTTTAATCAGAAAAATAATTTTATTATTTTTGAGGGTTGGATTTTTAAACAACCTACCAAAATTACTGCATTTCGGTAACAATTATTTTATGCTGTTTTTTCAACTTTTTGACTTAGTGTGTTTGCTATGGAGTGTTAAGAAGCGCCTTGTTTATAAATTTTATCAATTTTATATTTATTGTGAAAGAGAATGTTAATGAAGATAGACAAATAAAACGAAAATTTGCTGTAAATTTGATTAAATAAATAAAATATTAGGTAAGCTTTGGAATAGGAAACAAATTTGTTTACTTGAATATTATTAAATGTTGTATTTCTTTTCTTGCAGATCTTTATTATTTTTATTTATTAATTCAATGTGACGAGAAGAAATCAAAGAATATCTCTTAAAGTCAGACATTTTGCAGAAAAAATTTGGAAAAATACCGTGAATATTTTGTGTGATATTTTGTGTAAATAAGTTTTACAATAATAGTGTTTTTGTTAAATAATAAACTCAGATTAACAAAATTAAAATATTTTTTTTTTAATGTTTAATTGTTTTTCGACAGTTAATTTTTAACAGCTAACACACTTGAGTTTTTTTATTTTATTTTATTTTATTATTAACAACTACAATTGGTTTACAATATTGGAATTCACAAAATATATCAACATAACTCAAAATAATCACTGCACTTCCTCCGGTTTATCTTGTTGGACCGATTCTTGACACATTCATTCACCGTTAATATTTTTGCAAAATACATAAGATTTTAAAGAGATATTATGGGGAACCCCCGCGCACAATGAAATTAAAATTTTGTTTTGGTTTTGTTTTAAAAAAAAAAAAAAAAAAAAAAAAAAAAAAAAAAAAAAAAAAAGGAATTGACAAACAAAAATAATTCAAAATTTTGTTTTATTTCAAAAACAATCTTTTTTTAGCATTTTTGGTGGCTTATAAAAACCTATTATTCGCCACCTTTTCTGACTCATATTTGAATCATTTATTTTATGTGTAATCTTTGCGGACCCCCTCGGAATTGTCTTAAGGACCACCATTTGGGAACCTTTGCTTTAAACTAATGTAGTATTTAAATTAATTTGGTTAAATAACAAAAAAATTAAGAAGAAATTGGACTCGATTTAATCCCGTTATTAGCAAATAACTGGACATGATTTGGACCAAATTTTGAATTACACATTTTAAAATTGGAATATCTCGGTAACTTTAGCATTTTTATGTAGGTCTTTACAAGCAGATTAAAAATGTGTTAATTTTATAAAAATCGGATAAGAAACAAAAAATGGCTAGCACTCTAAATTTTTTGATCAAAAAGTGCCCTACTTTGAAAGAAAACAAAGAAGATAAACAAGTCGCTTCCCACTGAGTGACACAAAGTTCTTAAAAGAAAAGACCTAAGCTTTATTTTAAGCAAAAAAAAAAAAAGAAAATACCCAATTCTGAAAAAAGTAAAAACAAAATTGACTTTGCCAAAAGTCTAAAAGTTTTTTTTTTTAGTTTTTGTTAAAGATTAAAGAAATAGTTATCGACAACATTTTCGAAAAAAAATTTCTAAATACAATAGGTACTTAGTTACATGTATACATTCAAAAAAGGGCTGTTGAATTTTAACATTTTGGAGAGTCCGTGACCTATCCCGTTGAAAATTGTCATAAGTTTAGTCCTATTGGGTAGTAGCCAATACGACTAAGCTTGGTGCAAATTTTCTCCCGATCGGTCACTTAAAATGAAATCCCAAATATATTTGTTGTACATACATACATATGTATGTATAGCTGTATGAAAATAAATAGTAAATATACGTACACTCACAGTATTTTAACAGTAACTGATTGCAGTTTATTTAAAAAGTAATCAGTAAACTTTGTTTTTTTAAGGAAATAAATACATTTAAACTGCAAAGAAATATATTTTTTTTAACTTATTTTACCATTTATTAAAAAACAAACTACATATAAATGCAGTTTCTCTGTAGCAGTTATTATTTTTATTTCAAAATGGTTTTTTTTACAAAAAATTCTTTATTTGAACCGAAAAGGTCTTGTTAATAAAATGAAAAGAAAAACTGTTGTTTTTAATAATTTGAGAGTTAATTTTTGATAGTTAAAATTAAATAAAATGGTCTACGGATTTGGGAGTATTTTAAAAATTTTATTTAAATTTTGATAGTAAAAATTATAGAAAATCTTTTATTTTTAGGGATTTTGAGTTAATTTTTAATAGTTAAAAACAAATGAAAAATACATTGGATTTAAAAGAAAAGTGAGTAGACCGGTTTTGAACTACATGTTTAGTAGTTTTAAAGTACATATTCCTTTGATTCCGACGCGAAAATATTGTGAGTGTATATATGTTTGTACGTATCAAATATATAATTATCTTATAACAAACTAAAATTATACTGTTTACCACCAAATTGCTCTTGATTTTGCTCTAGATTTTTGATATATTTTTATTTTATCATAAACTACTTGCCGCAAGTATGTTAAATGTGAGTGTGTGTACTTGAAAATTGGTATTTAGATCACAGGTGCAAAAGAATAGTACATACAAGAAATAGATTTGTATTTTGCTTTTACAATGGGGGATTCATAATACGTTTCGTATTGAGCTTATAAGTACACGCAACGTATTTGCAGGTATGGAAATAATCAATTGTTGCTGCATTTTAAATAAAGGGTGTCCCAAGAAGAACGCAATTTTTAAATCCGGCAACATTCGAAGTGTCATTGTTTGACATTTGAACAATTGTTATTGTTTGCTAGTAGAAGGTACGAGGTTAGTAAAAATGGAGCACTACACGAATGAACAACGCATTCTCATTGTGAAATTGTTTTACCAACATGACAACATGAAAATGCTGATTTTGCCGATAAAATCATCTTCAGTGACGAGGCCCATTTTCATCTTGATGGCTTCGTCAATAGGCAGAATTGTCGCATTTGGGGTGAGGAAAATCCTCGAGTGATTCACGAGAAGCAAATGCATCCTCAACGTGTCACTGTGTGGTGTGGTTTTTGGGCTGGAGGAATCATTGGACCTTTTTTTATGAAAATGAGGCAGGTCAAGCGCAAACAGTCAATGGTGTTCGGTATCGTGAAATGATAACCAGTTTTTTCTTGCCTAGAATTGAAGAAATGAATGTGGAGGGCATGTGGTTCCAACAAGACGGCGCCACATGTCATACAGCCAGAGAAACAATTCAATTGCTGTATCAGTCATTTCCCGGTCGTGTTATTTCGCGTTTTGGAGATCAGAATTGGCCGCCTAGATCGTGCGATTTAACACCATTAGATTTTTTTCTTTGGGGTTTTTTGAAGTCGATGGTTTACGCGAATAAGCCGACGACGACTCAAGCCTTAAAAGAGGAAATTGGACGCTGCATTAATGAAATACCGCAGCATTCATGCAAAACGGTCATTGAAAATTTCATTAAAAGATCGCGTGCATGCCAGCAAAGCCGCGGCGGCCATCTGCACGATATATTGTTCCATACATAACCTCATTCTGTCTACTTTACGATATAATAAAGTTTGACGATTTTATTTTAAATATCTGTGTTTTATTTAAAATTTAAAAATTGCGCTCTTCTTGGGACACCCTTTATAATTCGTTCGGGTTTTCCCAAATTCCACTATTATTTCTTTCGAAAAATATTCCTTTATTTATGAAATAGTATATTTTATAATAAACAATTAAAAGAAATATTTATTTTAATTTTTTTAAATGTTTGAAACATTAAAATAAAAATACAAAACAAAATGTATAATAAACTTGCCAGGGTTTGCAAAACATTTATGATACTAATGTTGTAAAACTACGATGTTTACAATATATACGACATTACATGAATCCGACTTATACTCCATCCAATTCTATTGTAATCGATATATACAGTGGAGAGCACTTGTGAGAACATGTAATTACTTATTACACCTACAAATTCAGGCCGAAACATATTTGAACTAAAGTATACTTTTCTAAATGTAGGAAGAAATCCAAATATGGTCTCAGAATCACTCTCCGGGATATGGGGCGTTCGAGCTTTATTAACGGGAAAAGTGTCGTTTTTGATGAATTTGCTTTGATTTTTCACCTTCCTGTAAATATATTTTTCATAATACTTGTAACGGCACCTGAACACACTACTCTTACACTTTTTTCCAGTTTTTGAATTTTTAATGTATGTATTTTAGCAAAAAGTACGCATTAAGTGGTTATAGAAAAATGATACAAACAAGTAGATGAATAAAAATTAACATCTACTACCTGTTTTTTAAGTCTTATCCAATATATGCTCCGTTTTATTTATCTCGCGTAGCTTAAAATGAATAGATTAACCCTGAGTCAGGGCCGCAGCCAGGAGAGGGGGCCAGGGGATTAATCCTCGCCCAAAACTTCACATTGAAATTAGATTAACAAACATTATAAATTTTCAAAATTTATTTGAATAAAAAATTGTTGAAAGTACTACACTGATAGAAATTTGTGCGTAGTATTAATGAATTCCTTCATTCATCCAATGAATTTTTTCATAAAAAAGTCCCCAAAGAAACGTTTCATTGAGTCAATGAAAGGTGTTTCATTAAATAAATTTTAATGAATGGTTTCATTGAGACAATGAAAATTTCATAAAGAATATGAAATTTTTTTCATTAATCCTAGCCTAATCGTTATGAATGTTTCATGTGTTTAATGAATAAATTTCATAGTTTGTATGAAATATTTTCGCTGATATTTAATAATTTCCACTTTTTATGATTATTTTAGCAAAATTTACAAATTTTGAAAATTAAATTTTTTTATCCATAAAAAAGAAATATTTTAATTATTGTACTTTTTTAAATTATTTATATTAAGAACTTTAATGATTGAAAAAATCATTTAAATATAATTAACAGGCATTAACATATTAAAAGCTGAACTAAAAAAACCAATTTTAATTTATTTCTGTTTTTATTGTTTTATTTTTACAAAATTGTTCATTTTTTCTTTACATTTTTTATAATTTTTGTTAAACGATGATATTACAAAATATGTAATTCTTTATCGATCTAGCTTGGAATTCTGTAGAACGATCGACGATTATGGTCTACTTTTTGTAGTTAAATTACGACCATATTTGATAAAAATGTTAAATATTGTTAAAAATGTTGTTAAAAAACAAAAATTTATTATCGTTTAGCATAACGTTTTTGTGTAACATCGTAAAAACGATAACAATTTAGGTCCCGTTTTGAACAAAACTATATCGTTTTTCTTACACTCAGGGAACTTCTGCTTTAAAAATATGTAGTTGTTTGGGTTGTAATACAGTTTCATTATTTTTAATGTAAATGTAAGTCATTTGTAGAACAAATAAAATTTTTAACTAACATTGTAGTTCATTTAAAAAAACAACTCACATCAAATGACTGTTTTATGATTTTACATTCATTTTTTACAGTTGTTTTTTGTTATTTAAAACAATAAAAAAAAAATTTTGGTTTATTTTTTACTACCATGTGGTTCATTTTTACTACAATGTTAGTCATTTTTTGAACATTAAAAAACAAATGACAATGTTAGTTGAATTTAATGAAATGTAAGTCGTCCTTTTTTTAAATGAAATTTCATTTGTTTTTGACTACAATTGCAGTCGTCTTTACCAACATAATTTCCTAAGTGTAGAGAATCTGTTCCCTGGAATTTAGTGACCAACTATTCAAATTCGTCAAAAAATGTTAGCTTTAGACAACTTTAATAAAAAAATTTTATTTATTATCAAGGTTTTGGTTAATTCTTTTTAAATGAAATTTTTCAGTTTTTTTTATTTCAAAATGAATTTTTTTTCTTATTACAAGTCAAAATTTTTATTGAAAAAAATTTGAAATTTTTCCATTGATTTAATGAATTTTTTTTATAAAATTATGAAAAAATCATAAAAAATGTTAATGAAAAAAATACCAATATTAATGAATTTTCATTCAGTTAATGAAATTTTTCATTAAACCAATGAATCGATTTTAATGAAATCGTTTCATTAATACTATGAAGGAAAATTCTATCAGTGTAGCAAAGTTATTTTTTTTTACTTTATATCAGTAAAAATGTATGCAGCCAAAGCATAGAATATTCCAAATTATTTGGCATTTTATTTCAGAAAAAGTGCAAACATGGTTTTGTGCGATATAAATCTAAAAACTTCTCAAACAGAAGAACATCAACTTCAAAGATTTTTCAACAGAAAAAATACGGAAAACCTAAATTTTTCATTATACAACTAATATTTTTATTTTTTTCATTTATTTATTAATATCAATACAAAGAAATACATTTTTAGTTAATCGAAAATGTATTTCTTTGTATTTCTTTGTTAATCCTTAAAATGGATTCATTGATTTAATGAAAAATTTCATTAACTGAATGAATATTAATTAATTTTGTTAGTTTTTTCATTAAATTTGTTAATGATTTTTTCATTTTTCAAAATTTTTAACTTGTAATATGCAAAAAAAAAATAGTTTAGTTTAATGTTTAAATTTTTTTTCTATGAAGTTCATTTTGGACTAAAAAAATAATCGCTGAAAAAATAGCCGCTGACTTAAAAACGCCTAATATTGAAAATGGAATTAATACTTTTGTCAAACCGAATTAACCAAAACTTTGAAATAAATCGATTTGAGGCGGTCTCATATCATTTAGTGTAATTAATTAATTAATTAATTGTCTACGAAATTCTTAAACAGTTTTCTCAAGTCGACATAAGTGCTTTTGTAAAAGGTCAACAGACATGTAATGAACGCAAAGTTGACCTATGTGACTCTTGTGCACTACAATTAATTTATTTTTTAACCATTTATTACATAGTTCAGATGTGGAAGCTAATTTAGAATTAATTAAATTTCTAACTTTTTTAATAACAAAATGTTTATAGATCATCTATAACAGAATACGTAAATAATATAAACCAATAAATTATACTAACTACAATTTCTTAATGACTTAACTTTGTTAATGATATGCTAAACAAATCATAAATAGTAAAAATTTTAAATATCAATGTAAATATTTCATACAAAAATGGCATGAATTTTATTCATTAAACACAAGAAACTTTTATAACGTTTATGCTAGAATTAATGAAAAAATTCATATACTCTATGAAGTTTTCATTAGATCAATAAAGCCTTTCATTAAAATTGATTTAATGAAACACCTTTCATTGATTCAATAAAACATTTCTTTGTGGACTTCTGTTGGTGTTAGAACCCGGATTGTGTGATTCACTTCTTTCTTTCGTTCGGATATATATTCATTTAATTACATATATAAATACAAATACAAATACAAATTTAACATGATATATTTTGCAAAAAAATTAAAATCGAATAAAAATCTATCTTAAATTTTTTTTTTTGCGACCGTGAAGAAGGTCTTTATATTTTTCCAAGGTATAGACAGCTTGACATATTATTTGTTATATTTGAAAAAATCGCTAAATGTTATATCCCTAGTTTTCTTAAAGTTGAACTTTATAAAAAAAGGAAAAAACAAGCTAATAAATATCAAAAAACGATAAAAAATATTCTCTTAAAAAGTCAAAAATCAGTTTTAAACAAGGCGATTTTAAAGCTAAAAAATATTAAATATATTTTTAAGCCCAATAAAACTTTGCCGAAGGAACCATACCTCTAAAACGAATTCTGTTGTCCCGACTTTTTTGACAACTTTGATATTTCAGAAAGTAGCAGGAATCTCTCCAAGATTATGGAGAGACCTGGGAGACGCGCTTGCAGATTAATGCATAAATCATCATTCTAGGGGTTAAAATTTAAGTTAAAAGAGGGCCTTTTTAGCCGTGTTTTTTAGCAAAATGTACAAATCTCGGGATAGAGATATTTCAGAAAGTAGGATGAGTCTTCCAAGATTAGGGTCTCTATTTATTCTCCGGAAGAAATAGAGTATAAATATATTCGATTGGGTTGGGTTCTAAATGGGTCAAAGTGGGATTTTTCAAAATTTAACCCTACGAGTCAAAAGTCGGGACATCAGAGGTATGGTTCCTTCGGCAAAGTCTTATTTTGATCCCTAGAATACGATTTTCCTTAAACGTTGATCGAATTTTAAATCGACCCGCCCTAATGTGCACACATGCTTCATACATGTCCATATCCATTCCTACATGATACATATGTATACACAAATTAATACATGTTCATATGTTGGCCCATATATGTTCATGTGTGCGCATTAACGAAAATTGAGGTAATATGAACTCGAATATCTTCATCCATAAATGAATATAAATATGTATATATATATATACATATATATATGTATATTGATTTTTAACTGGAAATTTGTTTTAACGCAATTTTTTTTTAGACAAGAAAAATTAGAACAATAGATATTCTACATGAATTGATCTTGCCAAAACCAAACCATATTTTTTGAAAAACTAATTTTTTTCTTGAAAACCCTCCCCCCCCCACTCTTTTTGGACAGCATAATTCAGGGTTTTCGTAAAACTAATTCGGATTTAAAGCTTGTCTTTCGCTATTTTTTTAATTACTGAGAAAAATTGATAAACTTAATTTGGTTGCAAAATAGAAAATGCTTAAAATGTTAACTTTTTCAAGCAATCGTACTAGTAGCAAATTGTTATATTCTAGATATGAGCTCTCAAATTATATTTCGAATCACTCTAATGAAAGAAATATTTTTAAAATAATCTTCTTCTTTTTATAGGTTCCATACGTACATCAGTGTTATCTGGATCTAAATTCAATGTAACATGGCACCTGGCATATCCTCATAAAGTAAGTTGAACAATTAAATATTTATATCAAGCTATATGGTAATTTTTTTAAGAGTTAATATTAGAGATATCACTAATTCGGAACTTTATCGAAATCCGAATATCCGGTATTTTGTCATATTCCAATAATATCTGTAGCTTTTATTGTATTTTTAGCTTCCAGGATATATGGAAGGTAGGCGGGTCCTTCTGGCGTTTTTGAAAAATGTTTGTATTTTTACATTTTTAAACAATATATACTCGCGTTCCGAATTTCACTTACGTACGACAACTCTTTCAATTTTTGGCTTCTCGTGATATGAATTGACGACACTGTGCGACACAAATTCAAAACTAAATATCTCGAAAACAAAGAAAAACGCCTCTCTGAGAATTTCCATATTGATTAAAAAAATGCAATCTTTGGTTTAAAAATTAAAAATAAAAAGACATGTTTTGAGATATGAGGATTTTTTATTTTTGTTAGAAAATTTCAGACAAATTTCTGAAATTTTTAAAAAACATTTCAACAGCCCATAACAGTAAAGTCTATCGATAATGATTTACTTCAAAATTTTTTAATGTTCCAGTTAATTCAAGTATTAATATACTTTTTTTCAGAAGTAGTAATCTTTTAGAAGTTTGACCCCTCCTACTGCGCCCACTTAATTGTAAAATTAAAAAATTTGTTCCATGAAATTCTTATATTTATAGGACAAGTACATCCGGAAAACTTTTTTCTAAATTGGGAGAGTTCAGAAATAAAGCGTCATATATAATTCAAAATTTTTATTATAAGAATATACTATAAAGACTTAATTTATACATTTGGCTTAGAACAGGGATGGCAAGACTTTTTTCGTTGCGTGCCACAAAATCAAAAATATTTTTGTTAAAATGTTTGTTTTATTTATCGTTTGATAGCAATTTTTGTATTAAAACCTTTTACTGTCATCTTCATATTAAGTTTTTTTATATCGATGTTTATAACAGACTGTTTTCCACTTTTATCCAATTTTCTGCCACTTTTTCACTTCTCCGATTATGAGAATTTGTTTTCATTGCCAAGAAATTTATACAGAATCGAAGGCGAATTTTAAAAATGTAATAAAAATTGTAAGACAACATTTTCTGTTGTTTTTCCTAAATTGTCAATTGTTTTTCATATTCATCAATTGCAATTATTTCAGAAATTAATAATTGGTTTTTATATTTATCAATTGTATTTAAGAAATTATTAATTATATTTTAGAGTTTATAAATAATCCATCCAATAATACAATGGCGGGTGCAGCCCTCGATTTTGGGGTGGATAGTTTTTGAACATTTTTCAAAAATTTAAAAGAAGTTTTTCCGACTTTTTGAAGGTGTACGGCAACTCTTAGGTGGAAAAATTAGCATATGAATTATACAATTTTTTATTATTTCTTGTGTAACATTTTCGCAAATCCATATAATTCAGTGCTCAAGAGTTAAAGGCTAATAAAAAAAAATAGTCGTGGATCAATTTATTACATATTATTAGCTTTTGATAACCTGAAATTAAAAAAGTCAGAATTTTCCAAATTAAAACTTCTTTAACTTCAGTAAAAAGTATTGTAAAAGTATTCATTTAAAGGTCAGCAAAGTGACCGTTAAAGAACAAATTGTTAACTCGAATAAAATCAAAAAAAAAAATTGTCAAACACTTGTATAAAACCAAAAAAAAAATAAAACTTAGAAAATTTGTTCCTTCAAAACCAAAGAAAAACAATTTGTCGTTTTTGGCTATTTCACAATTTTTTGAATTCTCGATCGCTGGCGTATATTTTTATTACGATTTCCTGGCTTTAAAAAATATTGACTTTGTTGTTTTTCAAGTGGTTTTCCAACCTTCTACACTTTTGGTTTCCTCCTGTCATTTTAATTAAAATTAAATTTTTTTTTTGTTAAAGTTTCTGGCGTTTATTTCTGTTTCCCACTAAAACATTTAAACTTCTATAAATCTAAAATTCTTAGAAGTTCTTACAGAAAACAAAATATGCTCTGTTTCAGCTCAACCAGAAATATGTTGGTAAATGTTTTTTCCTGTGGTTCGAATTAAAAAATTAATAAGATAATTATCTTTTTTAAAACAATTGACGAATTTTGGCATTGATTTGTCATGTTTCGATAAAACAATCTTATTTTTGATAACAATTTATTTTTGAGGATATTTTAATACTTTTTAGAACAAAAGCATATTTTTATACAATATTTTAACGTTTTTTTTTTGGTTTGGTTATCGATTAATTTTAAAATTTTTTTAATAAAAAATATTATTTTTTTGTTTTTATCGCTGATTTTGGAAGTTTAAGCCATTTTCGCAAATTTAAATTTCTTGTTTTAAGACTGTACCGATTTAGCTATATTCAATCTTTTTGTATTCCATTTTCTGTTTACAATTAATATAAATTTCTCAAAGTTATTCCAACTATACTGAAAAATAAGTTATAAAATGCCAATTCTTAAAGAAAATGTGTATTTTAAGAGCAAATTTACCATTTTTAGTGCATTTTTTATGAGTTAAAAATTGGTTTTTAGAGCATATTGACGGTGGACTTGGTTATTATACATTTTGGTAAGAAATTTCGACACTTTTGAAGATACAAATTTGAAAAAATCGATACTTTTTATGTTCCGAAAATCGTTTGGTACTTTGAGTTTACCACCCTCACCTTTATCTGCGCTAGCAAAATATATATTTAGAATGTATTTTTGCTTTTTGTGAAAAACAATTGATTATTTCTGAAATACAATTGAAACTTCCTGAAAAACAATTGATAATTTTTTAGATACAATTGATAAATTCTGAACTTCAATTGTTAAATTAAAAATACAATTAAATTCATAGCTAGAATAAGGGTATAAGCGACAAATTTTTGTAAACTCAATTAATTGTAAGTACTTAAAATAAACTATATTGTAAACATTAAATATATAAAATTAAACAAAACACAGTCACATCATTCAATCTATTGGTGTTCCTTATCAATATTGTAAAATTACTATCTACTACATTACCTTTAATACCAACAAGCAACCACTTTTAGGAGATTTTATCCGTTAAATAAAATATTTGCAGTTAAAATCGAATATTAGTTTCGCCTGCAAAAAAAACATCACTCTATCTAAAATATAAGTTTTCGTTTGCAATTTTAAAATAATAATTAATAATGTTGGTAACTCTAATAAAATATTAAGATTAGCAACCCGATTTCTGTTGCACTTACAAATCTATTTTTAGACATTAATATTTAAACATGAAAGAAAAAATATTCAAGACATAAATTTGAAAATACACATTCAAATTGAGTTTAGGCTAGAGGTAAAGTAATAGCCTGACAAGTAGAAGGTCGCCGGTTCGAGCCCAGCTCGCGGAGAAGAATTTTTTATTAATAAAATAATATAAATTTATTTTATAGTTTTGGTAACTCTAATAAAACATTGAGATTAGCAACCGAATTTCTATTATACATAGAAATCTATTTTTGGACAAATATTTTAATTTAAAACAAAAAAATATTCAAGGTTAAATTTAAAAAAAAAAACATATTTAAATTGGGTTTAGGCTAGAGGTAAAGTAATTGCCCGACAAACGGGAGATCGCCGGTTCGAGCACAGTTCGAAGCATATAATTGTTTTGGTTAATCAAATAAATTTTTGTCCATAAACATAAAATATTTAATTGTTACAATACAAATTCTAAATTTGTATAAATATGTCGGTTGTTACAATACTATTAAAATTCAACAATAGTGATAGCAAAACTGTTTTCTGTGTGCAGTTTTGTTATATATAAAACACAAATTCAACCAATCTTCTAATGAAATGTTTCACACGGATTTCACAAATAGACTTAAATTATCGAATTCTGATCAAAAACAATAAAAATGTGATTTTATAAGAGTTTCACATGTTTTTCTTGTCTACTATAAAGATCTGAAAATGGATTATATACCCTTATTCGAGAGAAGCATTCAATTGATGATTGCTGAAAAATAATTAAAAAATACAATTAAAATTTTCTAAAACACAAATGATGAAACAGAAAAGCAATTGATGAAACGAAAACACAATTAATGGTTTTTGAAATTCTATTGATAATTTTGAATTGAAATTCAATTGATAAATTTCGAAATGCAATTAATAAATCTGAAATACAATTGAAAATGGTGTATTTATATTCCGAAATGGCTTCCGTACATCTAATATTAAAACCTTGTGGTGCCTTGATTTCTAAAAAACGTAAAAAATCGTAAATTTGTAAAAAGGAGAGTACTTTTTTAAACTTTTTTATTAATTCTTAAATGTGATTTACAATCTTTATGAACAATTTTACCAAAACCGATTTAAAGTACAATTTTTTTTATTGATGATAAATATTAAAAACTCTAATAATTACTTTAACAGAATCGTTGCTGGGTTTCTAATAAAATTGCGTTTTTAAATACAAGAAATTAAGAAAACGCCACGTGCTACTAGTATCATAGTTTTGCCAGCCCTGGCTTAGAAGAATATTTACACACACAGAAAAATTTCTTCAATGAAAACCGAAAATTTGGTTACAACATCTGAATTAGGTCAAGCAATTGCGTTTCACAATCAAACTCTTTTATTACAAGGAAATACTCAGAAATCACATTTGTAAATACACTTTTCACTTTTGGCTGGGACTTAAATACTTTATTAAAAAAAATCGCCTGAATCATTCACCCTCAAAGTAGTGGAGAAAAAATTAAGAAAAGCAAATTTTAATTTTATTTATAAATAATATTTATTTTTCTAATTAAATTTCGTATTTCAAAAGATTTTATTCTATATCAAACAAGTAGTAAAATGTAAACATTTAATTTTTAGTTCGCTTTTTACAAATTTCTTTTCGATCTTAATATATTTCAATGACTATAAGCTATTTGTTTAGGATACGTACTTAATAATTAATAACAATTGTTTTCTCATTTGGAAAATATATTATATAATAATATATACAGCATAAATTATATACAACAATACACGAACAATTGCTCATGTTCGGTTACAACAATGAATGATGAGTGATTTAAGGTTTCTTATGTTAAATTTTTTATTTTTTTTAAATTCTATTTCAAGGTTTCAATACCAATATTGACACGTAGGCCAGTAGTAGGGTTAATATAATACTATTAGTTGCTACACTAGCTGCTCCCTTAAGTTCGACGGTATTACAACCATTGCTATTACAGATATCACAATAATCACTGTCAGTGTTGTCACATTGTACTTGAGAGCCACAACCGCGGGTTAGAATGCCATCGGCACTCAAAGTGGAGACACAACTGTCGTTGTTAACATAAATGGGACATACTTGAGAACTAGATGGACTTTCGGCACAACTATTGTCGGCCACTGAGTTGCAAATAATACAATCACGACGATTACCAGGATGTTTCTAAAAGAGAAATTTTAGTATTAAAGAGTGTTTTAGGAAAAGTTATAGACCTTTTTTAAAATTTACCTGATTATTACACTTTTCTCCTATACAGACAGCACATGAACCATTAGCTTCACAGTTCTGTTCACTGGCATCCAAATTGCTAAAGCAACCTCTGATTGTATGACCTTGAGAGTCGATTTTAGTAACACATTTATCACTGGGTGCGGGACATGATTCAGTGGAGGTAATTAGTAAAGGATTTTGAGCACAATTGGGTGTTTTACTAGAATCACATGCAAGACATACACCGCCTTTTGGCAAACGCGATAACTCGTTGCAATCATTGCCTTCACATTTATAAAGTTTATTCTGAGCTGTCCAATCGGCAATATCACTGGCATTTTGAGCAGTAGCACAACCCATAAGATCAACTTTACCATTTTCATATTTGGCAAAGCAATAATCATTGTTATCGTAAAGTTGACAATATTGTCCCACGCTAGCACTGCAAGTTGAGCCCGTACAGATATGACACTTGAGACGATCTTGGGGGAATACAAATTTATTACAATTGTTATCAGTGCAAGTGGCACATTCCTTTGAATTGCTCAGATGACATGAGTTCTGAACATATAATTCCTTATCATCCAAACAGGAACGTATAATTTGTTGACCCTTCATGGCTACCATACATTGCTTATAACATTTCCTATCACCCAATTCGGCATTTTCAGGAGTAACTACACACTTGGAATCGTTAGCCGAGTCACAGAAAGCACACTCAACATATTCCGAGGTACTCCAGGCAATATTACATTCATTAGATTTACATTTGAAACACATTTCAGGATTTTGTCTACAATACAAGTCACGATAATCTTCTACATCGTCGGAACAGCCGCGATTGGTAACTTGACCCAGGTTGTTAAAGACAGTCATACAATCTTGGTTAATATTACGTCTCGAACAAGTAACAGTTGGTCCCAAAGAATGCAAGCAGTGTTCACCTTCGCAAGTGTGACATTTAAGTGGAAGATCTTGCCAAACTCCGTGATAACCATCATCAACCTTATTGAACAAATCAATAGAGTTACATTCACTACCAAAGCATGAGCGACAGGTGAAGCTGTCGTTGGCATCACAGAAAATATCTGACTTACAACCACGAATAGTAACATTGCCACTTAAAGCTGTCATACAGGATTCGCTATCACTGATCAGGGGGCAGGCCATTTTAGAGGTAGGAAAAGATTCACAATTCGATTCTTCGTCGGTGGTACAAGTGTAACATTGTTGACGATCAGCAGGGAATATCTATTATTAAAAACATGATTTGACTTGAAAAAACCTTTAAATTTTGTTAAAACTTACCTCACGATTACAACCATCTTCATTGCAAATACCGCAATCCTTGTCATTGCCCAAAACACAAGCAGCAAAGTCGTCAGCCGGTAAATCGGTTACACAACCTCTTTCCGTTGTGCCACCTGAAAATAAAGTATAGAGTTTTAAAGTTATACTATTATAAGAAGATTTAGTATATGCTCCTCTTGAAAACAATTATCCTGCCTGGTGTAAGCTTCTAAATGCCTCTAAAAGTTCTGGATAAAAAAATAGAGCTTAAGATTATCATAGTATGACTGAAAATACGACATTATTATAGTATGGTGCTATGATCATAATATGATTGTTAGTTATCAAAATATTAGTCACAGTGATCATAATATGGTCATCATAAGTATCATACTAATATAAAACCAAAATTACAACCATTACATGTTGCTCTTTAACCATAGTTTTTTCTGCGTGCAAATAGGGGGACATTTACAAAAATGTACTCAGATGTATTAATGAATTACTACCTTTAAGTGTGGACTGTTAACGCTTAAAGTATCTTTGGAACTAAATCTCTACTCGGTAGGAGTAGGAGGGACGTCTCGATATTGACGGCTGAGCTAACCGGTCACGACCCGATAGTCAGACACAGTAACAGACTCGGACAAGTACACTGTGTAAGATGCCGTAGATGTCGCGTACTAGATGATGATCATACACTTAATGAACTTTCGTGATCTAATAAGCTATATTAATCTTTTGGTAAAGTTTAGTTTATCGGATGCTAGCTCCTTACGGGAGGTGAAGTTTTTCAAAACTGCTTACTAGTATTTGTGCTTCCACTTAAATCAACTAACAATCCGAGGGACTTTACCTTGGACAGTAAGGTTAACATTCTCGATATAGATATCCCAAGGAATGGACATACCTAGGAACTTCGCGTAAGGTTATCACCCTTTATTTAGCCCACACCCGGGGAACAAATAGCGTCTCGTACACAAAAATGTGGTGCAGTACATATGCAGTAGTAAAATATTTTTTTTTATAATCAAAAAAGTTTTAAAGGCTTGCAAGCAATGAAACTTTTTATTAAATTAATTAAACTTTTAATGGATTTTCATTAAAAATATCAATTAAACCGGAAGTTCTTAATGTAAGACAGTGTAATATCGTTCAGGGGAAATAAAATCCTGAACGATGAACAGCTGCTTAGCCATAGACATTAATTACCCCCATTTAACAGAACATTAGCGACATTCCCCAGCAAAAATTTTTCGAATACTACGCCTGTAGTAAAATGGATAAAATGTCCACATTGATGTACGTCCTTGAAAAACACGTTAAATAGTGTAAAAAGTATTTAAAATTTTGTAAATAAATGTTTCATTAATTTTTAAAATCTGGCTACGACACAAAATATACTCTCTGCGTAGTGTTAGATGGAGGATGGAGTTGTTATTAAACAAATACCAGCTTTGTTAACTAACAATTCTCTATACTCTACAAAATTTTCATCATAATCCTTACAGAAATATAATTGTTTAGGAAATGGTCATATGCAGTTGTCAGATAACATATACTAATTGACCAAATATTGTTGTTTCCGTGTAAAAAATAAATTGTAAAAATCTTTTCACTTACTCTTGCTCAATTTGCTATAACAGCTGGTGTATGGCAACATGGTGCAAGTGTTGAAAGTACCAATATCAATTGGTTTCACAGCACAAGATACATCATCCGATGAGTCACAGACAGCACATGATTGTGATGATGGGGTACTATCCAAGGTATTACAATTTGCTCCTGAGCATACAGACACTCTCTTAGTCTTAATGATATTCTCCAGTTCTTGATTACGGAATGAACTAACACAGCCCATTTCTGACACACTATTTGAGTCATCAAATCGTATGTAACATTGGTCAACTTCTTTGTACAATGGACAAGATTTGGCTTCAGGTTCTTCACATGATTCTCCTTCACAGATATAGCAGGTAAGACGATTCGCAGGTATATTGTCAGTATTACATTGACCACCAGTACAGGCCTTACATTTAGAATCTCTTCCATTAGAACAAGTAGTTTGATCGGTTACTTCCTTGTCATTCAAACATGTACGTATTAAATCATAAGTTGGATTAGCAGAATTGTCTGTGGGGAATAGAGCAGTCATACAACCCCCTTGGCATTGACGTGATCCATGCGAAGAACTCTTAGGATTCCAAACACATTCAAGATCTTTATTGGAGTCACAATAAACACATTCAACAAATTCTGTTTTCGCAACAGCAGTGTTACATTCATTAGATTTGCAACTATAACAACTATCAGTGTTTTCATCACAATACACACTATATTCACTCTCAACAATATCGGCACAACCACGACGTACCACTTTACCGCTAGCATCAAATACAGTCATACAATCTTGTTCGTTATTTAAATCACATGTCAGAGACTGTGTAGTCGCTGCTGCATCACATTCATTTCCAGAGCAACTAAGACAGGTCAATGGAAGATCTTGCCATTTACCGAAATTATCATCTTGTTTTTTCGCCAAATTAACGGTGTTGCAACCTTCTCCAGAACATTTAACACAACTTTTTGGATTGGTAACATCACAAACCAAATTTGAACTACAGCCACGATAGGTAACATCATTACGTAAAGCAGTTACACAACTATCTTCAGCATCATATATTAAACAGAAACTTAAACTGTTGGGAGCTGCTGTACAAGTAGGATCGATACTCGAATCACAAATGTGGCACTTGAGCCGGGATTCTGGGAATACATCCTTGTTACAGCTATTGCCTTTGCATGCTTTACAAGTTTCTGAAGTACCATTCAAACAGCCCATAAATTCATCATCATACAAATTGGATAAGCAACCGCGTTCTGTAGCACCATCGGACAATACACGTGAGTAGCACTCGGTGAAAGGTACATCTGCACATTGAGTTCGACTATTAACAGTAGAAGGATTTACAGCACAATTGTCATCAGTACGAGAGTTACAGAGAGAACATGTTTGAGCAACTGGCAATTTGTCAAAGATATTGCAGTTGTCTTCTTGGCAAAGATGTAGGCGTTTTTGTTTTACCAAATAATCAGCATCGGCATTACTAAATTCACTGCGACAACCCATGGCTACAATTGAACGTTTTTCATCGAATCGTACATAACATTTATCATCGGCACGGTATGTTAAGCATTCTTGAGCCATAGGATCTTGACAACCATCACCTTCGCACATATAACAGCTGAGACGTTTCTCGGGCATAGTGGCCACATTACATTTGGCTCCGCTGCAAACTTCACAATGTTCCTTATTACCAGCAGCACAAGCCTCACGCTCATCGAAATCCATATCGTCATAACAAGTTCTAGTCAAACCATAAGAGGGATTTTGTTCTTTAAAACGTGGATACAATGCAGTCATACAGTTTTTATAACACTGACGAGTTTTGGTAATACCGGCAACATTATTAATACAATCACCATTGGCATCGGTATCACAATATAAACATTCGACATATTCTGCCAAACTAGTAGCCATATTACAACCATTCGAATTGCAACGTAAACATTTTGCAGGATTAGCTTCACAATATGAGCCATTATCTGTATCGACAACATCACTGCAGCCTCTTTGAATAACCTTACCATCTGCGTTAAATACGGTTGCACAATTTTGGAACGGATTATTTATACATGGGCGGAACACACCCTTAGTAACACAATCGTCTTCACCTTTACAGGTATAGCAATTAATTGGAATATCTTGCCATCTACCAGGTTCACCATCTTCACTTATATTTTCCAAATTGATAGTATTGCAGCCATTACCCTTGCAAATGCGACAGGTGCGAGGATCATTTTCATTATCACACTTCATATTGGAAGCACAACCACGAGTGGTTATGCCATTGCGTAAATTAGTTAAACAGGAATCATTTTCATCATAGATTTGGCAAACTTTGTTGCTTTTTGGTGCGGTGGCACATAAAGGATCGGTGGCGGAATTACATTCATGACATTTGGTACGACCGGCGGGATAAACATCAATTTCATTACATTTATCACCAACACAGGTTTCACATAAGCCATCGGTATTTGTGAGGCAACCATAGAAGGCTTCACTTTCTAGAGAACCTAAACAACCACGTTCGGTATGACCATCTGAAAGAAAATTAAAAAAAAGTTAGAAATTTTATCTTATGAAATTTGTTTTTATTAGGCAAAGATTTAAAGTCAATTTTGTTTTATTTAATGAAGAGCGGATAACTAAAGGAATTCTGAATACTCCAATGGACATTTCCCCAATTTTCAGTTTCAAAATAATGTCTATAACGTTTTCAAATATAACCCCAAACTGGAACCAAAATATTTTCAGTTTTTCGCAATTGCGGCTTTTTTTTATCCGCACTTCTTATCTTCTATTAACCCGCCAACACAGCAGTCAGAGTCCAATGGTCCCTTCCACCACGTCTTAGAACTCAGTTTTAAATCGTACTCCGTCGATTGTCAGGCTGTTTCAAAGGTATCTATATCTTTTCACCTACCCCTTGATTTTGTATGACAGTGCTCGAATATTCTAAGTTAAATGGGTTATGGTGATATCGACAAGGAAACATTCAAAGTAGAAGACTTGCCCTCGCCCGCTCTGTTGCCAGCTCATTCATTTAGAAGTCCTTAAGTGCAGGGTTGATGAAAAACGACCTAATTTTTATAGTTCCGCGTTGCACTGTCTAGCAAGTTTGGAGATTCTAAAGTAAGAACGCAAAGAATGCTAAGACCTCCAGAAGTTGTATAGTCGTTGTATATCTCCTTTAAGGGCAGCAAGTGTAAACTTGAATATCAAAATGGCCGCAATATTACCGCCATCCCATTCCCCCCTTTAAGGAAATTTAACCTTAAATAAACAGTCGAAGACGGTTCTCTAAATAGAGTTTTCAAAGGTCCGCGCAGATGCGTAGGAATATGTAAGACTCTGGGACCGATCGCTGCACCATATGAAGCAATGTCTTAATTAACCCTAGTCAGAGACAATCCGCCACACAATATATCCATTAGTACTCGTAAGCATTGTACGTAATATAGCCGTTTAAATCCATTGGACCATCTTTGAGGTCAACCCCCATTTAGAACCAAACATCTTCTTACAAGTGTTTTAAACCACCGTAGCGTTTAGCTTCAGGCATAATGCCCCTATATACATTGCATTGTCCGATATCGAGAGCTAACAGCTCCCACATACTTATGGTAAAAATCTGTAATTCCGTTTGTGCTCTCTATATCAGAGTTACTACAAAATAAAGCACTTCGGTATGGAAACACAAACGATATCCCCACTTCGAGCTTGGGTATTACGTTTGAAATTTTTACACCATAAAAAAAAAATGAAATGATATACAATTCTATAATAGATCTAGAGGAACCAATTATGGTTTGGAGTAAATAAACGAATTTTAAATCCGACAATTCCAGATTTGAAAAATTTGTTTTAGAAAACTTTGTGTTCATGTTTAAATTATTCCAATTCATCTAGTTGTTTTACTCCAAAATAGAAGTGGGTTTTTTTGAGCTAGATCTAAATAAATTTCTGAACTAAATTCTTAGTCCGCTATCTTTTGGCAATCATATCAGTTCTAGAAAAAATCGATTCTCGGTTTAAATAGAAAACATTCTAAAACTGATTTCGAAATTCATTTAAGAGCACAATTGATAAAATTAAAATAAAAAGCTCACATAAATAATAAAATTACTTACTTGAATTAACTCTGGTAAAACATTCAGTGTATGGCAAAGTGGAACAACGTTCAGTATTGCTTACCAAATTTGGATTGGTTGCACACCAAGGATTTTCTTCTGAATTACAAACTGAACATGATTTGGGTGTGGGTATTGACTGTGGGGCATTACAATTCTTGCCATCGCAGACCAGCATTTGTTTTTGTTTGATCAGTTCGGTAACAGCATCCATTTCAAATTCACTGCGACATCCCATAGCAATAATTGAGCTCTCATTGTTATACAAGACATAACATTGATCATTGGGATGATGAGCACTACACTGTTGACTTTCCATATCTTCACAGTCATCATCGGTACATTTGAAACATTCAAAACGTTCATCGGGAACATTCATAGTATTACAGCGAGAGCCTTCACAGGCTTTGCAATATTCACTACCACCACTGGCACATATTTCACGATCATCTAAATCCTTGTCATCCAAACAGGTGCGTACAAGTTCATAGGCTGGATCGCTAGCACTGGAACGTGGATATAAGGCAACCATACAACTCTTATGACATTTACGAGTTTTGGCACTAGCAGCAACAAAATTAAGGGAACAACTAGAACTATCATAAGAATCACAGAAATAACAGTCAACAAAATCAGTTAGGCGTTGAGCATTATTGCAGCCATTGGATTTACAACTAATACATTTATCAGAATTTTCCTCACAATATTCGCCATGTGTAGCGGTAACAGCATCACTGCAACCACGTCTAACAACAGTGCCACCTGCACCAAAAACAGTTGTACATGTTTGTAAATTATTGTATTCACATTTGCCTATAGGTCCATTTTCACTACTGCAGTTTGGACCTTCACAATTGTAACAACTGAGAGGTAATTCTTGCCATTTACCAGGATCACCCACATAGCCTTTCAATAAATTAACAGTATTACAATTATCGCTGCTATTACAGATGCGACAGGTATCATGATTACTGGCATCGCAACTAAATTCGGAAGCACAACCACGTATAGTACGATCACCTTCCAATTTTGTTACACAACTATCATTTTCACTATAGAGTCGGCAGATGCTGCCAAAACTACTGGCATTATCTTCACAAGCTGGAAATAGTTTGGAGTCACATTGTACACAGCTGCGACGTCCTTCAGGATAAATCTTGTTGTTGCAATCATTTGAGGTACAGACTTCACAGGTAGAACTACTACCACCAGTACAATTTTGGAAAACATTATCATTAACATCCGATAAACAGCCGCGATGGGTAATGCCATCTAAAAAAAAACATAAAAATTTAATAAATACGAAAAATTTATTTAAACGATTTTGGGACTTACCCTGATCAACACGAGTAAAACATTCAGTATTCGGATATAAATGGCATACCACAGCATCAGCTGTTAACGGATTTGAGGTACATTCTGGATTATCTTCCGAATTACACCATCTACAGGAAATGGGTGTAGGGAAACTTTCAAAAGTATTACAATTATCACCATCGCACAAAAGAAGTTTGCGAGAATTTTTAACCAAGAAAGAATTATCTAAATCGCTAGCACAACCCATGCGTTCCACATCGTTATCGTCAACAAACAATGTGAAGCATTGATCATTCTCACGGAATGCCGAACATTCAGCACTCTTGGGATCCTCACAATCGGCACCATTACATACATTACATTTATGTCGTGTGGTGGGAATCTTTGCAGTATTGCAATTTGTTCCTTCACAGAATTGACAGTAATGTTTTGTACCGTCTCTGCATTCTTCGCGATCATCTAAATCTAAATCATCTACACATCCTCTAGCCAATTCATAGGCGGGATTAACTTCATCTGTGCGTGGATATAAACCAGTCATGCAGCCTTTGTGGCAAGTACGGGTACGTTTAATATTTTCAGGATTGGAAACGCAATCTTCATTGTCTGAACCATCACAGAATAAACAATCTCCGTAGTCTCCCAAATTTGTGGCCAAATTGCAACCACTTGATTTACAGAATTTACAATATCCTGGATTTGTATCACAATAATTGGAATTATCACCACCAAAAATAGTATCTGTACAACCACGCTCGACTACTGAACCATTTAGAGCAAATACGGTAGCACAATTTTGTAGTTTATTATTGGCACACATTTGAATGAGGCCCAATTTGTTATTCAGACATTCTTCACCCTTGCAGGTATAACAATTAATAGGAACACCCTGCCAATTGCCAGGATAACCAATATTGCTGCTAACTAAATCGATAATATTGCAATTGTCGGCATCATGACACAAGCGACAGTACTGTTTATCACTATCATCACATTGGAATTCAGTGCTGCACCCACGATAGGTATGGCCATTAACCAATTTGGTGGCACAAAATTGAGAGCTCGAATAAACGGGACAAATTGAAGCAAACTCGGGTGAACTTTCACATGCGGGATCGTCTTTGGTATTGCAACGTTGACAACTACGGCGATCCTCTGGGAAAATCTATAAGACAATTTAAATACATAAGATTAAATTAAAAAAATTTAAGTTTCCTAAACACTTACTTTAATGTTACATCTGTCACCTTCACAGGTCGAACAAGTAGTGACATTGCCTCCTAAACAAGAAAGCATTTGAGCTCGAGTTAGACTATTAACGCAACCACGATCAGTTGATCCATCTAAAGATAATAAAAAAGTTTTAGTTTTGGATTGGATTTGTAAAAGAAAACAAATGGAAAATGCATTGTTTTCAAAAACCTCTGTTCAAAAAACTGTGTTTCACAAAGCTGATTTTTTTTTAATTTTTAAAAAAATATGTGTTAATTATAAATTACCCTGCAGGAAATGGACCAGTCACTGGTATTTTTACGTAACTAGAACTTTGTGTGTATGAACGAGTCCTAGTTTCTGTTCTGTTATATGAAAGTGACCGGTACTTTTAACATGGGCTTGTCATATGACAATTGCTACATGTGGAGCACTGTATGACGTGGCGAATAACTTGGCCAAGGTAACCTATCACCGTACTGACTGAAAAGAATATGCTATGGGACAATTTAGAAACAAGGTAGCGTCAAAGTATGACCATTTTAGGATTTATGTGATATGCAATAGAACCAGTGGGAAAAAAAATATTACGTGACTGGTGTAGGTGAACGTGTCGTAGAAAACTGGTCATAAGCGCAGTTTGTTCTGTTGTAGAGGTAGTTTGAGTGGAATAGTTTTGTAAAGTTCCACTGCACTGGTCTAAGGGTACATGTCGCCGGGCATGCCTAAAGTAATTAGCAAGTAACCTGTCACTTTTTATTCAGCGTGTGTCATATTATGTACGGGTTGCTAAATAGCCCGTCCGGAACTAGTTACTGCACTTATTCAAAACAGCGTGTCATACCACCTGTTAAAAAAACCTTTTAAAAAGGCACAACAAAAATTAATTTTAAAATTAGTTTATTTTATCTATACCCAATACAAAACTATAACATTAAGTTCATTATAACAATTTAAATTTGGAAAAGTACATAAACAAGGCAAAAATTCAAAATATAGAAATTTTTGCAAGTTTTTTCTGTATTTGCTAACATTTTCTACTAATTTTTATTTTCCAATACTTCTAAAAAGGACTTAATGAACATTTTAATTTTGCATGCCAGTCCGCATTTCGAAAACTAACTTGCCAAACGAGTTTTATTATCGGGACGTTTGGCAATAATCGCCATATCTGACAAACTTGGTCACTGTCTAAACGGTTCCGTATTCAGTTATTTTAAACCAGTGGAGTCTTACGTCTTCATTTCCACTGTCACATAGTCGGTACATAAAAAAATTCCTTCAGTGTTGTGTCCACTTTATAGCAGTCAAGGAACTGCATCCGTTGGTACTAATTGGCATGTTTTCATTCACTTCTTACGGTTTTGAATCAGTTCAATGACCAGTAGAAACTTCAACTGCCACGACACTAGTTGATTCAGTACATTTTGATGTTATGTTACTTTTTCGAAAGTTACGGGATGTATCTGGTACCAACCAGTGAATGTTTCGTCACCATAACTATAGTCACGTCATTGGACATTTCACCTAAATCAACACTTTTTGGTGTACCACAATTTTGGTTTCACCAGTTTCGTGGCGTGCTCCCCAATCATATATCACAGAATTACCACTTTGGATCAATCGACCCTTCATTTTCCGCATGGTAATTTCATATGTAGTGTCCAAATCCTTATATGATAATCTTTCGGTATGCTGACTTGTTAATAATACGAGTATTGTAAACACAAATGTATCTAAAACTTTAATTTTTTTTATGTTAATATTTTTTCTACTATATTTAGTGTCTTTTTTCAGATTTTTATCCATAACATTGGAACCAATGTATGGATTTGACATAATCCTACAAACCTACAAGAAGACTAGCCTTGTTTGACATTATTACAATCAGAAATATGAAATTCTTTGAAGTTTTTCATAAAAAATATTTTTTGTATTAATTAATAATCATATAATTACAAATTATATCCTATTACCCTAGCCGAGCACTAGCTTGTATGGCTTTCGGCGCGTTGCAGCGAAATCATACCAGTGCCTCTGGTGGGAATTGAACCCACGACCCCCGCACTGATAAGCCAGCACGCTAACAACTAGCCTACCGGGGCACACACAAAAAAAAAAAATATTAGTGAAAACTCTTTTGCCTCAAAATTCATCTAAGCCTCATTTTCAGGTTAGCTACTAACTGGGCCTTTAACTGACATACTTGTTGTTGCTTCCCATATAAATTTTCAATTTAATTGTTTGTTAAATTTTAACTAGACATTCAGTAATCGGGCCTAAGATTTAAAATTTGTGTGTAAAAGAAAGGTCTTTGCAATACCAATTTTCTAACATTTTAACTTGAAATTTTATAAACTGAAAACTGAATTTTGGCGGCTAAAAGTTGAAGAATCGTACCAAAGATTTCATTTAATTATTTCTTTAGAAACTCTTAAAATCTTAGATATATTTTTATTAATTTCAAAAACTAAAAAAAAATTTTAAATGAAATATTAGTTAGTGTTCGTTACTTAGACGCCGCCAAATTTCTATTTACACTCAGTCAAAAAAAAAATAAAAATAAATGAAATATTAAAATTTCCTAAGATAAAAAATTCATATCTTCTGAAATTTGTTGTCAATAAAAACAAGTCTTATTTTAAATAAATCATTTTAAATTGTAAATAAATCTGTTTAAATTGCAGATAAATCTATTTAAATTTTTGTGTAGGGCACTTTTGGAAGGTTTAGGGAATTTCTAGAAAATAATTAATTTAAAACTAGAATTATTTACCTGTATTAACTCTAGAATAACACTGAGTATTTGGCAAAGCAGTACATTGTGCTACACTAGGAATATTTGAAGGATTCGTGGCACAATCAGGATCAGTTTTGGAATTACATACAGCACACAGAGTTGGAGTTGGAATATTATCATAACTATTACAATTATCACCCGCATCGCACGTGTACAAACGATGTTTATTGCTGGCAACAAAACTATCTTCTAAATCACTGATGCAACCCAATTGGACAATATCGTTTTCATTGTTGAACAACATAAAGCATTGATCATCAGGTTTATATTGAAGACATTGAGCTGTTTCAGCATCTTCACATGCAGCGCCAATGCAAGAATAGCATGACAAACGATTTTCGGGTAACAAATTAGTATTACAAGCATTAGCTGAACATGCCTTGCACTCGGTGGAACCGCCACTTGAACAAACTAACTGATCGTCAGAATCCTTATCATCCAAACATGAACGTACAACTTCAAAAGAAGTACTATTAGCGTTAGGATAAAGAGCAGTCATACAATTTCGGTTACATTTACGACGTTTAGCAACAGCTGATGGGTTAAGAGCACAATCGGCATTACTTTCGGAATCACAATATATGCAATCAATATAATCATTTAAGCTATTGGCCCTATTACATAAGTTGGAATTACAATTGAAACAGTTGGCCGAATTCAAATCACAATAAGATCCTTGATCTTGTTCCACAGCTTTGCTGCAGCCGCGTTTGATAACTTCACCGTTTGTATTGAAAACAGTCATACAATATTCCTGTTCCGAACAGGTCTGTTCTAATTTGGACGATTTACAATCTTCCAAATTGTTACAGGCTAAACAGGTCAGAGGTAATGCTTGCCATTGGCCTGGTCTACCATCAGATTTGCGTTTTAAATTGGCAACATTACAATTATTGCCTTCACAAACTAGACAATTGGCGGAATCAGAAGGATCACAGGCTAGTTGAGAACTGCAGCCACGAATTGTAGAACCATTTGCATCAATAGACGATATACATTTCTCATTCGGGGAATATAATAGACATGATTGAGGGGCATTTGGCATTGCTTCACAGGCTTCAGTGTTGGCCGAAGAGCAAACATGACAGGATAAGCGATTGCTGGGATACGACTGAAAGGAAATATAAATATAGAATTAATTAATCTATTACAATTGTCTCATAAAAGTAGGGTGGACTTTTAAATTCAAGATATATGTATATTCCAAAAGACATATTATATTTTGGAAAAATGTATTTAGTTTGCAGTCACATTTATTGTAGAGCTACTCTCACAGAACCGATTCAAGGAAACTAGTTTCAAAACACGTTCCTTGGAACCAACAAATATATCATTCCAGGTTACATACTCCGATTTTATAAACAAAAATCACAGACTAATCGAGATACCATCCTGAATTTTTCACACAAATGTAGAGGAGAGTTCAATAAAAAAGCATATATTTGTTTAAGAACTAAAAAAATGCGCATTTCGAGATATAGGCATTTGTACTACAGACCCCACAAAATAACCATTGACCACTCCATACAAAAAAAATCTATATTCATATCATTTTATTTTTGTATAGTACTTTGTGTAGTAATTTGTATAGTTTAAAAGTTATAGTCCAATTTTTAGGGATATTTTAGTCGATATTTAACGTTTTTTGTAATTTTCATGACGTCATATTTCGAAAACCGAAAGGGTCCGGAAACTGAAATTTATGGTTCGTCGATCTCTTGTCGAGTATGAAAGTTATGGTACATTTTATTGAAATTGAAGGTGGTCAAACCGAAAACTCCATGCTTTTGATTTGAAATTTGTTATCGTTAGAAATGGGTTTTGTCTGGCAGGTTTTCGGATTTTGAATTTGCTTTTTTAATTTGCTGTTGTCCACATTTCGGAGCGCTTAGCTTGGAATAGTTTGCTTTTTAATTGTTATGTGTATCTGATCGGGAAGTAATGCCAAAAATAAAGGGTGCGAACAAATATTTTTTTTTACAATTTCTGATGCTAATTATAGGAAAACTGAAAGTAGTATAAATAAAGTTGAGATATCAAATAAAAGATAATTTTATCAAGTTTTCAATAGAAAAAATTTGCCATTCTTTGCGATACACTGCGAATTTTTCCATTCCCGCTATAAAAGTCCTTCTTACTTTTTGGACAATTATTCTTGCAGCTATTTTGACTGTTCCACTTTGACGAATTGTTTTCATTGGTTTACATTGTGAGACTTTTTTGAAAATTCTGTGCCCTTTGGGTTGAAATTTGTTGTTGCTCAAGGCTCCAAGTGTTGTTCACCAGTTTTCATGATAGTTCGCCTTTAACATGCATAAAAAAATCTACAGGTTCTCAGGTTAAACCAATTAAGACCAAAATTTACTAAAAAACTGATATGGTCAACTGATTACTATTTCCGATCAATGTTCAGTATTTTATTATTTTTATTTTTTTTTATATATACACTTGTCTTTTTGAATTCTGAACTTTAAAATTCGATCAAAAAAAAAAAGATTTTTGTGTAGACTGTGTAGCCGATGAAATAAATTTGCTTAAATGGAGCAATATTAAATTAACATGGCTTGTGTTTGATGGAAAATCCTTTTTATGTAGTTCTTGGTTTAGCTTTGGCACTTTTATGTTTAAATAAATTTCAGTTTTTAGAAACACTTTCCTTTTAGCATTTCTAAAAGCCGACAATTTTGTTTTTTCTCCGAAACACTAACGAGTGTTACACATTTCGATATGATAAATTACGCTCAAAAAAGTCAAATAACCGTACAATGTTTATTTATTCAACCGCTAGTTTAAAGCAGACTTCATCTACTGACAGGTCCTTACGTGTTTCATATCGCGTCACCGAAAATCTTCAGAGGCCCAATGTAGAAGGGGTGACGCGAAATGAAACATGTCCTTTAAACTAGCGGATGAAGAAATTTTTTAATTAATAAATAAACATTGCACGAATTTTTGTTTAACAAAAAACAAATGATCTTGAACTTGCTCACATCATAATTTATGATAAAAGATCGAAAAATAAACTTGGTTTTAATTTTTTAAAATTTAAAAGTAAAACATTTGAAATGTCAAATAATTTGGAAAAAAAAAATTTCGGTGTGGAATTAAGTATTTTTAAGAAGATTTTGGTCTCCCAAAGCCGATTTATGGAATTAATTTTTATTTCCAGTGGTTTTGCTCTTACCAAAGTATACCTGTAAATAAGAAACCATATTTGTTAGAAATCTGTCCGTATCTATTTTTTAAAATTTTCCTTCTTTGGACAATATTGATATGAAAAAAGTTTTAAAAATTAAAATAATTTTCCAGTTATATTAGTTTTTTTGTTTTTATATACATCGAGATTATTTTTATGTTATTTTCAATTTATAACGAGCTTTCAACCTCCGTATATTTACAAAAATAAAGCAAATCAAACATATTAGCTAGGTTGATACTAGTATTTCGATCTGGCTAAAGATCTCATCAGAACCCGAAGTTTTAGAAAAGTTAGAGCCTCCATAATAGGCAGAACTTTAACAAAAAACCTATTAATAATCAATTTTGCTGCATTCTTGTCTTCTTAGTAATCAAGCACGTGGTTAGGTCTTTTCCTAACAAGCATCATGACGTTACTAAACTTTGAAGACCAAAAATGTTCTATTTATATAAAAAATTTTTAGTTTGTACTCTGGCTCAAGTAATATTTTTTACAGTTATATTAGTTTTTTGTTTTTATATACATCGAGATTATTTTTATGTTATTTTCAATTTATAACGAGCTTTCAACCTCCGTATATTTACAAAAATAAAGCAAATCAAACATATTAGCTAGGTTGATACTAGTATTTCGATCTGGCTAAAGATCTCATCATTTTTTTAATATCTAAAGTTCAAAGAATCCAGGAGTATTTAAATTTTCTTTCTAACTTTTACACAACTTTCACGATTCGCGTTTAAATTTGTAAATTTGTTAAATTTGTTTACACCCTTTAGTTGCAGAAATTGTCATAAAATAACCGTTGTTACATCTGAAATTTGTTTGTTGTAGCCGAATTTTTTTGGAACTAGATTGTTGATATAATATTGTTGATAACAATTGTGAATCGTGGAAAATTCGGTTACAACAACTAAATTCCAGTCATGCAATTCTTCAAAATTGTATTCATTCATTACACCCACTTGTTAATTTACCTCTTGATTACATTTTGCACCCACACACGATAAACATTCGCTAGCGTTTTTGTTATTAAGACAGTTATAAAATTCATTATCTTCCAAATTGGATAAACAACCACGTTCAGTATGACCATCTGAAAATATTGCAATAAATTACTTCCATATTTAAAATGAACTCTCCTTTTCTTTCTCAACTTACTTTCCAATACACGACTATAACATTGAGTATAAGGAGTTTTAGCACATGTTGTTGCAGAATTAACACTAGCAGGATTAATAGCACAAGCGGAGTCAGTACGTGAATTACAAATTACACAAGATTGCGATGTGGGTATTTTTTCAAAATCATTACAATTATCCTCATCACATAACCATAAAAATTTAGCTTTAACGAGAGTTTCTACTTCGGGTTGATCATATTTGCTCTTACAGCCCATTTCTACAATTGAGCCAGTTTCATCAAATTGAACAAAACATTGATCATTATCCATTACAGCGCGGCAAGTTTGAGTTTTTGGATCTTGACATTCATCGCCCTTACATTGATAGCATGATTTTCTTGTACCCAAATCATCTTTGTTGCAGTGGGCACCAGTGCATGACTTACAATTGGCATCGAGGGAATTTTCACAACTTTGGCGATCATCCAGGTCCTTATCATTCAAACAAGTACGTATAAGTTCATAGACGGGTGTTTCATCCGTGGTACGGGGATATAAAGCCGTCATGCAACTCTTATAACATTTACGTGTGCGTTTAATTGCGTCCACATTAAATACACAATCATTCCCGTCTTGAGCATCACAAAAAATGCAATCGATGAAATCACTTTCAGCTTTAGCCAAATTGCAACCATTCGACTTACAGTCATAGCACAAAGTATCTTGAGTTGAACAAGTACTATCTAATGCTTCACTGCAACCACGTGCCATAATATCGCCCACTTCATTAAAGGCCATAGTGCAAGTTTGGTGTTTATCACCATAGCACATATTTATTATGCCATTTGAAGCCTGACACTCCTGGGTACCATTGCAACGATAACAATTTAGTGGTAGACCTTGGAATAAACCGGGTTCGCCAATATCTAGTTCAGCTAAATTAATATCATTACAACCACTGAAGGGGCATGCACGACAATTTTTATGTCCCAAACCATCGCAAGTTATTTCAGAGGCACAACCACGATGTGTAACCCCACCAATATATTGAGTTACACAAGTATCTGTTGCATTGTAAATGGGGCAGGCTTGTACAGTTGTTGGTTCATTTTCACAATTAGCACTGATTGATGAATCGCAACGATGACATCTTTGACGATATGGGGGATAAATATTCTTATTGCAATTACTTTCGGTACAGATTCTACACTTGGAATCGGGATGACCATCATTACAACTTATAAAGAGGTCAGTAGGTAAACTAGACAAACAACCACGTTCGGTATGACCATCTAAAAAAGGAATAAAATCGAAGATTTAGAATTTTATCAATTAAGAGCAGGTTTTGATATCATTTATATAATTGTCCCTAGATGTATGAAAACTTTGTGGACAGTCCCCAAAGAAAGCAAATGTCCGTAAGCTATGCGGGGGAACGAATAAATGTACCAACAGTATGCGCTGTGCATATATAGATGTATATATATATATGTATGCGTAGCGCATACTTTAGGGACATGGCCAAAATTGTACCCAAAATATGCGGTGTATCGAAAAAATTGTCCTCATCTTAAACGCTAGATGTATGAAAAGGTATGTGCATACATATATATACATATATATATTTATATATATATATATGTATGCACAGCACATATTTTAGGGACACGCCCAAAGTTGTCCCCTAAGTATGCGGTGTATCGAACCAATTGTCCTCATCTTATACGCTAGATGTATGAAAATGTGTAAAAACTTTGCGGACAGTCCCCAAATGAAGCAAATGCCCCTAAACTATGCGGGGGAACGAATAAATGTTCCAAAAGTATGCACTGTGCATATATATTTCAATTGTACATATTAATACAATTTATAACTCATGATATAATAACCTCTTCTGAAAGCTTAATTTGAATACCGTTAAATTATTAACTTACCATCACGTATACGAGTAAAACACTGGGTATGTGGATAAACACCACATCTTGCCATGGCAGATATCTTCGATGGATCAATAGCACAATTTACATCATTTGCGGAATTACAAAGTGCACAGAATTTAGCTTCAGGAAGATTTTCGAAGGTATTACAATTTTCGCCATCACACAGGAAATACAATTTAATCTCGTTGTATAGATTTTCCAGCAACTCATCAGTACGACAACCCATACGTATAACACTATGGGTAACATTATCAAAATACATATAACACTGATCATCAGGTGCATAGGCGGAACATTGTTTAGTTTGAGGTACATCACAATTATCACCCTCACAATGATAACAAGAGAGACGTCCTTGTACAGGTAAAATGGCGGTATTACATTTGTCGGCCGGACACTTGACACAATTTTCTTCTGCTGTACAATCTTTACGATTATCGGTTTCAATATCTTCAAAGCAAGTTCGCACAAAATCAAATATCTTAGGATTTGTTTTACGTGGATAGAGAGAAGAAACGCAACCGAGAGTACATTTACGTGTTGTAGATATAGCGCTGGGATTGAGTAGGCAATCTGGATTAGAGGCAGCATCACAGTATAAACATTCTTGATATTCCGATGGATTAGTCATGTCATTACAACCATTCGATTTACAATTGAAACATAATTCAGGATTTGCATTACAATGTGATTGATATTCAGTTAAGACAAGATTTTCACAACCTCGACGTAATACTTTATCATTAGCATCAAAAATAGTCATACAATCTTGATAGGCATCACCTTCACATTTATGAGGATTACGATTATTGCCGGGTAAACAGTCATCACCACTGCAGGTATTACAGTTCAAAGGAAGGTCTTGGAAAACACCATACACTTCATCTAAACGTTTCTTAATATTAGCTATATTACATCCATCTTCGGAGCAAATTTGACAAGTTTTTGAATCAGCATTACAGGTGAACTCAGATTGACAACCACGTTTCGTAATGCCATTTTCATAAACAGCTACACAAGAATCGACAGCATTGTATGAAGGACAAATTGAGGAAGCATCTGGAGAACTATGACACAATAAGTCAGAATCTGAAGTGCAGCGCTGGCAGCGTTTACGGTCAGCTGGAATAATCTGCAATAGTAGGGAAGTTAATCAAATTATGACCCTTATCAAATTAAAAATATATACTTTTAACTGGGTTGGAAAACACTCATGAGATAAAATTGTGTTTATAAATAAGGAGAATTTCCTCTTCTTCTCGATTTTTCAAAAACGTTATCGTAGCGGATGCCTAAATTCCAAATTTAAAGTTCCTAGCGCTTGCTGTTGGGTCCCAGAGACCACATCTACAATGTTATGTTTCTAACCAAAGGACTATGGGGCAGGCCGTTAATGGGAAAACGTTTCGCACTTTCCTTAGAAACTTATAAAAATCCAATATCAGCGGATGCTAAGAAGGAAATTTCAAACAAAATATCATGGTTCTTACTTCACTGTATTTCAGGCTGATCAGAAGCCTATGAACCGAGTTTCAAGTTCATTGTTTTAGTGGTTAGTACATTATATTAAGGTGAAGACTTCAAAGAATTAGCACATACAATAGAAAATCCATATTTAACCCGGCTTTCGAAGTGCTCAAGGGGGGGGGGGGACTTTACCAATTAATGTAACTCGCTTAAAGCAGGAACCTTTATACCAAATTTCTAGCTTCAGCAGTTTTGACAGGCCCTTAAGGCGAAGACCCTTTCCCTTTAAAATACTCTTTCCCTTTAAAATCCGATTCCAAAGTTGGTATTGGATTTCTCTCATTAAAAATTGTATAGATAATCCTATTTCTTGATTTCATCAACATTTTTTTTTTACTTCATTTTGTTTGCCTTCATACATGTAAAAAGAAAATATAGTTAACCGGAAATATATAGAAAATTTTCTGTTTTATTAAAAATCATCGTTATTGAGCCAATTTTTATTACTTACATTGAAATTAATTTGAAGAGCTTTCATTTGATATTCATATATAAAACAGACTGTATGTAAAACGTAAATAAAACAAAAATAGAAATGCATATTTTTAAATGACCATTGGCGCTAGTTAGCTCAAATTCTGGCATTGAAAGGAAATTCAATATTACACGTATAAAGTTCTGGAATTCTAAGTGTAAAAATCAGAAAATGGACAAAATTTCCCACTGTTCGAAGTCAAGGGGAAGATTGTTTACATTTTTTGTTATTACCCGTAAGTATTTTAAAAAATCCGTTAAAAAAATCCCACATAACAAACGGTCCTTGCTTTAGCGATTTAAATAGGTCACCAAGGGGGACTTTTTCCCCATATAACATACCACATTAATGGAAAAAAACTCCAGAAAGCATCATATCACTGAGTTAGGTCATATTTGAAGGAATAACATTTTTAATTTCTAGCTAAAACGGTTTGGGTAGGCCGCTAAAAGGAAGATTTTTTTTCTTTTTGCGCCTGCCAGTGGTTTGGGCAGGGAGATATTTTGTAAGGGAGATATTGTGTAATAAATACTTGATTATTACCCAGTAATGGGGATATGGTTGCAAATTCCATACCATTCGTATTCCCAAGACTTGGAAATAGTAGTAAAAAGTTTCAATAACTAATTTATAATAGCAACAAACACATGTCTTATGTACCTCGTCATTACAGTTATTTCCTTCACAAGCTTTACATTTATCATCGGCACCAGTTAAGCAATTGTAAAATTCATCTCCCGATAAATCTGACAAACAACCACGGTCAGTGGCTGCGCCATTAACGCGTTGATAACACTGAGTAAAGGGCATAACTCTACATGGCTGCTGACCAGTTGCGGTTGTCGGTGCTGTTGCACATGCCTCCAAATTAGTTGATGAACATTGTTTGCACACATACGCGGCGGGTAAATTTTCAAAACCATTGCAATCGACACCATCGCAAATAAGTAATTGTTTCTGTTTTATTAAATCAATAACAGCTTTATCATCATCAAAATCTGATAAACAACCCATTTCAATAATATCATTGCTACCGTTTTCGAAACGCATAAAACATTTATCATCCTCCTTAAATGTTGTACACTCTTCAATTTCGGGCTCTTCACAACTATCTCCAGAACAACGATAACAGGTGTGTCTACTATTGGGTAATGCTACAGCATTACAATTGGCCCCCGAACATCCCACACATTTACCATCACTACCATCCAGGCAAGTGGCACGATCATCCAAGTCACGATCATTTAAACAGGAACGGACTAAATTATAATTAGAATTGTTACCACTGCTTGTGGCATACAGAGCAGTCATACATTCACCATAACACACGATTCTTGCAGTTATTTCATTCGGTTTCAATACACAATTTTTGTCCGTGGAAGAATCACAGGATAAGCATTCGCCATATTGATCTAATGATGTGGCTTCATTACAACCACTCGATGTACAACTGGGACATTTAGCAGGATTAGTATCACAATAACTATTGTACTGCGACGTTAATATGCGATCACTGCAACTACGTTGTGCTACTACACCCAATTCGTTGAATACAGTTACACACGTTTGAGCATCATTATTTTCACATTTCTGCAATAAACCCTTGGATAGGGCACATTCCTCGGCACTATCACAGGTATAACAATTGATAGGACCATAATGCCAAATATTGGAACGACTATCGAGATCAGCCTTACCTGTAAATAAAAAATAAAGAGATAATTTGAGATGATATTTTTTTTATTTAATCTTTTTCAGGCGGGATGGGTACAAATTAGGGATGCCAAAAGGGAAATCCCGGGATTTTCGGGATTTAGTAAATCCCGAAAAACAGAAATCCCTGCACACATAGAAAAATTTCGTAATTTTCTAACTAAAATTCAATTGCTGAACAAAAATTGTTGGTTGTTTCCACCAAAATACACTTTTTAATTCGGTTGTCACTTTATTTTTCTTTGTGTGGATTGTTCGGGGTTTTTTTTTATCTTCCGGGATTGTTTTTTTTTTTTGTAAAATTAAGATAATTTTTATTTTTTCTTGAATTTTTTCGAAATTTTCCTATGTTTATGATTCTAAACAACACCCATATTTTTGTGGGTGATAACCCCTATAGATTTGTTGTAAAATTGTAAAACGATATCGTTAGAAAAGGCTCATTTAAGAATGTGTGATTATTATATGTGACATTGAATAGCACATTGGTGATATCATTTCGATTTCGAAACAATATTGTCTGGTTTAATGCAAAGGCAAAACTAAGTCATGCATGCCACGCCAGCAGATTATCGGTGTCACGGGACATTTTATTGATTTTTTTTTTTCAAAAATTTGTAACTTAATGTTCAGCACAGAGTTGTAACAAAAGTTCAAAAATGTGCACTTTAAACAAATAAATAGTTTTTTAAGAATCGAGTGAACACTAATTTTAGGTGTTAGATTACGGAACATAACTACCCAGGCAGAAAAATACAATCAGTACAGTGTTGGCAAAGCATCGGCGACGGACAGTTATGCGTTGGCAGAACATGGGATTAATAAACTTGACAGTATTGTCCTGTTACCCGATGGATAACAGTGGGCAACCGTTGGATTGAGTAAACTTGCCACGTTGGCATAACGTTGGTAGTTAAATACAAAAATTTGGTGCTTTCAAAATAACTTAAAGTTAATTAATTTTAAAAAATATGTATATTAAAACACATTTAAAAATCAGAAATCTTTTACATCGTATTTAAATGTGTGAAATATAATAAAATGTAAAAATATGTAACGCTTCTAATTGGTTGTAATATTGGTAAAAACAATATTGGCAAAGCAGTTTGCGGGTGGTACTAGCAAAATACATTTTTTTTTTTTCATAACAAACTTTATTTACAATCTATCCATTTAAGGATAATAAGCAAATATGATAAAATAAAGAAATTACATTGGTTGTTAGACTCCAGCGAAAACAACAACATATTAAAAATATAGAATTTTTATAATAATTAAAAATTATTTACAAATTGAGTAAACATAAATAGTAAAAGAAATATTTTACGAATATAAATTTACTGATTGGAAAATTAATTATTACTTAGAAAACGATTACATCTTGAATACATTTATTTTTTAGCGAAATGGTAAATCAAGAATATGATACCGCTTAAGTCGTCTAACTTCTTCTGTATCATCTAGTAGAGAGATAGCCAATGGGTTGCAGTGATTACTTAGTCTTTTTAGATAATTTTCGCTGAATCTATTGATTTCATCTTTAACCTTGGGAATAAATAAGTCGTTATGTATAGTTTTATTTTATACAAATATTGGAGCGTTGACAATTGACCTTAATGTTTTATTTTGGTATCGTTGTAATATCTCAATATTTGAGTTGCTAGCAGTTCCCCACAACTGTATGCCATACGTCCATACTGGCTTAAGAATGGTTTTATATATTAATACTTTCGTTTCAAGACTTAGTTGCGACGTAGGGCCTAGCAGCCAATAGAGCCGTCTACTCTTTTTTGGCTTTAATGTGAGTGCTCCAAGTTAATCTTTTGTCAATATGGAGACCAAGATATTTGACACTATCCTTTTTAGGAATTTCAGTATTGTTGATAGACAAGTTTGGACAATCGCCTTTACGTAACGTGAATACGACATGTACCGATTTTTCAGTGTTTACTTTTATGTTCCACTTGTTAAGCCAGATTTCAATTTGATTTAGTTCATTTTGTACATGATTTGAAGCTTCAATAGGACATGTGCTAGAAGCTAGTACTGCTGTGTCATCTGCATAAGTTGCCACTAAAACATTTGCAGTAAAAGGCATGTCTGATGTATATATTGTGTACAGTATAGGTCCCTATACACTGCCTTGCGGAACGCCTGCATTGATGCTATATATTTGGGATGTTTCGTTGTTTACTCTCACATAAAAATGTCGTTCACTTAAATAGGACTTGAGTAATAAGTAGAATGGTGTTGGAAGTAGCTTTTTAAGTTTAAAAAATAATCCATAATCCTTTGGTTGTTGTGCCTTTGGTTATTTTTAAAACGATGGGTTTTACAAAAATAGCAGTTGCTTTACCAGTACTATTTTGTTTATGGTTGCCAATTTCTACCTGGGTGGTATTGTTTGCAATTAAATTTACCATCAAAATTACCGAAATTTCAGTGCGGAAGGCACACAGGGAAACAGATTCGTGCTGACAATGGAATTTGTTGCTAATCAAATGGCTTACATCTAATAACATTAATTTTGTGGTTAACAAAAAAAATCCCGGAATCCCGAAAAATCCCGGGATTTCGGAATCGGGATTTCGAAATGTACCTAAATAATTTTAGATTTTTATGCATTGTTATCAAATTTAAAATTGCATATACATATTTTATCTATAAGAAACTCTCTACAAATGCTAAGAACATTAGAAGCATATTTAGCATCAAATATTTGCACCCAATATCAATTATTAAAGGTAATAATTGATAGCCAAATAGTTGATTTATATATGACTAGTACTTATTTGATTATAATCGATTAAAACTTTTAGGGTTTAATTATATTGTTTACCAATATTGAACATGAATTATGTCGATACTGATAAAAGTTATTATTTGATAGATGGTATTTTATAATAATAAAAAATAATGAATTTAACACTATTGATTATAAGTATTATAACAACATTTTTGTTGTATAAAACTTTTTTATTATGTATTTATAAAAGTTATCGATGCAAGTTTAAGGTTATCATTAGGGAAACCAAAACCAGAGATTTATTTATTTATTTTTTTTTTATTTATTCAAAAAATTCCAGATATATTTTTATATTTTTATTTTAAAATAATTTACAAAAGTTGTTTTTTGATATTTTTTTTTTAAAATCCAGTTATAACATTTTTTAAATTGTGAATAAAATAAAAATTAAAACAGACCTGGGTTGTGATCCATATATTGATGAAATATGTGGGTAAATTAGCATTTAATTAATAGCTAATCCGAGTTAATAATAAATTAAGAACAACAGGATATTTGATCTGCCGCATTTAGTTGTTCCCGAGCTTTAAGTTTATATTTATAATTGTTATTCACTAAAATTTAAAAAAAATCACAAAATAGTTTTTATTTTCAAGTTTGTTCGATAACACACAAATTTTAACAAAATTTTCAAGTTTTTACTGGAAGGCGGTCGTTTACACAAATACGCAGTAAAAAAAATAGTAAAAAGAGTGAGTAAAGCGACAGTTTGATGTCAAAGAACTTACAAGTTTTTAGAAGCTACATTTTTGCCAGTAAAAATTATGCTTGTATTTTTAGTAAACAAATACAAATATTAATTATATTATATTATAATTGTTTGTTGTTTTAAAGTGAAAAATATTAAAAAAATAACTATGAAAGAAGTTGAAAAAAAATTCAAAATTGTTTCTGGTCGACAATTTCAATTAACTTTTATCTTTTCCATAGTGACCAGTTGATTTTTCTTTAATAGCTCTATTCGACGTACGTACGCGGGAACCCGCGTTAACAACGTCGAACAGACCTAATACTTGGTATTTATAATCAGCCGTTTTATCTCTTTTACAAATTCTTAAATATTAAAAAAAGTAAAAGTCATATTTTTGAAAAGTTTTTGTTTGATTTGAAATTATAAATCATGCATGGCAAGTAAAAATGATTTTAAAAAATGTTTAAAAATGAAATATTCGACAAACATAGAATTTTGAAATTGAAGTTATACGAGGACGGATCAATAAGTCCGTGACTTTTCGAATTTCCCTCGTACTTATAAGAAATGCAACACCACCTGTTAGTAGACTACAGTCGAATTTTGAGCAAGTTCGGTCATTTACTTTGCGTTTAACAGCTGTTCATAACATACGACCCGTGGATTTTTTATAAAATGGAAAAAAAGTGAATTTCTAGTGCTCCTTACACATTATTTTTTGCGAAAAAACCCGCCAATCAAACCAAGGAAAAGCTTGATAAATACTATGGGAACTCTGCATCATCGATTTCAATGGTAAAAATGTGGTTTACTGACTTTCGTTATGGTCGCACAAGTGCATGTGACGCTGAACGTTCTGGACGGGTCAATACACCCGAAAATGTCGAAAAAATACACGATATGGTGTTGCCGATCGAAGAGTAAAAGTGCGTGAGATTGTTGATGCCATAGGCATTTTATATAGCAGTGTGGTTTCGATTTTAAATGATCAGTTGGGTTTAAGAAAGCTGTCTGCAAGGTGGGTGCCGCTTATGCTCTCAATTGACCATACAACTTCAAAGGATTGTTTGGAGTTATTTAACTTCAATTCGAATGAGTTTTTGCACAGTTTTGTAACTGTAGATGAAACATGGATCCATTACAACACTCCGGAGCAGTCTAAGCAATGTGTTTTTCCTGGTGAACCGGTCCCGAGGAAGGCCAAGGCAAGTTTGCCGGGCAATAAGGTGATGGCAACAGTTTTTTGGGATGCAAGCGGGATAATTCACATCGATTACCTTCAAAAATTATTGATCAAACAAATGCCTATTTTATGGACCTCGAAAAATCCTTTTTTTTTGGAAGGGATACACAAATCGGAGAAACGTTGGACTAAGTGTATAGAGCTAAAAGGAGACTATGTTGAACATTTTTTTTTTTTTTTTTTTATTAATTAATAATCATATAATTACAAATTATATCCTATAACCCTAACCGAGCACTAGCTACTATGACCTTCGGCGCGTTGTAGTGAAAACAGACCAGTGCCTCTGGTGGGAATCGAACCCACGACCCCCGCACTGATAAGCCAGCACGCTACCAACTAGCCTACCGGGGCGCACATGTTGAAAAATGAATTTTTTTTTTGTGCAAAAAAAACTGTATTTCATTCAAAAAGTCACGGACTTATTGATCCGCCCTTGTAACTGTTACGTGCCTGGACAGAACAATTTAGATTGAATACAACCCAAAAAAAAACTACTACTTATTATTTTATACATTACTTTTTAATGAGTACTTATTACCTTCTGTATTACTTTAAATAATGTGTTACCAATAAGAATCATTACTCTCATACAAAACATTATTGGTGAACAATAATATTCTTTGGTATATCAATTATTATTGAACGAATTTCCATTTAAGAAAAATTCATATTTATATGTTTTAAACTATTAAATGTTACATGCCTCGGTGACTTAGGGTATAGAGCAGCTGCTTCATAATCTGACGGCTCAGGATCGATTCCCGGCTCGACCATGTTTAAAAAAAATCTATTTGAGACCCATTATATTTGTCCTTCTGATAATAGCTGATTATTCATTATAAAGGTAACCCATTATAATTCATATCTACGTAAGGCTTCCAGTAATGTATGCAGACATTTCTTATAAAAAAGGTGAAAGATTACAAAAAATATTGAAGTATATCTTCGATCCCCTACCAGCGATTGAAGTAGCCGGTTTTAGTGCATTTTGACCGATTTCAAAGTCTCGTAATTTTTTGACTTATTACTGAAAAAATATTTTTAAATTTTCTGTAGAGTAAATATTTGGTATCGGTTATACCGATACGAATGGAATACCGAAAGCAATACCGAAACAAACCAAAAATTGATACCAATACCTATACCGACAACATTATTTATTGCGGTGGCCAACCTTGGTAGATAATGATCATTATTTCAGTTAGTGTTAGATTAAACGGCATTATTGGTAATATTGCTGATAAAAAATATATTATTGATAAAATTCATTGAACAATGTACAGCAATTATACATTATAATATATCAAGGTTGGCCACCGAATAAACAATAACGGTAACGGTTTAGATAACGATTTTTGTTTTTTTTTCGTTATTGGTATCGGTATTCCATTCGTATCGGTATAACTGATACCGAAAAATTAATAGCTGTATGTACCGGTATTATTGAAACGATTAAAAAAATAATATAAAAACGTTTTTAAAGATTAAAGAATTAGTTTATGTACGTTCTTGTAAATCAGGCAATCTATTTTTCAGAAAATTTGTTGCTAAAACTACTTTTTCAGCTAAAATTTTAGTTATACTTATTCAGCACTGAACTGTTTTGAACTAATGCTTTACAAATATTTTACTAATGTGTTAATAATTTATTTTGGTAAAAAAAATTGCGCTGATAAGAACATTAATAGTGTGGCCGACAACCTGATTGAAAGATATACGCAGAATGAAGTAGATGTCGCGGCATATCACTATGTAGTGAAACTCTTGACCATGGAAGATTTTTGTATCTGTTTCTCATGCATAAAACAAAATTGCGGATTAAAAAACCTTAAATTTTGTGTTGTTACCGGTTTTTGAAAGTAATTAAGCAAAAAATTTTCTGAATCTACTTATTTTGATTTTGCTGACATTATCAAATTTTTTCAATTACCCTCCTGACTAAAATTTTGCTGACTCATCAAAAGTTTTTTCTGACTTTACCAAATTTTTTTTTTAGTTTTTTACGGTATTTTAAAATTCAGGTGTTTCGGCATTGGTATAGTATCGGTTATCAATTTAAATAGGTGTTGAAACGGCTAACGGTATTTGAAAGGTATCTGTGGCCAATGTTGCTATATACCGATCATATCTTAGAACGTTTTCAATATTTTTCATTCAAATATCTTAAAACCTTTTATTCATTAAAAAATTCACTAAAATTTTACTTTAAATAAAGTTAGCAACCATTTAAAATTTACTAAAGTCCAACTGAAAAATCTTATTCCAGTCAACTAAAACTCAGTGAGAAATAAAACTCTTTATGGGTTTTTTTTTTCAGTGTATGTATAAATTGCCATCCACTTGAGTTTTAGTAAAATAATAAAATGTTTTCGTTGGAAATTCCATACGTGGTTATTATAATCTATAGAATAGGTTTATTATTCCATTTTTTTTTTTTTTGTAGTTATCAGTACCACTAATGTGAGTGTTATACGATTGTATATCATATCATATTATAAAATCTTATGTAGTTTCTAAGTATGAAGTTCAATATTTTTTATATCAATAAGTGAAGATATCTGTAAAATAGTTATTCCAAAAGATGAATGAGTACATAAAAAAATAATAACAATAATAATAATAATACTAGGCAGTATTTAGCTTATCTTAAAATAACTAACATTTATTGCTTAACCACAGTCCATAAAATTGTGTCCATTCAAATTGAAAACATTTCGTTACAATTTAGATAACCAGGAAATTTAACTATTGAGTACATATATATTATATATTTGTCGGCCCTACACTGCGTATACATAACATTAGTCCACATTTTATATAGATCATACGCACTGTAGTACGTGCTGGATTATCTTTCCTATGTATCCATTGTATACATTGTATCACATACAAAGCTTTTCAAACCAACTGCTCCGGTGAAGGAAAAAATACAGAATGTTTCATAGCTATAACGTTGATTTAGTTTTCCAATTATTTCTTAGACTACTGAACCGATCGCGTAGGATTATTTGGAAGATTTACTCAACCGTGTCTTATTGTTCGCTTGATCCAACACGTAAAGTTATTGTTGTTGTGTGTTGTTGTATTTATTAGTACAGTGTATCATAATTATAAATTAATTTTGAGAAAATTTTAAAAATAAGCAACAATTGATAAAAAAAAAAAATTTGGGTAAAAATTAATCTGCTTTAAGGAACATTTCTCTGATTTAATTGTAGTTTTGATTCAAAAATCTGTATTTATAGAAAAATGCTGATAAATTCAACGAACTTAAAGTCGAGAGTTGACTTGTTCTCAGTAATCCTTCTTATAAGATGAAAGACAAACAATTTTGATAAAAAAAAAGTTTTTTTGCCTTTACAAATATAATTTCTTGGCTAAATCCGATTCAGTTCTGTAGGCTACAAAGCACTTAATTAGAGGAACTGCTTTAAAATCCTTGATTTATCAGGTCATTTTAGAACATGTTCACGTGATGTTTAACAAAACTGTCTTAATTTTGTTGTTATCACCACAAAGTGGCTGTGGCTGTGGCTGTAAAAGTTTAACCCTAAAATACGTATCCCAAAATGGCACATTAAACACCGTTGTCACAAAAATATTAAACAGCATTTTAAATACATTTTTAGTTAAAACATATTTTTGTATGCAATGAAATCAAATAAACAAAATTTTTCTTTAATGCAGATTAATTTTTAGTCAAAATTTTTATCACTTACCGCTAAGTTTTAAATTTTATAATTCTGATATAATTATGAAATACTAGACTGCTACATACTTTAAGAAACACAACAACAAACTTTTAATGTGGCATCAATCGGAAAATAAGACACAGGTAAGTAAATCTTCCGAAGACACCTATTCTATCAGTTCAATAGTTTAAGGAATAATTAGAAAACAAACTTGATTTTATATAAATGAAACACCTACATCATAGTTTACATAGATCTCCAACTATTTGACATTAGCTACCAGTGCACGTAATTCATGAGAATGTGTTGGTATGAAAAAATGTGTTTGTTTATAGAAGAGAAAGAAGAGCTTGAAATCTATGTAATCTATGGCCTGTACGCCGAATTAATGTCAAGTTTACAGAACTATTTGGCATATAAATAATGCTTACAAAAAACATTTTACATTTTGCTTGCACCACAACTTTGTTAAATAAAAAGCTAAAAACAAAATTTATTCATCAAATTAGGCACAGCAATCTTAAAATTTAAAGCTTAGGCAAATTTTTGGTTTTGAACACTTTTTTTAGCAACATTTAGTCGCCGCTTTTAGCTATTTGAAAATTGAATGGTACAAACATAAGAACTTTATGTTGTTTTATAAATCTTTTTGAATATTATATTTAATTCTCAAAAACCTTGGCTGTGAAATTTTCAATAAAAATTATTAAACCGATTAAAAATAAACAAAACTTATATTTAAATGAAAGCTTGGATCACTCTTATTAATTAAGGCTGCAAAACGAAGCAGGGATTGAACATAAAGATCAATCAACAAGCGTGCAATTAAGTTATTATGATAGTTGACCAGTTTTAAAGGTGCAATTTTGATAGCCATGAAGGATTCGTAAAACCAGAGGGTTCTTATAAACTTAATAACTGAAGGACATTTTGTACTACATATATAAAGACAAAAATGTAGAGAAATAAACAGAAAAATACCCTAACAATAAAACTGCAATAACAGTTGATTTGAAGAGTATCCTTTATGCCACTTACACTCAAAAAAATAAGTTAGTAGAAAATTTAGTAAAATGTCTTTTAAATCAGGCATACTATTTTTCGGCAAATTTGTTCCTAAAATTATGTTTTCAGCTAAAATTTTAGTTATACTTATTCAGCACTTTACTGTTTTGAGCTAATGTTTTACTAATATTATATTTATGTTTACTAATTTTTGCTAAAAAAATTGCGATGACACATTAATAGCGTGGACGACAAACAGATTGAAACATAAACGCAGAATGAATTAGATGTCGCTGCATGTCAAGATGTAGTAGTGAAAATGAGGAAAATGATACTAAAAAGTACAACTCTAATAAGACATATAAAAAAATCAACTATGAAAGAATTTTGTATCTATTTTTCATACATAAAACAAAATTATAGATTGAAACAACTTAAATTTTGCATTGTCACCAGCTTGTGAAAGTAATTGTCTATTAATTAAATAAAAGACAAAATAAAATATTTAAATTAAATAAAGATTAAATGTGCAATTCTAACTTAAATGTTTATAGAGGCTAGTAATCTAGTGTGGTCAAATTGCAAATATACAGACAGGTAAAAAGACTAAAGCGAACGACAAAGACACGCATCTTATGTTTCCCTTTTCTGCCAGTAGTTTATTTAAAATTTCTCGGTTAGCCAGTGGTACAAAATATAAAGCGCGACTGCACACAGGACCAGAACTTTAATTTCTTTCTGTTCATATAGTATTAAGGTCATTGATTTCAGTTTTGCAGTTGCTTTTTGAAAATGGCGGACAAAATAAAGAAACTAAAGTTATTGAAAGCAAGTAGTTTTGCATTAAAAACGACAAATGTGATATATAAGGTGGCGCAAAAGTAATCCTCCTATCAGAAAATGCTATACATAATAAATACATAATAAAAAAAAAAACATCGGAAGGTTATTTTTGCGCCACCTTATATAAAGAAGAAGAGGTCGATCGTTTATAAAAACACAAAAAAAAATTGTAAAATTCTAAATGGCGGATCCAATATGAAGGAAAAAATTTTAATACGATTATACTAAAGTTTTGTGTTAATATGGTCTTAGGGTCACTGATTTAAGTTTTGCAGTTGGTTTTTGAAACTTCAAAATGGCGGTCAAAATAAAGCCATCGAAATTAATCAAAAAATTCTTACGAACTTTCGTCAAATTGGGTGAATATACACACTTGGCCGTTTTCAAGGTCGATCGTTTCAAAAACAGCAATATAAATTTTAAAATTCAATCTATTTGAAATTTTGTATTAAAATGGTTTTACAGTACAATGTGCCAACTTTGAGAAAATATCTTCATGTTCGTGATATGACTGCAAATAAAATATTTTCGATTATGGTGCTTCATTTTCAGCAATATTCAACCATTTATTGATACACCAAATATTTTCTAAAAACAAAATACGTTAAAATTTCCCATTTTTTGATAAAAAATTCTCTGATTTTGATACATTTTAATAAACAGGATAGTACGCATACCGAATAGTGACCAAATACTCGTGACATCTCTGATAAAAATTCACTGATTTGAACACAGTTTTATATAGCAAAAAATTCAGCCGAATAATACGATGCAATAGCTTAAACATGCCGAATAACGAATAGTGACAGAATTTCGTGAACTCTCTACAAATTATGCAATAGTTATGCAATAGATATTTAAAAAAAATAAATCAAACAAATTTTGATCGTTTTTTCAACGGTCGTCTCTAGAAGCGCCAAATGTAAAAAGTAGTTTTTCGTTTTGTTGCTATTTCATTCCGCGCTTTCATTGTGGTTAGGAGTTTAATGTATTAAAGATTAACCAACAAAAACCAAATATAATTTTCGAAAAATCGTTCTGGCTCTAGCTGATCATTCGAATTAGAGAGCCAAAAGAAAAAAATGTGGTTGCTCATTAAAAAAATATATTCTTTTAATTTGAGAATTTTTGCATTCCCGAGGAAAATCAATAAAATAAAGAATTTTATTTTGAATTTAACGTCTTTTTTAGACAATTGCAATTAATATTGTAATTAATTAGCAGCGGAATTCATTGTTTAGAAGAGCAAGCATATTTCGAAATATCTTAACAGTTTTTTTAATTTTTCAATTGAAGCAGACTGCAGTTTCTGGTATTTAACCTTCATCAGTGATTCTGTTTTAGATTCAGGTCTTCTAAGTTTTTAAACTGTAACAAAAAATGTTTAAAATTTGTGTTTCACAAATACATAATTTATAAATGTTTTCCGATGGTACATAGAGAGAATTTGCTTGGACGAGTTTTAATGACATTTTGTATTAATCTAATGAAGTTTTCTTCACTAAGTGAATGAAATTTTTTTTTAAAATTGATGAAAAAGCTTCATAATAGAAATTTGTGGGTAGTATTAATGAATTCCTCCATTAATACAGTGAATTTTTTCATAAAAAAGTTCCCAAAGACATGTTTTATTGAATCAATGAAACATGTTTCATTAATTCAATTTGAATTAATGTTTTCATTGACCCAATGAAAATTTCATAAAGTATATGAAATTTTTTGCATTAATTCTAATATAAACGTTATAGAAGTTTCTTCATCAAATTCATAGTTTAAATGAAATATTTTCATTACTTTGTATTACAAAACAAAAACTTATTTATTTATAATACCTACAATTTTTAAAGATCACACTTAGACAAAAACTATTTTTTCTTTAAATTAAAAAAAAAAATAAAAAAACTGTTGATTTTTAACAAAAGGACTTATGTCTACTTAAGAACATTTTTAATAGCATTTACATGATATGAGGCTGCCTCAAATTAATTTACTTTTAAGATTTGGTTAATACTGTTTAACAAAAATATTTACAAAAAAAAAAATAAAATTTTAAAAGTTTAACTTCAGGTTTTAATTTCTCTAATTCAAAATGTCCTATATGGAAAAAATATAATCAAAAAATTACACTAAACAATTTCTTTTTGGATTTTTAATGAATTTAAGAAAATTAAGAAAAAATCATTAATAAAGTCAATGAAAAAATTAATTATATTAATGAATTTTCATTCAGTTAATGAAATGATTCATTAAATAAATGAATCCCTTTAAATGAACTCTATTCATTAACACTATGAAGGAAAATTCTAGCAGGGTAATCGTACGGAATTTTTAAGAAATCAAATGAAATATTTTAAAAATTTTATTAAGAACTGCTTTAATTTAACGAAAAGTTTCAATGGACGAGTTCCAGTGAAACTTCATAGATCTAATGCAGTATTTCATTGATATCATGCAGATAATTCTCTTAGTGTATACTTTTTTTTTTAAACGAATTAAAAGTTTGTAGTTTAAAATATATCAACAACATTAAGGTATCAAACTTTTATAGCACATCACATGATAACTCATCCACTTTTAATCTTTAAAGGATAATAGGATTTTTATTGTTTTTTTTTTTTTTTTTTTTTTTGTTAGCCCTTTAATAAAATTTGAATAATGCTATGACATAACTTGTTTCCAACAGCCTTAACGTATTTTTATATGCATTATAATTTATTATTTCACAATATTTTTTTTATTAAAAAACACAAAGTTCATTTAGATTATAAATTGGAACCATTTAGTAAGTTGCATAATACTTCAATAACATTTTTTCAAATTTATATCTTGAAAAGTATAAATCATTTTTAATCCATTTAAATAATTGATAAGAGTAATCCATTTTTGTTTTCGGGATTTATACGAGTAATTCATGTTGATAATTTTTCTTAATTCACTTTTATTTTTAAAAAACTTAAATTTAATATCCTTATAATCCTTGTTTCTTTAAATATTTATGAATTAACATTTTCACCTACCGATTACACTATTTATGCACAATATTAGGAGTCCTAACGTAACTCCAATTTTTATTTTTTGTGGCAACATTTTTTGCCCAGCAAAAAATATTTGATTTAACGCGTCCAAAAAATTTTGGTCAACTAATTTGTACAATCTGAAACGATGGCTTTTTATGGAGTCACTTTAATAACACACAATAATGTTTATCGCAAACGAATTATTAGTTTATAATCAAAAACAGGAAAAATACAAGCGATAACATAATCTTCCATTCGAACTACCCCACAATGATGGCCAAAATTTATTTATTGACGACAAATGAAACAACTAAACACACTTTAGTATTAATTTTACTAGTTCCGCGATAAATTTTGCAAAGATTATAAAGATTGTATGTTTTGTCACGTTGGTTGTCGGCCTCGTCGTCGTCAATGTTTTATGACTTCTTTTTGGTTTTTTTGGAAATACAATTTCGGACAAGCAGTAAGTATTTGGAAATACAATTTCGGACAAGCAGTATAATATAATTTTGCTATTTCAAGTTATTTTTTTTTTTCACAAAAATAGTCTCAGATGATTCACTTTCATCAACAAAATATTTATTTATTAATTATTATTTAAATAAATTAAATTCATTAAATTGGTTTTTGGGAAGTTTCTGTTTTTTGATATAAAGGTTCGTAACTTTTGTAATGTTTAATTATTACTAAAGACCAATTATATTAATCAGTTTATTAAAAGTTTGATTTTTTCCAAATAAATTAAAAATTTTCTATATATGTATATATATATATATATATATATATATTGATAGATACGTAGGTAGGTACTACTTGAAGTCTTCTTTAAAATATTGTTTGATTAGTAATTTTCATGGTTGGCAAATAGTACCAATTCATCTAAACGATAGACCGATATGAAAATTTTGAAAACAAAATTCCAATAGTAGCAGATGTGTTCTGATATCTCTGGGTTTATTTAAAAATTATACTAAGTAAATTTAGTTATAAATCGTCGTTTCGGTATTTTAGCGTTATTTTGACTTTAGAGCAAGATATTTCAAAATCAAACCGGTAGAATAGCAAAATAGAGCCGGTTAATATGAGAAATTATTGAATGCCAACCCTGGTATTTTTGTTTCAATCGAACAAAGTCATTCAATATTGTCGTCATGAATTATTTTATTATATCTGTATCTTCGATGTACTTATATACCAAACAATATAATTTAGTAACTACATGGGACTAATTAATTGATGATTTCAATTACAATTTCATTGATATCAATTGTAATGAAATTATTTTTATTTTAATTAATGATAATGAATTTCATTGATGTGATTTCATTGATTAATTAAAATAATCTTAAATTTCATTACAATTATTAGTAATGCATCAATTAAAGGAAACAAATTACAATTGACAGATAAGATTTTCGAAAAAACTAATAGTGTATATCAATGAAATCAGGGCTTCACAGGATCATTAAGTAACCCTTATAATACAAATAGGCTATGGCCTGGTGTCCGATAATAGAATTAATCATTGGTCCAAAATTTAACGATATGGAATGAAATGGGAAACGAGTGGAATCGGAACTACTTAAACATTATTGTCGAAACGTGTTACATAGATAAGGTTTTGCAAAAATAGTTCTTGCGATACTAGCCATTTTATAAAATGACCAGTATCGCTGAAACTAAGCGAGATAGGGCAAAACGTACAAAACTTTTGCTGCACAGAAGTATTAATTAACACTCATAATACAAACAGGCAAGGTCCGGGAAAGATCCCGAGAGAGAAATTTTTTATGAAACAGCCACAGGGTGTCCTAATTATTTGTTTACCCAAATATGTACGTGACAATACCAATTTAATCACTCCGATAATTAAATGGAACATTGGTCTAAAATATAACGATATGGAATGAAACGAGTGAAATCGGAACTCTTAACACATTTGAATTATCGGAACGTGTTATGTAAGTTAGGTTTCGCAAACATATTGTCCGTTTTGCGATATCTCGCTTAGTTTTCGAAATACCAGCCATTTTTTAGGGAGATAGGGAGAACCGGAAGAAAATTTTCCTCCACAGGAGTATTAATGCACTCTTATAATATAAATGGCCTAGGTCAGGGAGAGATCCCGAGTGATAAATTCATATATTTACGTAATAATACAAATAAACATACTCGGATAATAGAAAGTTAGTTCTTCGTTCCATTTCATTTCCCGTATTCAGTATTACAATTCCTAACGATTTACACTCCACTTTTTATTGGTTTTTAGCTTAATTGTAATTCGTTTTTAGGCATTAGTGGGATTTCATTAGCATTAGTAGGACAAATGCTAAACTAAGTTTTATAACAATTCTGGCATTCGCATTAGTGAACTAAAGCTAATGAAATGTCAATGCTAATGAAAAAATTCCAAGTATGATTTAGTTGTATTATCTATTATCTATGTATTAGGGTGGATTGATTTTAAAGTATTATATAGTGCATACAGGAATTTTTTTTAAGTTGAGGTGAGAAGATTGATTTAGACTATCAAATAAGGCGAATAAAACGTTTAACAACTTTATATTACCAACAAGGATGGCAGGCAATACCGCTAAAATACAGTTATAGATTCAAAACCATTTCAACTGACTATCGTTATCATATAAAATACCCTTACCGAAATAATTGAAATACCGTTATCCGTAAAATACCGTTACCGATATAAATTAAATAACAATATCCTTAAAATAACATTACGGAAATAACTAAAATACCGTTATCGCTAAAATTCCCTTACCGAAAGATTTGAAATAGCTTTATCCTTAAAATACCGTTACCGAAATAATCTGATAAAACCAGATCTCTGTAAACAGACATCGGCCATTCCACCGAAAACCGTTAAAAAAGGGCATTTTTAAACATTAGATCCTACACTCAGGGAAAACAATAGTGAAAACAAAAATACAGTGGAGCACGGTTATAACGAACACCGGTTTTAACGAACGATTTTTCTGATTTCTCATTTCGGTTATAATGATCATCGTTTATAGCTAACTTTTTATATAACGAACAATTTTTTTTTGGCAGTTTAAAAGTAGAGGATTGTGCCATTCCAACGCATTTTAAATGATAACGATCCGATATACCCACGCTTTTATTTAAAATAAACGCCAATATTTAAAAGGCTGCGCAGAGTTTCTGCGTGCAAAATAATATTTAAGCTTGATCATAAACTAGCCAGTCGTTAGAAATCGGGCATAATGATAAAATGATCGATTCGTATTGAAATTATTTGAAGTAGTAATAAAACGTTACCCTTAAAATAGTTACCGATATAACTCAAACCCCGTTACGTCTAAAATAACTTTAACGAAATAACTAAAATGACGTTACCACTAAAATACCGTAAACGAAACAAGTAAAGTACTGTCAACTCTAAAAAAAACGTTACCATCGAATCGGTTAACATTAGGGTGACCGAGTCGGTTTTTCAAAACCGGTTTTATGTGTGTTATCGGTTTCGGATTTTTTCATTGTTAAAAAGGAAAAGTTCTGAAAAAATTTTTCTTAAAATCAGTTTTTTATAAAAGTGTTTCATGGAAGACAATTTATAATTTTTCTGTGTAATTTTTTAATTGTTAAAGTGTTATTCTTCTGTCATTTTATATGTGGCTATTTTAACTAATAAAATCAAAAAAATATATTATTTTAATGTAAATTAAACGAACATAGTTTCTATTTCATAAAATTTTTAACAGTTATTGTTAATTAAAATTTTGTAATGAAAATAAAAATTATTCAAGTTCGAGGCCATACTCTATATTTCTTTATTAGGATATTGTCCTAACAAATAATCTATAGAGTTTTTGTTTTCAAATTTATTCTTTGACCCTTTCAGGAATGTGTTGATAGATCTATTTCGGGAATTTTCTAGGTTCCCATCATCAGAACACGTTTTGAAAGCGGTAATAATCCTATGCCAAACATCAAACATTCATATAAACTAGTTTACTCACTACATGAGAACTATTATATGAGCTCGAAGTAAAAAAAATTATCACCATTGATCAAAAAATAAATTGAAAACTTGTTTGTGTGTATGTCTACCTTTGGTAAATATTCAATACACGTTTTTGTTTCTTTTCCTTTGATATGCACATTTGTTAAAAACAAAATGTACAGGGGAAGTAGTAAACAAGACCATACTTTGTTTTTTTTTATAATATATATCATATAATATATATTAGTTCTCATGTAGTGAGTAAACTAGTTTTGTTAGGACAATATCCCAATAAAGAAATATAGAGTATGGCCTCGAACTTGAATAATTTTTATTTTCATTGCAACCTAGTTATCATCCATGTGTTATCATCCATGTGTTTTTGGGTTTTTATAATACAAAATAAATGACAAAACTATATATTCAGAGTAATTTTGAATTAAACATTCGAAATTTACCCTAAGTTTTACATTTTATTATTTCTCGTAGATTTTTTTTCTTGAATTTGCGTGATTCACGTGAATGTGAGTAAAATCTGAATTTACTCACGTGAGAGCAAGTGAGTGTAGGTAGTAAAAAAAATCTCATGAGTGATTTTGCGTGAGTGGAATTATTTCCTTCGTGAGCGTGAGTGAGTGTGAGTCAAATTTCACTCACATGCCCATCTCTAATTTCGACTGCAATCATGATTTCTTTAATCCTAGAAATTGATTTTTTTTCAGAAATAAAAAAAGTAAAACTACCAAATTTCTTGGGACTTCTTGGAGGTTGAGGCTTTACATTATTTGATAATACTTAATGCCAATAGTGACCCTGCAAAATTTCAGTAATGGTCTCACACATGCTTACTAAATAAGTGGTTACCAAAATAATTAGTTATTCGTATGCTTATAAGTAGGGCAACGAAAAACAGATCTAAAACCAATGTTTTAAGCGATAAAAAAAGCTCGAGAAAAAGTATTAATAAACCGTTTAAATATAAAAACGAGCATTTAATTTAAAAACTAAACTTTTAAATTTCATAACTTATTCTTAAAATTGATATTAAAAACAAAATTTGTGTAAAATGGAACTTCGTGGAACTTCGTCAGTCAAACAATGGTGCAAAACAGAAATTGTTTTCCTTAACTTCTAAAAAACACTTTTTGATAATCCAACAACATGTAACATTAAATTTTCAAATTTAACTTAAAAAAATACTTTGAAAAGCTAAAATATGCTTCATTTTTAAGGAAAAAAGAAGTAACATTAAAAAAAATCTGTAATGACTATAGAAAATTTTACTCTTATTTCGGGAAATTTACCAATTTTAAGCCTTGCGATATTTTTTTGCTAAATTTAGCAACAAATGTGTGCTGAACTGCAGTAAAATGCAATTAGTAGCAAAATTAGTAGCTGCTACTAAATTTTAGTAAAATTTCAGTAAACTGCAATTTAAAAATAATTTGCTAAAATCAGCAAAACTTTTGCTACATTTTAGTACATCCAATAGAACTTTACAGAATAAAAGCTGAAATAGTAAAATAAAACAACCTTGTTTTTCAATCCTTTACACTTTTTTCGTAATAGATAAACATTATTTTAATTTTAACTCTTTAATAAAAAAATGTATCTGTTTAAAATATATAGTTTTTTTGTGATAAGCTAAATTTTTCTAAATTTAGCAAATGGTTTTCGAAAATTAGTAAAATATTTTGCTAAAATCAGCAACAGAAATTATTACAAAATTCTGTAATTTGTAAAATGAGAATAGAAAATTTTTATAAAAATAGTAATGTGCAATTGAAAATTTTTTCTACCAATTTTTTTTTTAATGTAATATTTACAAAATAATTAAATGTCGAAAAAATAGGCTAAAAACAGTAGTAACAAAAAAGGGCGACAAACTTGGAATGTGCTGCTGTAGAATAGAAAACTATTAAACAAGTTTTAAATGTATGATCTCAAGTCTAACTCCAAAAATACCTTAAAATATTCCATAAAGAAAGAGTTCAAACTTTTTGAGGGAAGTGGTCATAAAACTCAAAATATTGAATATTTGTTCTTTTTAGTTAAGGCGAGCTCAATATCATTTATTTATTAATTATTTATTTCCAATATTTTGTCTCCACATTGGGTGACTTCTTCAGGGAACAAATATTACAATTTGAAAAACTAGTTTTAATAATTAACTTTTTTTAAAAAAAGGCGGTAAATCAAAAATATTGGGAATAAATAATTAATAAATAAATTATCTTAAGCTCGTTTAAAACTTAATTGTTTAATACCACATTTATACTACACTCAAATAAAAAAAGTCTGTAAAAAAATTAAAAAAATGTTTTACAGAAAACTTTGCTAATATTAGACTAGCAGGTCGTTTTGCTAATTTTAGCAAAACGTGATTGTAATTTGTTAGTAAGTAAATTTAGCAAAAAAAAAAAAATATATTAAAACTTACTAAAATTTAGCTAAATTTTAGTAAACTCTTAGTGGAAATCGATTTGCAAAAATCAATTAAATTTTTTACTAAATATTAGTAACATTTTTGTAAAATTAAAATATAACTTCTGAAATCATCAAAAAATTTACTAAATATTTGTAAATAGGAGCCTTATTACTTTTACTACAATTGGAAAGTTTTGTTTACTTTTTATATTAAAAATTTCCAGTTAAAATTTCACATAAAAATCAGAAAATTTTAATTTAGATAGGTTCAAAAAATTCCATTTAATATAACACCATCAAATAATACTCAGATAATATCAAAATTAAAATTCAGGAAATACTGTTTTTAACAAAAAACAACATTTGTAATTCAGAAAATTATGTTTAAAATTCAGAAAACACCAGTGAAAATTAATATGAAATTTCCGATTCTAAATTGATGATTCAGAATTTAAAAATTTTTTTGAGTTTCCAAAAAAGTCGAATTACAAAAAATATATTTTTAATTTAAAATGGAAAATCAAAATTTCATTCGATGTTTCTAAATTTAAATGAAATTTAGAGATTTTTACAATGTTGCAAATTTCGTTTAGATAAACTAAAAAAATCCAATTTTTGTAAATTAATCAAAGTCATCCACATTTATTGTAAATGCTACGAGTATATGCTAAAATAAAATAATATGTTTTGGTCTAATCTTATCAATAATAAATAAAATTAATTTAACATGAATGAAATTATTTTCACAAAGTTTATGAAACTTTTTTATGAAAACATTTGTTTTCAATTTTTATGTAAATACTACGATATATGATAACTTCATAAATATGATGAATAATTGATGGTAAACGATTTATGAAACATTTTCATCAATATGATGAAACTTTTTTCCCTGAGTGTGTTAATATAAAAGTACATAAAATAAAAAAATTTAAATAATTTTTAGATTAAAAAAACATTATATTACAAGTACAATATTTTTCAAAACATTCCAGCAAAAATTAGTGCTTACCCAGAAGCGCTTCCGGAAGGCATTATTTATTTACGAAGCGCTTCCAAAGCAAATAAAAAAGGCGTGATTTTTGTTCTCGATGTCCCACTTGGTATGTCTCTTTTTAGCACTTCTTTCATGTGCTCTTCGAAGCAATAAATTCATGCCTTTTTAGGCAATAAGAAGCGCTTTTTTGTATGTTGACAACATTAATGTTTCATGATGGTATACATTCTTTATTGCTTCATTGTAAGCATTATTCACTGCTTCAAAGAATTCATTCTGGGAAGCACTACAGAATGCGTTAACTAATTGCTTCATAGTATGCAAGGCGCTGATGCGCTATTTTGGAAGCATACAAATGTAGTTCCTGCTCACCAAATCCAGGTTATTTTTTGCTGTGATGATTTTGCGACTCAATTCTGAGAATTGCACGTGAAAGTAGCAACAAAAATAAGAACTTCTGCATCATTCATTTAGAGAAGTTGGCTACAGTAATAATTTTTTTTTTTTTTTTAAAGAGAAGCAACACTCAGGAAATATCAAATATCGCAACACTGTTATTGCGCTAGATGATAAATCTTAGAACAGTTGTTGCTCGCCACCTGATGTAGAGTTGGCGAATTTATTGAAGCTTTTTGTTTCATTGCCCTGATTTATTATTTTACTTTGGTGGGGTTAAGTGCTATTGGAACACCGAAGGTGGGCGCAGCGATACATATAAGTGATAGAAAGCTCATACATATTATTTTTCTAAATTGATGTTGTCGTCACCGGGAATCGAACCCGGGACCATCTGTGTAACATTCCAACGCGCTAACCATTACACCACAACGCCCATATATGGCCATATACGCCCATGGCCATACGATTTTTTTGGCTCAAGGCGGATTTTTAGCACTTTTTCTATATGTTAACACGGTTATATCTCGGTATGTATACCTTACGGAATATCTCTTTTGTGTCTGAAGCAAAGTTGTAGATATTGAATAGGAGAAAAAAATGCAGAACAATCCTACCCGAATCCGGGGCCTTAAAAATCGCAAAATTGACCATTTTTTAAAATTTTTCACATTTTTTGCTCAGTAACTGGATTACAAATCCACACATATATTATAATATATGTGTGGATTTGTAATTAAAATTGAGTTATTGTAGTATTTTACAGTTTCTTTTAGTTAATTTGTAAGCAAGTTATTTTGCGTTTTAAAGCACTTTTTACAAATTATAAACAAATTTACTTTTTATTATTGCTATGGAGAGGGATTCCGCTTTCCCGGTAACAGAAAAAGTACGGGAAAAATAAAACCCTCATTTGTAATTAAATAATAAGTCGCTCGTAAGCTTGACTGCTTATAAAAACGACTTCGTCAAACAAAAATTACTAGTGCTGACGACAAAATAAATTGTGTAAGCTTATTTATGTTCCTAATATAACCACTTACGTGGTAATGAAAGATTTTTTTGGGTAGTAATTTCTTTAACTGTAAGCACTTTCGTACAACAAAAAAATAACATTGAATGTATTTAAACATTTCAAATTTTGAGCGAAACATTTCTTCGCATCTGTAGATATTTAAAATAAAATTCATCAAAATCGCTTCGTGTACTACGAGAATATATGTACAAATCAGAAAATTTATTCGGTTTCCTTATATTTTCTGAAAATCTTTTAATATTTTTTAAACTTTCGTATTAATAATCCATTCTAACTAAGGTGACAATCATCCGATTAGCTCAAAAATGCAAATTACTTTTGTTTAGGGTTGTCGCAAAAAATATTTGGAAGCTCTAGAAAAAAATCTGCTAAGCCATAAAAAAACTTAGTTTCTTTTTCGGACTCATCGCATACATTTCACCTTTAAACGACTTTTTATTTGTATCACCCACAATTTTTACTGAACTATTAGGTCCAAATAATAAAAGTTCAATATAAAATATAAGAAAATCTAAGAAAAAGTTAATTTTTTTACAAATAACTTCTGAATGCATGGACAGAAATTGATAATTTTTGATGCGAATACAAAGGCCAAAAAAATAGTTTTTTGGAAGAACAATAAAAACGAACGATATAGCTTTTTCTTTGCAAAGGAGATATTTTGAAATGTAAAACATATAAAATATTTTAAATAAGATCTACCTACAGATGTGTAACGTGAATTTTCAATTATAATTTTTTTTTATAGGGGTAATAAACCTCTATACTCGAGTTTGATTTTTTTTATGGCCATCTCAAAATTCTGAAAATCTGTAGTCCCCTCGAAAAAAGATGTCATCATATTTTGTCCAACTGCTAATTCAGACTTGGTGATACCGCTTAAGTATATTTGGCTAAGAGTCCATTGAACAAGTTTTATTAACTTTGTATGCCAAAAAAAATAATTTTGTCTTGCTCTTTTTCTGGAAAAACTTAGGAAATAATTATTTTATTCACATATTTTTGCATAACTTACATGGACTCCTTAAATTGTCGCCACGGTAAAGGTGAACAACTTTTGTGAACATGTCAATACAATCTGAACGTGTCTAGGTACCCCAAATAGCTCATAAAAGCCACTCTGTTCCGTAATAATGGCCGTTTTGATTAGACAATAGAGCATTTCCATTTTATTTTAACGAATATTTTTTCGGTGGTCTCCAATTTGGATAAAATGTGAGCAATTTTACTTATGAGTATGTTTACCAGTGAACGCATATTTCTAAAGCGATTTATTTTTTATTTTTTTATTTTTAAAACTGTGGCAACCCTGAAGCTTTGAAATATTGAAAAATGAGGGGTTAAGTAAGCCATCATTCACAAGGACATAACTTTTGTTGGGTGAAAGATATAGAAAAATTCTTTTTGCATAAGAATAGTTAAAAATTAGGGTTCAGAACACGTGTTTTGCTATTCGTGTGAAAACCCAGCAAAAATAGTGCATCCCTAGAAGCGCTTTCGGAAGGCATTATTTAATTACGAAGCGCTTCCAAAGCATGTCCAGAAGGCATGATTTTTGTTCGCGATGTCCCACTTGGTATGCCTCTTTTAAGCAGGTGAAAAGCGCTTCTTTCACGTGCTCTTAGAAGAAATAAATTATTCCTTCTTAGGCAATAAGAAGCGCTTTTTTGTACGTTGACAACATTAATGCTTCATAGTAAGCATTCTTTATTGCTTCATTGTATGCATAATTCACTGCTTCAAAGTAGGCATTTTGGGAAGCATTACAGAATACCTTCCGTAATTGCTTTACAGTTACTGCTTATAAAATCCAGTTTATTTTTTGCTGGGAAATATAAGAAAAAAAATTTAAATTAGATTTTTTCCAAAAATAATTTTGATTCTTTTTTTTAAAGAATATTTAATAAAATTTTGAAATATTTTGCTTTATAAAGTTTCTGAACTCTAACATTTTCTCTATTCTTATGCAAAAATAATTTTTTTAATATGTTTCCCACAACAATATTTATGGCCTTTTTAATGATGTACCACCCCTCATATTCGATAATTTCAAAGCTTCAGGCTTGCCCTAGTTTTAAATATATGTATATAAAATAAAAATCCTTACAGAAATATGCAGCAAATATACTTACCAAATTTTATTTAAATCGGAGGCCATCGAAAATCTAGTCGTTGGAATAAAATGGATATGCTCTACAGTCTGATTAAAAACGAAAATTTTTAAAGCACAAAGTGGTCTTTATAAGCTCTTTAGAACACTCACAAAAACTTTTCCATAAAAAATCAACAGTTATTTAAAAGTTTAATCGGTAAAGTTGTTTCAATGGAATATACAATTAAATTACCAAAGAAACATATTTTTTAACGTTCTGTCTGTTATTCAAAAAAAAAAAACAAAAAAGAACGGACTTTCCGTAATAGTTAAAATATTTAGTTAAAATTTTCTACTTAAAACAAAAAGTTGTCATATTATATTGAGTATTGAAATAAACGAAAACAATCTATTGTTTTTATGGATTTTGTCAATTAATATTCAACAGTTGAAAATAAACTTAAAAATACAATTGTTTTAAACGAAAAGTAAGTAGTCCTGTTTTTAACTGATTTTCAGTTAATTTAATGTGTATATTCAGTAGTCTTTACGGATAAAATATTGTGAGTGAATGACTAGAAACGTTAAGATTTTTGTTCAGCATTACCGGCGACAATTTTGCCAAAATTTGTTAGGCTAAAAAAGTAAAAAAATTATTTATTTCACCAAACTCGGCAAACCGAGTTTAGGGTTTTACTACCTTTTGGTAGTAGAATCAAACCTTTACTTCCGTTTCCGTGCATTTGTTTTAGTGCTGCACTGTGTAATAAATTAATACATTTATAATAAAAGAGTTAACTAGAGTAATGATTGGAGAAAATTAAGAGATTTCTGATGATTTTTTTGAAGTGAAATGCACAAAGTGCAAACTATAAATAATATTTCATAATCCTAATAGTATAATACATAGATTTAAAAAAAATTAAATATGTTATTTATTTTTTGTAAATAAACCCAGTCAGAAAAAAACAAAGAGGCCACCGCGGGCAATGCCTTTTAGCAAGTGGTTTAAGTACTGGCAGCAAGTGCTTTTCCAATCCTAAAATGATAACATCATTAGACAAATACCCGATACTTTTTGAAAAGGTTCTTCTGCTCAAAAATGATCGGACAAGCACTGCAGAAACAAAATTTGCGACGTTGGCAAAATGTTGGTAAAACCATAAAATAGGTCGTCTAAAATTTATTTTCCAAAATAAAATTAAAAAAAGTTCATTACTTGAGCCACAGTAAAATCTAAAATGTTTTTATATATTTGGAACATTTTTGGTCTTCAAAGTTTAGTAACGTCGTGATGCTTGTTAGGATAAGACCCTAACCACGTGCTTGATTACTAAGAAGACACTAATGGAGCAAAATTAATGATTAATAGGCTTTTTGTTAAAGTTCTGCCTATTATGGAGGCTCTAACTCTTCTAAAACTTCGGGTTCTGATGAGATCTTTAGCTAGATCGAAATACTAGTATCAACCTAGCTATTATGTTTGATTTGCTTTAGTTTTGTAAATATACGGAGGTTGGAAGCTCGTTATAAATTAAAAATATCATAAAAATAGTCTCGATGTATATAAAAACAAAAAACTAACAAAATTGTGAAATATAATTTGTTTGGTTTCTCCGGGATTCGAACCCTAGTCGCCAAATTGGCAGCCGACAGCTACAAACACTGAGCTAACGAGACATAGAACACTTGATAGCTTAAAGCGTAAGTAAATGATAACTGAAAGGCCACAGTTCGCTGGTCAAATAAGTTAGCAGTGGCATAAGGTATGATGGCAACAACTTGCCAACTTTGGGGAAAAAAACGTTGTCCTTAAAGAGGCTTTTCCAGAAACAAAAAAATCAAGTCAATATGAAAAAAATATTAAAAAGTATACAAAAATCACAAACAAATGTTTTCTTGAAACGGGTCTCCTATTCGGAACCTTCCGACTACAAACATTTTTGAACAAAGCATCATCATTTTTATAAAATAAATAATTTACTAGTGGTTAGACTTTTGAGCCGTTGATAATTTCTGACTTGATAGCACTTTTCCCCAACGTTGGCATAGTAGTCTCAGCCAATTCTGATCTAAAATTATTGTAAAACAAGTAATTACAAAACGCTTTTTGGAAACTTTGGTAAAGCGTCTTAAGCAAGTGTTCTGCCAGTAGTTTATTTACAATTCCTCTGTTAGCCAGTGGTATACCAGTGCTTGATACTTTGTACCACTGGCAGTTTCTGACTGGGAATATACTGTGGGATAGTAAACTACCCCACTGTAGCGATTACGTTAGTTTCTTTAATGGTACACCCAAAAAAAAGTTAGTAAATTCAGCACAAAATTTTGCTGAGTAAGCAAAATTTTAGTTGCTAATGTCAGCAAAATCTATAGAAACAAAATTAGTAGATTTAGCTAAAATTTTGCTAGCACTTAGCTGATTAAAAATTAAAATATTCTTGCTGGAAGTTAATAAAATTATTGCTAAATATTAGTAGACTGAGAAAAACTCAAAAAATTTGTAATTATACTTTAATAGATTTATTTGCTGAAAATCTATAATTTTTTTTGTTATTTTTTTAAATTATTTATAATACTTTATAAAATATGAAAATGTTCATAATCCCACATTGACAACATGAATTAATTTAATATCAGAAAATATATAGAAATAATTATATATAACATAAACAAATTATCTTCCAACTACTTACATCAATGGTTGTCTAAGTGATGGCATCTTTATAGAAAGGAAACAAAACGAAATAACAAAATATGAAATATAAAACCCTTTTTTGCAATAAGAAAAAGAATACATACAAAATTACGTAAGACGTGTGTCCTTTTCTTTCGCTTTAGTCTGTCTACCTGTACGTGTATTTGTTTGCAATTTGACCACAGTACATTAATAGTCACCATAATCATTTGATTTACGAATAAACATTTAATCTTAATTAAATTTTAATATTTTATTTTGTCTTTAATTTAATTAAAAGACAATTGCTTTGAAAAGTCAGTGACAATACAAAATTGAGGTTTTTCAATCTGCAATTTATATGTATATGATACACATTGTTGGCGTCTTTTAACTTTATTATGTATGACAAACAGATACAAAAATCTTCCATGGTGGATTTTTTTACGTCTTACAAGAGTTGTAGTTTTTAGCATCATTTTAGCAAAATAAATTAGTAAAATATTAGTAAAGCATTAGTTCAAACCAGTTAAGTGCTGAATAAGTAAATATAACTAAAATTTTAGCTGAAACCATAATTTCAGCAACAAATTTGCTGAAAATAGATTCACAAGACGTTTTGCTAACTTTTCCACTAACTTATTTTTTTAAGTGTAGCATTTAAGTGTTAATATTCAATACATTTTATTCTTATCAATTCTATGTCTGTGACTAATAATGTAAATCACTGCTAATATTAATGACTAATATTAAATTTATATTCAGTCTCCAAAAAGTATTTTTTTACGTTTTTATTTAATTGATAATGGTAAAAGCCAATACATTTTAATCGGAAGTGATACAATTGTGATTAGTAATGGCGCTGTTAAAATTATGAAATAAATCCCAGCTGAATACACCAACTGCATGATTAAAGCTGATAGAGTCGCACAAGTGTTTTGTAAAATTTATAATTTTTGTTAATAATTACACTGTGCAATAAGAAAACTCATTCCGTATGATTCCCATGGAAAACACCCAAGAATATTAAAAAGTTAGCTCGTATTTAATTTGTAAAGCCTCTTATTAAAGGTTGTTTTTAATACAGGTATAGAACTTTAAGTTGGAAACACTTTTTTAACTGGCGTCCATTTTGTCAGCTGGCAAGTGATTTATGTTTAGTTTGGTTTGGCATTTAAACATGAATAAACTGACGCCTGAACAACGCTTCCAAATTGTGAAAATTTATTTTGAAAATCATTTATTTTGAAAACCATTTTACGGTCAATATAATCGTCCATCAGAGCAATTAATTCCATTAACTATGGAAAGTTTTCGCACCACGTTTACTCTAAATGATAATAGGCATCCAAGGAGACGTCGCACTGTGGTCAATATTTTGAGATAGCGGCCAAAACTCCTTTTGGTTTTTGTTTTCCGATTTTAAAGTTATTAGACTCATATGAAAGTAGACAGTAGTAAACCTCGGGAGCCAAAAAATTAGAACTCTATTTCAACTATTTCACTGAGAACAGGGTGGTCCAAAATGGGCTTTTTCAGAATTTAGTAAATTTATGATATTTTTAGTTAATTTTTAAAGTTTAAATGATCATAACTTTTTTCTTTTTCAAGATTTTTGGACGAAATAAATTTTGTGTTGTAACTTAACTTATTTTCTATTACTGGTAAATTGTAAATTGAAGCTCTACTTTTTTCAGAACAATTTAAATATTTTTTTTAAAAAAGGTCGAATTTCTCGGAAATTTCCTACTTCATAGAGCACAACTCCTGTGAGTCAAGCTGAGTCAAAACACAAATTTACTATTTTGTAGTCCTAACTCTCCCCTACATTCCTATATATACATGTCCATGCATCGGGACTGCACTTTTTGAGCTACAGCAATTTTTCTGACCCAAGGTAAGTTATTCGGTACAAATGCACGTCATATTTTTTGAGAAGTTATTTGTATGTGAAAGTGGCTATTATGCATATATTTTGATGAAATTTTGTACAAGAGTTCTTATTGACCCAAAAAATAATTCTGTTGAAATTAGGAGAAGTTTTCCCATATTTGGACCTAGTCCACATAGAAGGGTGTATCAAAATTTTGACAAAAATGACAATAGAACTCTCAAATTATGTGGTATCTGGCAATTCATTTGGAAAAGGTAAAAAAGATTTTATTGCCATCTAATATTACACAACTTAAATACCTGAAAATTGCAAATAAATTTAAAACCAATGGAAATAACTGGTAAAACCAAGTACCTGTTATATTATGTTTCAAAGAGGTAAAAAAGATCATGTTGAAACTTCGAGCAATAGTATATTAATCCATGCATTCATTTTTTTCTTCATTATTGTTTAAACAATGGCTAAATTCAGTTATAGTGTTCTATCTGATATATATTTTGAACGGAAAGATGAAAACGACATTATTTTACATATAATGAATAATCCATTCTTCAAAATATGCGACAAACAAGAAATTAAAATTCATAACTTTAAAATAAAAAACTTTTTAAATACTTTAAGAAAACGGTACAATCAATGTTCCAGAAACAAGAAATTGTTTTACTCACGCAACCAAGAATGGCTAAGAAATAAACTTATTTTTAAAAAGCCATCAGTAACTACCACGGAAACTGGAAAAGGTGGTCGACCAGCAAAGCCAATTGATAATTGTAGTGAAAGATCACGAAGACGCAAGCTTAAACATATCAATGAAGAAGTTTCTTGTAGCATCATAAAGGATTCATTTCTGCATCAAATTCAACCATCGAAAACTAAAAAGAGTAAAATTGCTATCATTGAAAAAATAGTGGAAGCAAGCCCCAGACGCACAAAAAGGATTTTAGAAAGTATGCCGACACCAACTGAAGAAAATAAATTTACTCCAGAAGAAGCATTTGCACTATTTTTGGATTTGAAAATGACTAAAAACCAATATACAGAATTGCGGAAGCGAACCAATGAAAAAAATTGTGGAATTTTTCCATCATATCGAGATATAGTTTCTGCCAAAAAAGATTGCTTACCTTCACCAACTGCTATTAGTGTAACTTCAAGTTCAGCAGAAATAAAATTGCAGGATCTTCTTGAACACACTGCAGAACGATTATTAAAGACATTTGATGCTGACTATTTAAAGAAGTTTAAAAATTGCAGCATGACTTTAATTTCTAAATGGGGATGTGATGGGTCCTCTGGCCAGAAACAATACAAACAATGTAATGCGGAAAATTCATCAGATGCCAATTTATTCATGATTTCTTTCGTTCCATTACGTTTAACAAAAACTTATATTGGTTCAGAGCCGTCAACTAGTAGAGCTGCAGAGATAGATGTATGGAAGAATGAAATTCCCTCGTCAACAAAATTTTGTAGACCAATAAAGTTTGCTTACAAAAAAGAAACTAAAGATGTCATAACTGAAGAAGTTGGCAAAATAAGAGATGCAATTAAAGAACTTCAACCAGTGATATTTGAATTTAATGACCAATGCATCGAAGTTAACTTTAAAATGTCACTTACAATGATTACTACATAAAGAGTATGCTGAATTATAACGCCGATATTTTAACGTATAAATATACATATGCTCGACCTAGAAGCATTATATCTTTCAAAGTATCTGTTCCGTCTGAACTATTCGATACAATTATGGATACTCGATTTTGGCCTGAAAACACATTAATTCGTGAATTCGAATTTAGGGAAAAGAAAAGATTAAATAATACAGCTCGACTTCCGGCACGTAAAGCATTTATTTCAAAAAACTAAATTTTTCCTCTGATAACCAACTCAGCTTCGTCTATCAAAATGTAAATGGAATTAACTCCAAATTATCAAAACTATTTTATGAAAGCTTCGATTTTAATTACCACGTTATTGTATTTACGGAAACCTGGCTAAGCGATAAAGTTTTTAATACGGAAATACTATGTAATGCATATAATATTTATAGACTCGATAGAGAAACCGAGACAACTGGTGGTGGTGTAATGATTGCCGTCTCAAATCACCTCCCATCAGAACAAATATTATCTGGTTCAACTCGTAAAGCAGAATTTATTGGAGTCCAGATTAATCTTAAATGCAAGAAAATTTTTATTACCTGTTCCTATATTCCTCCAAAATCTGACTGTACTTTATATAATGAACATTACGAATCTATAAAATCCGTTGTATTAAGAGCTAATCCGGAAGACTCGATTTTTGTTTTCGGAGACTTTAACTTACCTTCAGTTTCTTGGAAATTTTTATCAGATTCTTTTTATTACGCCCCAATGGAATCAAGTGTTTGGATCGATGACTTTCTAAAAAAATTATCTGAGTTAAGCCTTTTTCAAATAAATAATATATTTAACGAATATGAGCGACTGTTAGATCTGATATTCGTAAATGAGCCTGCAGAGTGCACCATAAACCGTTCCGATCCCATTACTAAACCCGAAGACCGTTATCATCCAACTATTGAAGTAAATTGTAACTTACCAGATTTATTTAATCGGAAACCCATGGATAATAATAAGAAAATGTTTTGCTTTAAACGAACAAATTACTACGATCTAAACTTTCTTCTACGAAACACTAATTGGCTAGAATTGCTATCGGTTCCTGACGGTAATCCAGCATCTATTGATGTAATGATTGATACATTTTATACAACTATTTTTAATTATATCGCTGAATGTGTTCCTAAGGTCTCTTTACGTAAACATTCTGGCCCACCGTGGAACTCAAGACAACTTTCAAGACTTAAAAATTTAAAAAACAAATATTATAAAAAGTATAAGGAATCTGGTTCACTTACCCATTATGGTAAATATTCAGTAACTCGTGCTGAATATAACTTGCTCAACACGAGATTATATAAGGACTACTTAAATAATATGAAAAATAATTTTAAACGTGATCCCAAATCGTTTTATAAATTCGTGAATTCTAAAAGAAAATCCGGTGGTTATCCTTCTGTTGTAAAATATTTAACTAATGAATCTTCTGATGATGTTTTCATAAGTAATATGTTTGCGGATTTTTTTTCCACTACGTATTCTGATGCTCAATATAGTAATTCCAACGATTATCATATACCAATAATTGAACAACAGACAATATCAATTGCATCTATAACCACGTCTCACATTAAAAAATGTATACGGGGCCTTAAATCTTCATTTCATCATGGACCTGATGGGGTACCAAGCTGCATACTTACTAATTGTGCTGAAGTTCTCTCTATTCCTTTATCGATCATGTTTAATTTATCTATTAAATACGGTTATTTTCCCAAATACTGGAAAGATTCTTATATTATTCCTTTATTTAAATCAGGAAATAAGTCTCTTGTAACTAATTATAGAGGTATTGCCAAACTTAGTTCAATACCCAAACTGTTTGAAAAATGTTTAACTGATCATTTTTGTTATACAATATCATCGATATTATCACCTTCTCAACACGGTTTCCGTAAAGGATGCTCTACAACCACAAATCTACTAAATCTCACAACAATAGTTAACCGCGGATTTACAAACGGTCAACTTACTGATGTTATCTACACAGACTTTAGCAAAGCCTTTGACAAAGTTAATCATAATCTTCTTTTAAAAAAATTATATTTGATGGGTTTTACTAAAAATTGTATAAACTGGATAGAATCTTACTTGAGTGGCAGAAAACAACGTGTGTTATTTAACAATTCTAAATCAAAAAATATCGATGTAAGATCTGGAGTACCGCAAGGAAGCCACCTTGGGCCAATTTTATTCTCCCTCTTCATAAATGACTTACCACTTTCGGTTAAATTTTCCAACGTCCTAATGTATGCTGACGACGTTTAAATTTTCTTAAGTTTTGATAAAATTTCTTATCATACACATCTTCAACAAGATTTAAATAACCTCTACGTATGGTGCAATGCAAATATAATGGAATTAAACTTGAAAAAATGCAAACATATGCGCTTCTCCAGAAAAAACTTCGTTCCTTCTTACTACTCTTTGGGTGGAGACCAATTAGAGTTAGTGGATTCATTTTATGACCTTGGTGTTTTATTAGACCCCAAACTAAGTTTTTCACAACACATCACTCTGGTCGTTAATAAAGCTCGTGGAGTTCTTTCTTTTATTAAACGATGGGCTAAAGAATTTACTGACCCCAATATAACTAAACATCTTTATACTTCCCTGGTACGGCCAATCTTGGAATATGGTTCCGTAATTTGGGATCCTCAACATAATGTTCGTATTCAAATGATTGAATCAGTTCAAAAACAGTTTTTACTTTTCTGTTTACGAAATTTCTACGTGGGATCTATTGTTAATCTTCCATCATACTCTATTAGACTTGCTCGTATCAAACTACCCACCTTGGAAAGCCGAAGAAAAATGCTAAATGTTACTTTTGTAGTCAAGCTGATTAATGGTGACTTATGCTCCGAATTTCTAATGAATAACCTGTCATTTAATATTCCTCAACGCTCAACGAGAAACTTCAATTTGTTATATGTTCCATTTTTTCGTCAAAATTATGCTGACGCTGATCCTCTTATTAGAATGTGTAATGATTTTAATGAATTTTATAGTTATATTGATTTTAATATTAATGTTAGGATTATTAAACGCAATATTATTTTATTTCTAAACACATAAATTTATATCTATGTTATTTGTATTAATGCAATTTGATGTTATTGTCTGTAAGGATTTTTCCATAGACTAAAATAAATAAATAAATAAATAAAACGATCGATGGAAAAGTTGCACAAGCTTTAACCGAAACAAAGTCTTCGTCAAGCTGCACCATATGCCAAAAAACATCAACATTTAATGAAGCATATGAATTTGGAATATCACCTCTTCATGCTAGAATTCGTTTTATGGAGCATATTCTTAAATTGGGATACGATTTGGAATTTGGCCCGTTAGGCGAAACAGTGAGGAACAACAAAGAAAATTTGGAAAAAAGAAAGCAAAAAAAAAAGATATTCAAGAAAAATACCGTGAGATAGGCCTTATAATTGACCAGCCAAAGCAAGGAGAAGGAAATTCTAATGATGGAAACACAGCAAGGAGATTTTTTTCCGATCCAGAAACTGCAGCTTCTATAACTGGAGTAGATTATGATTTAATACGAATATTCTTGGAGACATATGCCAACCACAGTTCACAAAATTTTGTTCCATGGGGAACAAATAATTGAGCACAATATGCTTCCAATTGGAGATCTCTCAGAAGAAGCGCAAGAAAAAAGGAACAAAGACTACAGATTCTTTCGCGAGCGCAATACAAGAAAAATTTCCAGATATTGTACTAATGAAGATCTTATTAATATTTTGTTGTGCACATCAGACCCATATATGTCCAGTATTCGACAAAAATGGAAATCAACCTCATTAGAGTTAGATGAAGAAGCTAAACAACTACTGCAAAATGAAAATCAAAGCTATTTGGAAGAAATTTTTACTAATATTGTTTAATTAATACTAGTTTAAAGATTATAATTTGTTTCTAATTTTAGTATAAATTTTTATTAATACATTTAAATAAAATATATGTGCACTTTTAATCAATAGTAAAAGTTTACTTAAAATTTTATCGATGTTGTGTTCTGTATATAATATATCCAAATATCCAAATTGTTGGGAATTTCAGTGTTATTTTTCAGTTTAATCCTCACAAGAATTAGCTTTCTTCCAAAAAAACCAACCTTTGGCCCCTGTGAATATTGAGACTAAATAAATGTCAGGGGCCAAATGTTGGCATTTTCTGACCAAAATTAAGTTTAGGAATAATAAATAAGTATTGGTTGTAAAATACGATTGAAGAAAATAAGAAATTATAAAAAAAATACCTATTTAAAATGTCAAAATATTCAACTTTTACATGGAAAATCAACAAAAATTAAAATGCATTTTTAACTCCACATTACTTACGTTCCTATCAGTCGATTTTTACGTTTGAACACGCAAATTGAAGCTTAAAGTCCCTCCTATTGAACAAAACGAATTGCGTAAAAAAATACCAATCCGGTCAAAAGTTATAGAGTTTTGACCGCTATCTCGCGCAATTGACCACTGTGCGTCGTATAGTGCGTACAGAACAAGTCATTGCTGCTGTAGAGCGTAGCGTAGAGGAAGACCCCCATCAATCTAGCCGTCAATGATGACAGCTATAGAGCCATGATTAGTGACTTTTTCGTTCATCAATTGAACAAATAAATAAAAATAAATAAATTGAACAGCCATGATGTGCAGGACCTGTGGTTTCAACAAGACGGCGCAACATATCACACAGCTCGTGCCACAATTGATTTATTGAAGGAAACGTTTGGTAATCGCATAGTTTCACGTTTCGGACCCGTGAATTGGCCTTTAAGAACGTACGATTTAACGCCACTGAACTATTTCCTGTGGGGATATGTCAAGTCGCTAGTCTATAAGCCCGAAACGACCACTTGGAGAACAACATTCGCAGCGTTATTGCCAATATACAGCCAGCCACAAATGTTGAAAAAAGTCATCGAAAATTGAACCTCTAGATTAGAGTACGTCCGAGCTAGCCGTGGCGGTCATATACCAGAAGTCATATTTAAATAATAATGCCTGAAGATTATCTTTCGAATAAAGTAAATTTCATGTCAAGTTAAAAACTTCATCTTTCTTTTATTACATTTCAAGTTTATATACCTCTATAAAAACCACCCTTTATATTTTGGAAAAAATTTCAATTTCATTGTGTGTTTAAAAGCTTGTAGCATAAAACTGGGCTAGACCTCGGGGTCTTAACGTGAACATGGACAAAACTGAGATATGCCTTTTCACTCAAAAGACGAGTGTCAGTATTTATGATGAACCTAGTTTTTTGGGCAAAACCATTATTGTCTCCGAAGCTGTGAAGTATCTAGGAATAATTCTTGACAACAAATTATACTGAAAACAACACATCGAGAGCAGAATCACAAGGCCCACCGAGCTTGCGCCACATGTTGAAGTGCTGCAGGCTCTAAATGGGGGTTAAGCCCGAGAATGACACACTAGCTCTACACAAGCATAGTAAGACCCATTTTGACACACACTGAGAGAATCATAGCTTTAATGAAAATTGTCACTGGAACTCGTCCATTAAAACTTATCATAGAATCTATGCAACAGGTTTCATTAAATTCAATGTTTATGCTGAACCATTCTGACAATGAAGCGTTTTTAGAATTTATGAAACAGTTCCATAAAATTTATTAATGTTAAAATGTTTCCTTGAATTAATAAAACTCTTCATGAATGCCTTGAAAATGCATTGGAACTAACCAAATGAACCGTTTCATATGATTTTTCAAACAATTTCATTGAAGTCCAAAATTAACAAAAGGCTACATTGAAATAATAAATCACTTTATGAAATATGTTTAACACTTCAGAATTAAATCTTCAAACTAAAGTTTGATATGTATGAAAATTAATGAAATTTTATAAAAAAATAAAAAAAAATTAATCTTTGAAATAACTTTTTAGCTCTAAAGAAAATTTTCATTAAATTTATGAAGAGATAATTTATGAAATCTAACGACTTTTTTTATGTAATTATGAAATTTTATGAAAAAAAGTTTATGAAAAATGTCTTAATATTTGTAAAATTTCTTGGATATACTCAAATTCTTCATTGAATCTACAAAAAAAAAATCTATGAAATTGTTGTATTATTATCATTAAGGATAATTCTTTCAGTGTATGCGGCAGTAGTAGTCTCGCGGACATCAATAAGAAGAAAGTGCAATATTAAGGCACTCCAGAAAATACAGCGCACTCAAAAGAACTTTTCCATAAAAGTTCAACAGTTATTTAAAAAGTTAATCCTGTATGAAGGTAAATTCGCAAAGAAATATATTTATTAACAAGTTTGATATAATTTTTATTAAAAATAAAAATTATGTTTTTTTCGACATTTAATTGTGCAATGAAAATAAAAATTATTCAAGTTCGAGGTCATACTCTGTATTTCTTTATTAGGATATTGTCTTAACAAATAATCTATAGAATTTTTTTGTTTTCAAATTTATTCTTTGACCTTTCAGGAATGTGTTGATAGATCTATTTCGGGAATTTTCTCGGTTCCCATCATCAGAACACGTTTTGAAAACAAAAACTCTATAGATTATATGTTATGACATATCCTAATAAAGAAATATAGAGTATGGTCTCGAACTTGAATAATTTTCATTTTCATTTTCATTATATTTATATTTATTAACTTTTGTGTCTGTTTAAATTTTCTTACAGTTTTATTAGTTTTTTGTTTTTATATACATACATCGAGATTATTTTAATGTTATTTTTAATTTACAACGAGCTTTCAACCTCCGTATATTTACAAAACTAAATCAAATCAAACATATTAGCTAGGTTGATACTAATATATCGATCTTGCTAAAGATCTCATCAGAACCCGAAGCTTTAGAAAAACTAGAGCCTTAAGAATAAACAGAGCATTAACAAAAAACCTATTAATAATCAATTTTGCTTCATTCTTGTCTTCCTAGTAATCAAACACGTGGCTAGAGTCTTTTCCTCACAAGCATCATGACGTTATTGAACTTTAAAGACCAAAAATGTTCTATTTATATAATTTTATTTTTTTTTTACATTTAAGATCATAAATTAAATTTTAATTCGAAAACATGGAGGAATTATTATATATCAGTGGTTAATTCATAAGTCTCATGTATGGGGGTACAAATATATACCAAATAACTTCAAGATATTGAATGAGTAAATTTTCATCGATATTGGGTTAACAATACATACCATCCCAGTAAAGTGCTTACTATTACATAATACTGAGAAGCAGCAAAAGAAACGAATAATTTTCGTATAAATATAAACAAACAAAAATTCTGAGCTTACTGTTTTCCCTAACAGAAATGCAGGTTGCAAGCATCTTACCCCAACCCCTTACAAGGATGCAGGTTGTAATGCAGAAAGTTTCATATCGTGTATTATAAACCATCTGTACCAATTTTCCCGAGTTATTTCCGATTGTGTTTGCTGTTTTCGAGTATGTAATAAAAAATAATTAGTCATTTAACTGTTTCTGAAGAGCTAACACGTGGAGCGGTAAAAACATAAAATAATTATATTATATGTCAAAAATGTTAACAACAAAAAATTTATGTAAAATAAATTGTGTATGGTATATTCATGTTAGTATTTTTAATGGTAATAATGTAGACATGAAATATGATTTTACTGCAAGCCATGAAATCACAACTTTTTATAAGCACTAAAATCAGCGCTTATTTTGCACAAAAGTAATTCTTCGAAGTGGGAATTCGCCATATAAAAATCATGGCATATGTAAGCAGGTTTGTAAGGCATTCTTTTTGGCTTACTCCCTTACAAACCTGCTTGCATGTAAGCAGCGTGTTTTACTGGGATGTATTAGAGAAATCAATCATTTCTTGTTCAAATAAAGTGCGAGCATTGTTATATGGGCCAATATATTTGGCGCTACAATTGTACATAAATTTCTCAAAACGTTATTGTATTTTGAATACTAAATTAATAAAACCAACATTTTTAAAAATAATTATACTTTCTGTGCTATATAAAGGCAGTATAATAATACTAAATAGTAATAAACCAAAAACAATGTTCTAACACAAGCCACATGGGTGATTTTCAGCATGGCATAACTATACAAGGTAAAGGCATATTAGGGAGAAATAGGTTTATTTATTTGACTTTCTATTTTTTGTCATTGTGTTCTTGAAATAGAGAGAACGTTTGTCTTATCAGTCTACTAGGTATGGTTTTGCAATGGGTTTCGGCAGACGACGTAGAAAAATTGAAAATTGAAATTGAAAAACTAAAAAAAAAAAAAATATGAAAGAATATTCAAATTTTGAATAATTTAAGTTTCTGATATAAATAAAAAACTTACAAGGGAGGTACCCCACACGGACCGGCAGATCTTCATGAACTTCGGATATGTTGTAGAGAACGGGACCCGTGCTTCTTTTTTAGCTGCACAATCTCATGTTTCGGCGTTACTAAGTGGTTTGTATTTAGTTGTATTATTTTGAAATTTTTAGTTGTATTAAGCTAAAAATAATGCATAGCAATACCTATTTAATTTAGTTAAGAGGGTGTCTGAGCTTTTTTAATTTATTAAAAAATGTGGGTTCACTACATAGGCAATAAGGGTATCAAAATATTTCTTTCCTTGAGTACTTTAACCATGTGTACAACAAAATTTTTTTTTCGTAATCTAAAGGTAAGTTTTCATGCAAAAACCAATGAGATTGGGCAGCTAAAAAAAATATGTGTCTCTTTACAACTTATCCAAAGTTCATTAAAATCTGCGAGTTCGGGTCGGGATAACTTCCTTGTTAGTCACTGAGTCGAAAGCTGTTTTGGTTCTGACCAAAACCCGTAAAGTTTTGAATGTTTGAAAATTCACAAAAACCACCCGGGTGGGTTTCAGGAGTGCGAATGTTAAAGTGTAGAACATTTTTGAAATTACTCACGTGTCTATGTTTGTAAACGTGACATGACGCCCCATCATAACTTATTTTGCTATTCTTTATTTCCGTAATAAGTATATTAAAATAATATTAAAAATCAAAAATAAAATGTTTATCTTCAATACATTTGTACCGTTTCCCCCATCTCCGGCTCCACCATCTCCTGATCCGCTTCCAGATTCTCCATCTCCTGAGCCACTGCCTGAACCAGAACCTCCATCGCCGGGATCATCAGCTTTTAGAGTAACACTATTACAGCCACTTAATTCGCTTGGTTGACAAATCATGCACCCCTCAGCCGAAAGACAAGTTTTTTGCTCTTCCAAGGTAGCAGAACAACCTCTTACTACTCGATTGCCATCTTGTTTTCCGAAACAATATTCATTGGCTGTGCGAGATATAAGACATCTTGATGGTTTTAAACGTAATGGATTGCTGACACAATTGTCATCCTGAAAAATTAAAGTAATACATCCATCAATCACCCCTTTTTAGGCAAATTAGTTCAGACATACTGTATTTGAATCACACTGAATACATTCAAATGAACTTGAAGCCAAATTATTACATAGATTTTTATTACATTTATGGCATTCACTGAATTGTTCACTATCAGGCGAACTACATTTGGTGCGTAAATCTTGGGAAAGCTGTTCCAGGCAACCTTGAGCCTGTATTGTTTCTAAAAGAAAAATCACAAATGAAGTCAATCGTTTAACTCATATTTTAATTGTCTACACTAATAGAAAAATGTTAGTAAATTTTTGTGTTAAGTCTACTAAAAATAAGCTCAAAATTATGTTTTGCCAAATATTAGTAAGGTAAGAATAGCAAAAATAAAGCGGTTGAATTTACAAATATTTAGTTATATTTGAGCTAAGCTTTAGTTAATTGAAGTTAACAAATTAATATGATAAAATCAGCAAGAAATATACCAAATATTAGTAGACACAAAAAAAATCATAAAAAGGTGAAATTTTGAGAAAAAAAAAATTGTTTAAATTTTTTTTTTTTTAACTTGAATAAAAGTTTGTCCTTCTGAAATCAGCAAATTTACAATATGTTGATTTTAGCAAAATATACTGTTATTTGCACTCCACAAGTTTAAGGTTTTTATTTGCGGTTTTTAGTCTACAAATATCTAGTAAAGATTTTTGCTAATTTTATCAGATTAAAGTGCTATTTTCAATTAACTAAAATTCAATTCAATTCAAATAAAACTAAAATTTTATTTTTGCTGTTCTTATTTTATTTCGTGTTTTTTGCTATGTAATTTTTAACTAATTTTCAGTAGCTTTGTCTGCTATTTTTATACACACAGAAAACAATCTCAGTTGTCAATCGAATTCTAACGGTTACTACAACTATCGTAATGTTAAATTATATTTTTAGTTGTGATAGCTAATATTCAGTTGAATAAAACAATATTACGTTTCAAATAAATATTACGTTCCACAAAATTTTATTGAAACTCAAAAACTTTTTTTGATTTTTCTGGTATTGAATCGTGGACTTCAGATTTGTAACCTTCTGTACTACTGATTGCACCACAAATCACTCTTAATTTTCATTGCCTTATTTGCCATTTATTTAAACATTTGAATATGCTATTTTAATTAAAAAAAACTTTTTGTGTTTGTCTTTTCCGAGATTTGAACTCGGAAGTTCGGAGTACAGGGCAAACTCTCTACCCACTACACCACAAACACTTATAAATATTAAGTGTTGAATTTGAATTTAAATATTTTGGTAGGAAAACAAATATTGTCTCAAATTCGTTTGCCACTACCAATCATTAGTTGCTTCTATAAACAATGCAATTCACAATTTGGGTGGTACTACTGAACCTCTAATTTAGTGGCATATTTGATTGCAAATACTGTATTTAAAGTAACCACTTTTGATTATCGAGAATTTTTTTAAAAAATTGGAAGATGGTACCATTTTTCTTGTATTATCACAATATAAATGGTTGCTTCTACTGTACACAATTGAAAAGTTGATTGGAAATACCAATAATTTGATAAATAGATGATTTTTTAGTTATTTTCCCTCTTTTTAATTTTAAGTACAGTATTTTTGCTTTATTAATTGATTATTGGTAGTTCCAAATAAAATAACGTCCTATCAAATAAATTTTATTGGTTTCGACCGAATTCCAACCAATCCTTTTTCTGGGTGTAGGTTTATTTCTATGAGTGTACTTTACTTACGTCCATCAAATACGGTTACACAAATATCCAAATCATTGGCGCATTTCTCAGTGGCCTCATAACTTGTACGCTGACAATTTATACCACGACATTGATGACATGTCCGTTCAGCCGTAATGCCATTTACGTGCATTTGCACTAACAACAGGACCAATAAAATAGTTCTACTGCACAAACTACAAAGTGCAGTTTTTTTAAAACAACGCAACAACTGCATTTTATGACTTCTACGAATGTAATAATGTCATTTCAATTATTAATATTGATAATATAACTTACATTGGTTTGTTTTAATGACTGGCTGATTGGTTTGTTTTTTTCTTTCTAATAGATACAGTTGGATATAAACGATCGTTAGAACTTTCCGTAATTTATTTTGGAGTAGTAGGCTTTAAAACTATTTATTTTGTAATCTATCAAAATTGTTTATTTCCCTAATATATATAAATGTTTTTGATAAATATTCAAGTAAGTTGATAACCTAAACTCAAAAAAAAAAGTTAGTAAACAAATTAGTAAAACAGTTTTCAATCTATCTTTATTATTATTATTATACTAATTTTTAGTATAAAATTATTTTTATACTAAATATACGTTTTTGCTATTCTTATTTTACAAATTACTAAATTGTTTACTAATTTTGGTTTCTAATTTAACTAATTTAATTTTACTAACTTTTGAAGCCCGATTTGTTAAAATTAGCAAAAAAAAAAAAAAATACTAACAATATGTTTTTTAAGCTAAACATTTTTTGATAGAGAAAAAACTTGGAATATTATCATATTGATGAAAATGTTTCATAAATCGTTTGCTTGACTCGAATGGTGGAACCAAAGAGGGTTTGTTGTATGGCTACAATGGGGAAGCCAAGAGGGGTTGTGGATATTAAAATCGCCAGCAACAATGATTTCACTATCCGGACAACCCTCTAATATTGTAGAGATAGAATCGGAAAGGACGTCGAAGCCATTGAATGTATCCGTCCTCTCCATGTTTGGGCTCCTGAATAAAAACCCGAAATGTAATACGTGTGACCTGATTTTGAATTTAACCCAAAGTGAGTTAAATTCAGCATCATTACAGTTTAAATGTTGCTGAGGCTGGTGCACAACAACATGGGTCTCACACAAGGAGAAAACATCCGGCCGATAAAAACGAATGTGAGAATATACAGAGAATTCACAAAACTTTAATTGAATTTTGAATTCAAAGAAGTTCAAATTATTTCAATGAAAGTTATACACCTCTATAAAAAACACCCTTTACAAAAGTGGGAAATAGTCTGTGATAAAAATCGATCTAAAAATCCTAATATGATGATGACATTAAGTGGTTTTTTGACAAAAAGTGCTTTAAAAAAAATTATAATCTTAAAAAAAATTGTGTTTTTGTGGCACGCAACGAAAAAAGTCTTGCAAGCCCTACAATAGGCTATAAATAGGAAATATTTAATTTTAATTATTATTTGAGCAGTGCTGTAGTTTTAAATCAAATCTTTTTACAGGGTTGCATGTTTTATTTTATTTATTTAATCTGTTTAAAATGTAATTCTGAGCACAAAGTGATATACTCAACACCTATTCATTTTTTAACAGCATTTTTTCTCGAATTATTGATTCGAATCCAGACATTCTTAATTATTTTAAAACAGATTAAAATTAAAAAATGTTTATATTAATTTCGACTTGATAGAATAGAATTGATTATGGTAATATAAATTACTTGTTATTTGAATAATTAAATCCCAATAAATTTATGATTGGAAAGTACCTAGTAACAATACCAAGAAAGAATATAGTAAGTTTGGGTAATAGGGAATACCTATATTATTTTAGTGGTTTTCCGCTAAAGTATTAACGATAAATTTACAAAGTCGATGTAAAAATAGAACTTGATTTGTTGTCGAACTGTGTTCATAACAAAAATTCATTATTTTGATTGTAAAAAAATTATACACGAAAAACCTTAGGTACCCATTAAATAGTCGGGTAATGTGGAATACTATTCCACCACACGTGGGCGATATCAATTACAATTAAATTACATGTAATTAGTAATTGTTTTTTTTTTTCAAATACAACTAAAAGTAATTGAAATGAAGGACTAAAAAAAACAATTACTTGTAATTGTCATATAAAACTATCAATTACAATTTCTTGTAATTGTCATATAAAACTATCAATTACAATTACATGTAATTGTAATTGGAAGAAATACAATTACTAATTACATGTAATGGTAATTGAAAATTCTGAATTGCAATTACATTTAATTTGTAATTAAAGTAAAATAATTGAACAAATATGTAATTAATTACATTTTTGAACCATTAAGTTAAATAAAACTACCGTTGTGTTTAGAGAAGAGTTACATCTTTTAGGAATATACTCCTACATACACGGAACATGATGAAAATAAATATGAAAATATAGAATTTTTCAATTTTGGGAAATTTCCCCTTCCAGAATGATATTTTTCAACACAAAAATGTAAAAATGATTAAAAAATTAATTAAAAATACTCTAAGTTCCAACATTATACATTAAAAATGACATAAAAATAATCTCATTGTATATAAAAAGAAAAAACTAATAAAACTGACAAAAAATTTTATGTCAAACTTAATTTTTGGTGTTTGATATTTTAAATTGTGATGTTAATCTAAGATATTTTCAATTAAAATTTTCGAGGTGGTATTAAAATTTTGATATGGATTTCAAAACATTAACGTCACTTTTCCACAACTTAACCCATTTTGTAGTACTAATCGATCCATAGGGCATTTTTGACGAAATTTGGTAGAAAAATGTAATGGTTTCTCAATAAGCTTTTTCTGAACTTTTATACTCTTATTGCGCCCTCTAGCAATGTCATTAACAATTTAAATTTAAACTTTGACGCTTTGTATGTACTTAATGGGTTAAGATTTTTTTAAAATTATAAAATTTATTTGTTGAAAAATATCTATCAAACCGTAATACACAATTTGATCTAACGGACTTTCATGATTTTTGAGAATGTTTTAAAAATGTTGGTGTTTTTAGATAAAATATTGCCATTGTAATATGTCAAGACTGGGGAATAAATTTTTACAATTTTATTGTCTGCTGAAAGAATACAGATAATTTTTTACATTGAAAAAGAAAATTAAGTAATTTTCTAAATATTAAAGTCTATACAATGTCGGAAATTTCTTTTTCCGATCTTTTAATTTTACATAAAAAGTACATACCGCACAAAAAATATTCCATGTCCTTAAGCAAATCTTCTTTTGAAATTAATAATTTTTCAAACTAGTGATAATAATTGTAAGTGAATACGTTTTTGAAATTAATTTATTTTTAATGTAATGAATACATTTTTCTTGTTATTACTTCTTAAAGTCATTTATTTTTTTTAATTACATGTTATTGTAAATCACATTTTTCAATTACAAGTACATGTAATTAGTAATTGATATTATTTCAATTACAATTACATGTTATTTGTAATTGATATTTTCTTAATTACAATTACATTTTTTTGTAACCGAAATTTAGCTTCAGCTTTATTACAATTACATGTAATTGTAATTGAGTTTTTTTCAATTACAATTCCATGTAATATGTAATTGAATGCGTAATTAATTACAAAGTGTAATGCTTAACGCCCATGTCTGTATTCCATATTACCAGAAATCCATAAATAGTTTTTTGAACGATTGAAATGTAAAATACTTACAGAATCTTTTTCAGTTTCGTTTATTTTTTTGCAGAGAGAATTTTGGTGGACGAAATATAATGAAAATGTTCAGTAAACTGATGAAACTTTTCTTCACATAGTAAACGAAAAATTTCTAATGAAAAGTTTTATACTTTTTATGAAACTAGTTTTTTTAATGAAGCTTCTTTATTGAGTGAATGGACATTTTAATAAATAAATTTATATTTAATAGTGAATTTTATCGTTGATCTATAAATTTATGTGTGAGATTTTATTTGTTCGGTTTTAGATCATGACAAATTTTTCTTTAAATTAACAGAAAAATTATAATTTTTATATGATAATTTACTTTGACTATTAGAAAAAAACACAGAAAAAGTTATTATAAATTTATATTTTTCATGAAAACTTTTATGAAAACTTGCATTAGTTGAATGAAAAGTTTCAATGGGCAAGTTCAAGTGCAACTTCAGTGCTTCTATGTAAAAATTAATTAATATCATGCAGAGAAAGGTCTCCGTATGTAGAAAAATATCGACATAAACTATTTGATTTTTATTATATAAAAGGTAGAACTTACTCCATATTGGATATGAATTTGCTTTGCTTTCAGAAATAATTGTGATGCGATCTATTCAAAAATTTTATTTTGAAACAACAACAAAAATGCCATAGCTAATTAGTTATCAAATTTGTTTATTAAGGCTAGAATACACGACCAATAGCCTATCAAAAGTCTTAAAACTCCGAATATATCATTTACAAATATTTTGTTCAGAATGGTTGATTTTTCAAAAAATGCAAAACAAGCGAGTATATAGAGGAGAATATATTGGCTTAGGAGTTGCAAATTGTCAAAGAACGCTCGGTTTTAAAAAGCACTGTTGTACGCTGCACCCTAGTGTGAGGAAAACTAATGCAAGGCTGTGCCAACCGTTTGAAATTCGTAATAAGTAAGTTTTAGTCCTAAAGTAACCATATTTCAGTTGGCAAATAGCTAAATTTTTTCTGTGTGTCATATAGTATAAAAGTTTAGTGAAAATCACAAATAAAAAATATTTAAATTATCATTCCAGAGTTGCCACACATTCAGTAAAAATATCGATGTCGTGATTTGTTTTTAAAAAGTTTTTAAAAAAAATCAAATTAAAAATTTTTTTAATTATGTAGATTAGAATCAATAGAACAAATTAAAAATTTAATTTTGAGAAAATCTGCATCCATTGAATAATGTCAGCCGGTCAAAGTTTTAACTTTGGTTGCAAATACATCCGCTAGAGGCCGTTGTAGGAAAACAAAAAAGGCACAAAAATCTTATTTGGGTACAATTCTTTGGTTATATTCATTTTCGTTGCAACATTTGCCCGATTTCTTAATTCATTAGAATATGGGTCAAAGCAAACACTGAAAAATGTTATGATTTTGAAGTTCTGGCTAAGATCGGATTTGAAGTAATCTGAAAAAAAAACAATTTACCAGAATTAAGTTAATATGTATACAAGGAAAAACTAAGCTTTGCTGTTTTGTTTGATTCAACGTAAATTTTGTGTTTGATTTTTAAGATGTCTTCATTTTTTATTTATTTTAGTTATTATAATAAAATAAAAGGTCATAATTACGGGGAGAAAAAATATATTTTCTCTTTTTTCGTATTTATTGATAAATCTGTTTGTATTCATTGGGGTGTAATAAACCCCAGTGTGAGGTGCGTGTCATAAAAAATAGGTGTAAGGACGGAAGGTTAATGATAGAAAAAAGTAGATAGTAATAGTAATTACACTTGAAATGAGCGGGTAATTTGAATTTATAGTTCACATTACCCGCCTTAAGGTATTCCACATTAGCCGATCTGCAATTAATTTTTTTTTTTTTAAATATTAAAAATTGTTAAACGTAATATTAACACACATTAATGACATTAACACAATTCTATAATTCATATTCTTTCAGACACAAAATAAATCTTTGAACACGTGTAGGGGAAAGTGGTGTAACTTGAAACAGGCGTACCTTGAAACGTTACATTTTTTCAGTATGTTTTGGACATTGTGAAAAAATGATTTTCTAGAAAGTGTTTTATTTATCCTTGCGTCCATGTTTACCACAGATCTAGGTACATAAGTTAAATAAAGGGTCCGCCAAATAACTTTTTTTTTTTTGAAAATGCTATAAAAAAAAAAACTACTGAATATTTTCTCAAATTTCTTTTTTTATTTGAAAGTACAATCCTTCCGGTTAATAATGGAAAATAATAATTTAATTCAAATGACTGCCTCGGCTGGCCATGCAGTAGCCTACACGATCGGTCCAATTTTTAAGCACATTATCGATTGCACATTATCGAGCTGTATTTCACCAATGGCTTCACGAATATTGTCCTTTAAAGCGTCAATTGTCTCTGGCTTGTTGGCATAACACTTATCTTTGACGGCACCCCACAAATAATAGTCCAACGGTGTCAAATCGCAGCTCCGAGGTGGCCAAACGACATTAGCTCTGCGGCTGATAATGCGATCTTCAAAAACAGGGCGCAAAACATCGAGTGTAGCTTCGGCTGTGTGGCACGTAGCGCCGTCCTGTTGAAACCAAATGTTGCCAATATCCTCCTCTTCAATTTTTGTGAACAAAAATTCGTCCAACATGGCCCGATAACGATCGCCATTGACTATAACGGCCACTCCTTGCTCATTACCATGATTTTCAAAGTAATGTCGCAATATTTCCCAGCGTTGTTCAAGCGTATACACAACCATATTCGTTCAGCGGAAGGATAAAACTAATTATCTGTCAAATCAGACATGAGCTAAGTGTAACCATTCACGAAATAAGCACTAGTTGAAAAAAAAACGTTAGATGGCGGACCCTTTAGATGCATAGAAAAATAGGGTGATGTACCTTGAAACGCTTTTCTAGTGTACCTTGAAACTAATACCTTTTTAGTTAAATGTTTATTTAAAATAAGCGGTAACCATGAGAAAATTCTATGTATAAATCTAAAAAAAATACAAAATTTGTTTTTTATAGTTTTTTTTAATATGAAAAAAAAAAGTTTACTACTGGCTATTTACCTATTTATTCTCAACTATAGTATTGCTAAATTGAATAAAAACTATAAAAATTACCGTTTCAAGGTATACCAAATAGTGTACCTTGAAACTTAATTTCAAAAATGTGAAAATTTGCAATTATTTTACAATCTTCAAATTTCTTTAAAACTTTTATGCAGACGATTTAATTATGCTTATAGAAAACTATATCTCTTTTTAAACTGGGATTTTACATGTTTTTCTACAGAGATATAGCTGTTGTTCAGGTCAAGCATACCAAGTTTATCTTTTTAAATAATTAAAAACTACCGGTTATGGTTAGTCTCAAAAATGTAGGCGTGACATTAATTTATAAGAATATGCAACGAGTTTACCAACAAACATTTCTCAAATAATCCTTAGTTTCCGAAATAAAGGACTGTTCCACATTACCCGTCTACTCCACATTACCCGCACTTACTCTAATTGCTGATTTATTTTGAACTTTGATAACACATTTCTAGTATCAAAAACAATTTCCAAGAACATAGATATGTAATTTCACGATTATGTTAAGGAATTTCATAATTCACATGTACGCATATTAGTTATCAGATTAAAAATTAAAAATATAAAATATAAACTTAATCGCAAAATGCGATTAATTCGAAATGTATAATTTATGATCAATTTTAAAAATATGTATATCCTCATTAGAGCGACTCAAGTTGTATGGAAGCGAAATTCGTGCAAGGTGTACCCCCCTCAAAATGAACATTGGTATTTTTTATGATGACATCTAAAATATTTAGGCTCTAGCTTTGACCTCTCGTGAGCTGGACCATTTTGAAAAAAGGTCCATTTTTGCATGTTTTGTTAATATAAGAATCTGTTTCCTTACCAACATATACAATATGGGTATCATAAGAAAGTTTTTTTTAAGGCGCGTCCAACTGCATATACAATTTGTTCAAGGACGATCATCCATGTTCTTTTTTTAAGGATATTCTGTAAAAAAAAACGGGTTTTGAATTTTTTGTTCGGCGTTGTTTGTAATAAAAATACCAAATTAACATATTTTAATCTTTGGTCGATTTCATTAAATACGGGTCTCAGCTTATTTTGAAATTCGTGCTAGTTCACGTTTTGACAATAATGCAATGGGGTGGTAACTCTTCGTTTTAAATAGGGCAATATGGGTATAAAATTTTTTCTTTTGGCAAGTACATCATCTTTGTATGTAAATAATTTAAATTTTTGCAATTTAGATGCATTTTACACGGTGCTCTAGAATATATATAAATGCAATTTTGTGGTAACTCTAATATGATGGCGGATTTAGTTTCTATATCATGTATGGATGAAAATAGGGCTAAAGATAGAAAAAAATACAAAAATATAAAATCAAAGTATGCTGTATGAAAAATTTCATGCATAAAAACAAAATTGTAAATTTAAGTTTATCATTTCCCAATATCGTTGGGTTTAAGCTAAAAAAAAAAATTTAAATAATTGTTACAGAATCCAAAAGAAATGTTTAGGATACTTTAAATGAAGTAATTCTTTTTTTATATTAATTTTTGAAAACAACTTTTTGGGACTTTTTTTTATGTTGCAAAATTCGAAAGAAAATGTTAAAAAGTTTTCTAAATAGTACACTCAAAAAATAATATATTACAAATGTTAGTAAAGAATATGCTAACACTTATTTTATTTTACTTTAATTTTATTAAAATAAAATCAAAATTGAAAGATAATTTTTTTTATAAAAATACGCTCGCATGTGTTTTCATTTGGAATAAAACTAAAATCATATTGTTTTACAATTCCAAAATACAGATAATTAGAGCATTTTAACTTTTTAAGAGGATTTTAAATCTATAATAAATTCGCAAGTCGTATTTGTTTTTGAGGACAGTTTTGTAAATATAAACAATAAAATATAATAACTTTTTTTAATTTGCAAAAAAAATATGCTGCCAAAAAGTCGTGGATCATTTTTTTTTTTTCTTTCTTTAGTCCTATTTTCATCCATACATGATCTATAAACTAAATCCGCTATCATATTAGAGTTACCACAAAATTGCATTTATATATATTCCAGACCACCGTGTAAAATGCATCTAAATTGCAAAAATCTAAATTATTTACATACAAAGATGATGTACTTGGCAAAAGATAAAATTTGATACCCATATTGCAATATTTAAAACGAAGAGGTACCACCCCATTGCATTTTTGTCAAAAAGCGAACTAGCACGAATTTCAAAATAAGCTGAGACCCGTATTTAATGAAATCGACTAAAGATTAAAATATGTTAATTTGGCATTTTTATTACAAACAACCCCGAACAAAAAATTCAAAGACCTTTTTTTACAGAATATCCTTAAAAAAAAGGACATGGATGATCGTCCTTGGACAAATTGTATATACAGTTGGACGCGCCTTAAAAAAACCTTTCTTATGATACCCATATTGTATATGTTGGTAAGGAAACAGATTCTTAAATTAACAAAAAATGCAAAAAAGACCCTTTTTTAAAATGGTCCAGCTCACGAGAGGTCAAAGCTGGAGCCGAAATATTTTAAATGTCATCTTAAAAAAGTCCAAGGTTCATTTTTAGGAGGGTACATCGAGCACTTTTTTGGTGAGTCGCTCTAATATATATGTGTTAAATATATTTTAACAATAAACAATAATTTTTTAAGTGTTTTGGTTTTCCTTTGGAGACAAAAACCAAGAACTGCAAATCTGCATGATATCAATGAATTTTTGTTTCAGATCTATAAATTGTCACTGGAATTCGTCCATTGAAACTTTTCATTAAATTAATGCAGTTGTTTATAAAATATTATGCAAAATTTCATTTTATTTATAAAAAATTTCATACGCCTAATGAAAAAGTTTAATTAAAAATAGTGTCATAAAAGTAATAAAGCGTTTTCATAAAGTTTAAGAAAATTTCCATTCACTTTGTAAAGAAAACTTCTTTAGTTAAGTAAATAAAACGAGTTTTTTGACATTATGACAGTCCTTTAGTAAATGAACGATATGTATGTTGACTAGAATCCGTTGATACTTAACACAAAGTAAGATTGAAGTTCAAACTTTTGAAAAAGAATTAGTTTTGGTCAAAGGACATACAGGATTCGAATGGCACGCCTGTAAAGGACATCGCCTTAACTTGAAAACGTATGGACGGATTTTACTAAAATTTGGCAGAAAGATTATATTTAGTAGTAGCCTTTAAGTTTAATCAATCAATGTTGAAGTTAAGGTGCATTTTCGGTCAATTTCGCATTTTTCGAAAAAAGTTATATATTGGTAAGAGGAATAAATTATGCCTAAACTTAATAATTTTTATGGATTAGTTTTTGAGATTAGCTGTAAACTTATTTTGGTCCATATCGCCTAAAATAGGCAGCGAAAAAAATGTTAGCAGAAGAACATATTGTTTATTTTTCTTGCCGACCAGGTGGTATAAATTTCATTGCAAAAATGCTTAGGCTGGTTTGAGGGTTAAAACTCGTCCAAGAAAATTCTCTCTGTGTAAGTTCCCAATGTTTTATGCAAAATCTGTGTTGAGGAATAACGTTTATGGCCCAGAAGAAGAGAACACTTTTCAAATTTCGGTATATTTTAGTTCATTTCGGTTTATTTCATTTTATATGGTCACGAAAATGAATTTTGACTCACACTCACTCTCGCACAATCACGCACGAGAATAAAATGTCAAAATAATGTAAATTGTGAATGTTTAACTCAAAATTGCTCTCAATATGTAATTTTGTCATTTATTTTGTATTTTGAAATCCCAAAAACAGTAAATCGGAGAAAAAATTAAAGGAAATATTTATTTAAAGATGAAAAAAATTTTTTTGTAAAATTCTACTCAAGCACTCCCCCACACTGAGATTTTTTTTCTAGGCTTAACATATATTTTTTATGAAAAATTTAATCAAAACGTAACATTTTCTACATATTTGAAACTTGTTTGGTTTGCAATTCCTACAGATTTCATTGAAAATTAGATATAAGACACAAAGAGACAACAGTAATAAAAAATTGCTAAGAAACATAACGGCCTAATCGCATATTTAGTGGGTGAAAATGGATTTCAAAGTTGATCGAATCTTTTTTGTTTTAAAAACTTTTCAATATTTTTAGTACTCCAATGGAAAGGTTGACACCAGTTTGCATTGCATTTGATAACAAATTTGTATATTGTTTCCTTGAAAGAAGCACGGAAAATTCAATTATTTTTTCCACCATTTTAACCACTAAACGTAAAATCGGCCGCTAAAAAGATATCCATCCTTAATAATTTTGCCAGCTCTATTAGTTCCATATTTTGCCATTTTTACTCATATCTGATTATTTTGAATATTTTGCTTTTTAAATTTTTGGCTTTAAACCAGCTTTCTCTTACGATTTATGAGTTTTAAAATTGCATTTTTTTTTTTAATTATCTTCGCTTGAAATTCCTATTTTCTCAAAATTTTTTGCGTTTTCTTTTAAAAAAATCTAATTTTTTACCTCTCTTATAATTTTGCAAGTTTTTGACTTTCTCTCTCTTATAATTTTGCAAGTTTTTGACTTTCTAAAATATTTTTTTTGCCATAGACACCTCGGATTTTTTAATTTTTTTGTCTTCTTTGGGTATTAACTTTGTTTTTTTAATAAAAAAGGCTTTAAATTTTATTTAACTGTATTTAAAGTATTCAAAACCGTAACCGGTTAATCTGCTTAATTTTCAAAAACCAAACCGGTTTCGAATATTTTGCATTTTCGAATATTCAAGAAACCTCTCTTTTGTGTCGGTTAACCGGTTATGCTTTCACAATATATTTTACAAAAATTATTTTCCTTGAACCTTCCATATTCGCATATATTTAGTTAGAATATTGTTCTACCTCAAGTCCAAAAATCGAATATGACTTTAATATGATTTTAGATTTTATTTGTTGCTTTTCAAAAAGTTTGATCATGTTCATGATAGACAATACAATTGTTTCATGGGCATCACCCAAATCTTCATTTGTCTGCACCCAAATCTTCATAACTGGCTTAACTCAAACCGAGACATTACATACAACAGACAAAAAAAACTCTATGAGAATCTTTTTTTCTGCCTTAGTGTATAAACTGTCTCATCTGGTAGTTCTTACTTGAAAACCCATCAAAACCTTTATAAATGTGTTATTTTCATACAATATTAAAAATATGGCATTTTTTTTTTAATTTTGCTCAATTTTACACAATATTTAATGATTTGTATTCTACTTTATTGATTAATAAAAACGTTTTAATAGTTTTTTTTTATTAAATCGGACCTTAGAATCAAAGAATAAAAATATAAAGATATTCCTTACAAAAAATGGTGCCTGGTACAAAAATGGTGCCCTTTAGTGGATTGTTTACTTTGTAACATTACGGAACTTGGTGTGGAAATTTAATTTTCAATAAAAATAAAAAGCAATTCAATTCTTATTACTAATGTAAAAAAATTATCTCTTCTGCATTTATTTTTTTTTATATACAGAATTTGTAACAAAAATTAAATGTTTATTTTTGTAAATATACGGAGGTTGAAAGCTCTTTATAAATTAAAAATAACTTTAAAATAATCTCGATGTATAAAAAAACTAATAAAACTGTATTAAATGTTCTAATTAGCGAATCTTTTTTGAGTTATAACAAGGGTTTTTTTGTTCCTGGGATTTCACATTTCGCGGGAAAGCGGGATTCGTTTTTGAATTTCCCGGGATCCGGAGAATTTTAGCTCAGTAAGTAAATGATTAAAGTTTCTTTTTAATTGACAAAGTTTCATTTGTAAAGATTCCTTAATGTGATCAAGCAAAATTAAGTAAAAATCACATTATGTCCTGTTTATTGGTAAATTATTTTTACGACGCTTTTCATTAGAATGTTAAGTTTTTTAATGTTTTAAATAAGAATTACATATTACAATCAATGATGCCAAGTTGGTGCTTTTCGCACTATTTATGGTCATAATTTTACTCATGGTGCCAAAACATAAAAAAGCACTAAATTGTTAGAGATTTAGGTGCTTTTTAAGCAATTTGGTTTTAGAGACCAGTACTTTGTTCAAAAAGCCATAAAACTGCAATAAAAGTTTTTTACTTTCTTAAAGGAATCGCAATCAAATGTCACTTTTTCGCTACATTTTAAATGGTCTTATATGTTGAATTGATACGAAAAACACTTTTATTTCACGAACTTTGGCAGATATGTTCGCAAAAGTACGAACAAAATAGTAGAATAAACACCGAAATTGTATGTGAAAAAATGGGGTTACTTTATTTTAGCTCGAAATACAATTATAAAAATGTTTTATGGCAAAGAGTTTATAAGGTAATGAGAAATCGATCACGATTTTCCTGCAAATTAGTGCTCAGTGCTGCCAACATAATTTGTTAAAAAATCGTCAATTTTAGTGGAAAATATTGTCAAAATCGTCATTTTGTGAATGGGAAATCGTCATTCCAAAAACCCTTCATATTTCAATGCCCTTTATTTTTACCTCCTTCACAAACGCCTACAAGTCTTAAGAACACATCTCCCTATACTCATTATACGGAATATAATTTTAAAATTACCGATCTATTTTAAAAACTCCAAAATATCATGACGAAATATTAATTTTTATATTTTTTTTTTCGATATTTGACTTCACAAAATTTATGCATACAAAAAAAATATATTCAATAAAAAAAAGGTGGAAACCCAATTTTTCTATCACTGATTTTGGAGCTAACATTACTTAAATTATTAAAATATTTACATTTTTGGATTTTCCTTCCTAAGATATATAAAAAAGCACTTTGGTATTCTTTACTTTTTAAATAATATTAGAATAAATGATGAAAATTATATATAGTTGATCTTTAAATTGGTAAATGAATATTTGTCGCTTGATTTGATATCATTTTATTAAATTTCTTAAGATGTTTTAAATGAAAAGAAGCTTGATAAAATTTTGTTAGTACATTATTAGAAAAAAATTCTAAAATTCGACAAACATTGCAAATTTTAAAAATCGTCATTTTCCATACAATTAATTTTGTAAAATCGTCAATCGTCATTTTGCCATATTTCACTTCAAAAATCGTCAAAATGGAGACAAATCGTCAAAGTTGGCAGCGCTGTTCGTGCTCACGTATGCGCACTGGGTGCCGTGAATTTCCGTCACTAAAGAGAAGGTGAAGGAAAATGAAAAAAATATAAAAATCGGTACAAAAAACAATTTAATTAAATTATTGATAAATAATTAGTTTTTTTTTGTATAAACTTTAGTTTTTGGTTTGTAAAAACGATTTTATTAACATTTTTTTTCAAATTCCTTTATCGAATTTCATTTATAGTTGAATTATGGCAGATTATCTCATTTTTCAAGGGGATTTTTTGGTAGAATTTACAGACTTGAAAAATCTGCAAATTAATTCCCACTGTTTATGGTCAACTTAATTAAGTTAATTTCTTTATTATTTTTGTTATTTTGTTTTTTCATCAAAAACCATTTAAACACTGATAGAATTAGCCTTGATGATATTAATGAAACAATTTCATAGAATTGTTTTCATAGATTCAATGAAGAATTTCATTATATCCAAGAAATTTTATTAATATTAATAAATTTTTCACAAACTTTTTTAATATTTCTAAAATTATCTCTTTATAAATTTAACGAAATTTTTTTTTAGAGCTATGAAATTATTTCAAGGACTTACTATTTTTGTTTTTCCACAAAATTTCATAATTTTATTTATTTCCATACAATTTAAACTTTAGCTTTAAGATTTAATTCTCAAGTGTTCAACATATTTTTTAAAATGCTTTATTATTTCAATGTAATCTTGTAAAAATTTTGGACTTCTAGCATATTGTTTAAAAAATTTAAATTTTCCAAGACATTCATGCAGAGTTTTATGAAACTGTTTCATAAATTCAATAACATTGACTTTAATGGACGATTTCCAATGGACGAGTTCCAGTGACAACCTTTATTAAAGCTATGAAGAAATTCATTACTGAGGTGAAGACAATTCTCTCAGTGGGGAATGAATTTTGATTAGTAAAAAAAGAGAAATTGCGAATTTCTCAGTAGCTGAGAAAAATGTTAAATTAGAAAGCTAATAGCAGGCGAAAGATGATTAACAATTAGGCTTAGTTTAGTATGTTATAGCCTAAAGTCGATGCTTAATAATAGCGATTTCAAAAAATACATTCGAACAATTTAATTCGATAATCGAATCAAATAATATCCGTACGATTGGTACCCCTTAAACTGATTTAAGTAATTCGTTATGGAGTGACTTTGTATGTGAGATTGCATTTTCATTGCAATCTAGAGTTTTTATGGCATTAAATTAATGCAGTTTTTCAACTTTTGTTATATTGCTTCGAAATTCTCAAAATCCTAGTTCAGCCTGGTCAAATTTAAAATAAAATTCAAAATAATAGTTTTACGAAAAACTAAGAAAAATTAAATTAAAATATGCAGTTAAGCAAAACAAGTAAAAATATGCATTTAAATAAAGCCAAATAAGTAAAAATATGCAATAAAGATATGCATTTATAGCAAAAATATGAATTTACTTCAAAATATGCACTAAAAATTCAAGGCCATTCTAACGCCAATTCTTTGATTCACAAAGATATTTGGTTCATCCTGCTTTCAGACTTAAGAAAAAAAACATGCATGAACTCCCTGTACCTGATTATCACATCTAAATTCACATAAAATGTTTATCACATATGACACAATATCTAGCATATATTTCAATACATGATTATCATACATACCATATATGAACTTCTTGTTTGCATGTATCAACCCATATATGCTTCCATACATTTCATACGTCTTCATACATGCTGAATCATGCATGTGCATTAGGCCGGGTCGATTTGTATGGAGGCAAAAAAAATCGCTCAACGTTCAAGGAAAATCGTATTCTAGGGATCAAAATAAGAAACTTTGCCGAAGAAACCATACCTCTAAAACGAATTCTGACGTCCCGACTTTTGACCCGTAGTGTCAAATTTTGAAAAATCCATTTAGAGTCGAACCCAATCGCATATAAAGTTTGCATTCATCTGCTAGAGCGTCTTCCGGAGAAGAAATAGAGACCTTAATCTTGGAAAGACTCCTCCTACTTTCTGAAATATCTCAATCCCGAGATTTGTCCATTTTGCTATAAAAACACGGCTAAAAAGGCCCTCTTTCAACTTCAATTTTAACCTAGAATGATGATTTATGCATTAACCCGACCAAGACCGGCTGCCCAATCTACGTCAAGTCTACGTTTTTCTCGGTTTATCTCGTTCTATTTGAAATAACTATTGACAAAATTAGTATCAACTGAAAGGGTCTTTAAAGAAACAAATGTGGAAAATCGTTTAAGTACTTTTGTTATTAAAAAAAATGTGTTTTAAGTAACAACAAATCTGGCGTATTATTACGGAATTGTACACTCACAAGAACTTTTCCATAAAAAATCAACAGTTATTTAAAAGTTTAATCGGTAAAGTTGTTTCAATGGAATATACAATTAAATTACCAAAGAACCATATTTTTTAACGTTCTGTCTGTTATTCAACAAAAAAAAAAAAACGGACTTTCCGTAATAGTTAAAATATTCAGTTAAAATTTTCTTTTTAAAACAAAAAGTTGTTATATTATATTGAATATTGAAATAAACGAAAACAATCTATTGTTTTTATGGATTTTGTCAATTAATATTCAACAGTTGAAAATAAACTTAAAAATACAATTGTTTTAAACGAAAAGTAAGTAGTCCTGTTTTTAACTGATTTTCAGTTAATTTAATGTGTATAGTCAGTAGTCTTTACGGAAAAAATATTGTGAGTGTAGTTGTATTAAGTTAAAATTAGTTCATAGTAATGCATATTTAAGTTGATTGAGGGGGTGTCTGATCTTTTTCCGATATTCGATATCGTTCGGTTTTATGCGACTATTCCCTTTTTCAAATAATTTACAAATATGGTAACTCTATGTCCACTATATAGGCAGTATGGGTATCAAAATTTTTGTTTTCTTGAGTACTTTAGGCGTGATTACAAATAAATCTAGTTTTCTAAATTAAAGACAAGTTTTCATGCAAAAACTAATGAATTTTGAGCCCCACTTGTTAACCCTTAAAGATTGGGCAGCTAAAAAAAAAAATCGTGTCCCTTTTTTTGCTTGTCTACAACATTAAAATCTGAGAGTTCAGGCAGGAATACCTCCCTTGTCAGTGCCACCTACTGCTGATTGTTAAATCTCTAAAACTTACATATAGACATTAAACAGTAAAAGCAAACTTTAAAATCTACACTCATAGAAATAAACCTGTAAAAATAGCAGAAAAGCTACTAAAAACTAGTTAAAAATGTTTTTGCTAAATATTAATAATATAAGAACAGCAAAAAAAAAATCTGTTAACGTTACAAAATTTTTCTTTTATTTTATGTGAATTTTAGTTAATTGAAAATGGCATTTTACTCTGTAAAATTAGCAAAAACTTTTACTAAATATTTGTAGACTCAAAATAGCAAACAGAAACTGTAATATTAACAAAGTGTTTGCTGTATTTACCTCAAATTTAGTAGTTTGTTTTGCTAAAATCAACAAAAATTTTTGTTAAAAATTGTAGGGCAGACTTTTATTCGCATTAAAAAAAAAACTAAAAAAAGCCTTCAAAATTTCACATTTTTTAATGATTTTTTGTCTACTAAAATTTAGTAAATATTTTTGCTGATTTTAGCATATTTTCTTGTCACTTTCAATTAACTAACTAACTAACTTTCAATTAACTATACCTAAATATCTGCAATTTCAACACATTTATTTTTGCTATTCTTATGTTACTAATATTTCGTAAAAAAATCTGCTAATTTTAGCAGTTTTTTCTGAAAGACAATTTTTAACTAATTTTTAGTAGCTTTTTTTGCCATTTCTATAGGTTTATTTCTCTGAGTGTAGGAATGGATATATTGGTATTTTATGATGTACAAAAACAATTTGGCATTAACTCATTAATGGCACGTCGTAGATCCTCTGGACAGTTTTTAACCAAACTTTCCAGATATATTGAACCATGCTTCCTTAAGAAATTTTTATACATTTTTTTTACCTAAAGCGCCCTGCAGTAGAAATATTGGCAATTAAAGTTGAAGTTTTGACAGCTTATAAATCCTGAACGTTTCAAAATATTTTAAAAATTTAAATTTTATTTTTTTTTTTAAGTTAACCGAAAAAGATCGTGGGTTTTGACCATTTTTTTAAATTGCCATATGGCAACCCTGACGATATAATTTTTATAAGTTTAGTAGTATTTTAATAAAAAATTTTCATTATTTATGTTCTGAAATATTAAAAAATTAAAAAATATCAGAATCTCGCTAAGTTTCCGAGCCTATTTTATGATAAAAAAAACAGGAGAAAATACCGTCATCTACAAGTGAGATTGATAGCGGAGCCACAAAAAATAAATGGTTTGAAACAAATTATGGTTTAAATTAACTAGCAAAAATTGTAAGTTTGAGAGTCACGAATTGCTTAATTTAAGGTCGAAAAATTAGTTCAAATACGGATGAAATTTGTTTTTGAGGTAAAATGAGGTGACTAATAACTCTATCTAATTAACTGATATAAACAATAACAGCAGAAAAAATTAACTCAACTGAGTTGGAATCCATTTAACAGACTTTTGAACTAAATTAAAAAAAAAAAATTTCAAATCGATATTATGTAACCAATTACCATTAACTCATTATTTTGCAATTACATATAAGTACTTCTGTAACCCACTATCAATAAGTCAATATTTTGTATTTTAACGTAATGCAATAGGTGTCATTGCATTACTTGGTAATCTATACGGCAATGACCTGTCATTACAATGTTTTTGCTGGGTATGTACTTATTATATAACTTTATACACTTGGATTATGTTGGTTTATTTTTCGTTTACATCCTTATCAAAAATTCATTGATTGGACATGGTGGGTAAACTACACCGTTGTATCAAAATTATAAATTAGTTTTATCGATATTAAAAAATAAATAAAATAAATCCTAATCTAATAATGGTAAGGAAAAAAGTATATGGTACAAAGTAAAAAAGTAATGTTATTTTTTTTAATTAACAGCTTTTCTTAAAAACTATTTATGTTTTAATAATATTGGACAAGCCCTGAATTAAAACTCACAATATTATTGGATATCCTCCCATTTGCAGCAAAGATATAAGAAGAAGATGTGTAAAATGTTTATATCTTCATATGAAATAAGTTTATTGTACAAAACTACAAATTGTTTAATAACTTTAGATATATTATTTTCAGCGCAACTTTTAATACAAACCCATATTTTAGAGTAAATTAAATGTTTTTCGAATATGATAAACGAGAGTACAAGCCCGATATCTCGTTACAGATAGCTTTATATATCGGAATATATTAAAATGGAAATTGAACTATTTTTTAAGGAATTAGCTTCAATAAATCAGTTTAAGCTTTTCAATTTGATGCTTTGGTCAATGAGCAGAATATACCCCCTTTTGGATAGAGTTACTTACTTTATTCTCTATTTTTACCACGATCGCGTAACTAAATTTCAAATTTCTGATCACAGGGGTTTGGGCAGGCCGCCTACGGGGGACTTTTACTATTTCTGTCAATCCACGTAAAACTTTGTAAAATTGGCTCTATGCAGATGTCTACTCGTGTTAAGGACCCACATACCGAATTTCAAAAAGCTGCACTACACAGATGTCTACTCTAGATTATGCAAAAATGTGAGACTTCCTTCCCCTTTTGGCCTCCTTGTGGGAATTTCCAAAAATCCCTTCAATATAGATGTTCGCTTTATACAGATGTCTACTCCATATAATGAACCAACATACCAAATTTCAAATTCCTAGCTTCAGCAGTTTGGCCTGGCCGCAAAGGGGAGACTTTTCCCCCTACGAGGCCCTATTTGACACAGATGTCTACTCTAGATTATGCAAAAATGTGAGGCTTCCTTCCCCTTTTGGCCTCCTTGTGGGAATTTCCAAAAATCCCTTCAATATAGATGTTCGCTTTATACGGATGTCTACTCCATATAATGAACCAACATACCAAATTTCAAATTCCTAGCTTCAGCAGTTTGGCCTGGCCGCAAAGGGGAGACTTTTCCCCCTACGAGGCCCTATTTGACTACGTTTATTGCCAACATTTCGAAAAGTACCATACCACTGAGTTGTGTCATATTCGAAACAACACACATTGAAAATTTCAGCTTTTTATCCCAAGGGATTTGGCCATTTTGGTTTTTGCTAGAGAATATATACAGACATACGAGTATCTATAAATATCGGTTGAGATACAAATATTGTATATATGGGTAAAAATGGATAAAAGTGCTTCAAATTTAAATATATTAAAGAATACAATACAAAAATTCTTAAATTGCTTTTTCATTTTAAAGAATATCAGTATTGGATCTGGATAGTAACTTTATTGAACTAGCCTTATAATTGAGAACTCGAATAGCAAGTTGTAAAAAACTACATAAATTCTGCGCCAAAAAGTCTAATTTAATCATATTTCAACGTTCGCCAAAGTTGTTTTCTTTTCCTACATAAGCAACTAAACTTGCTTATTTTAAGATTTTTATATTTATATATTAAATAATATCGGGAAAATATCAATGATATTTCTTATAAAAGAAACATTATTTAGACAAATATAACAGAAAACATTTACATTTTATTGAAAAAATTACCTAAATTGTGTTAATAATGTTGAAAACGTTAAAGAAAAGTTAATAAGAAATGCATATTTTTATATTTTACTTTATATTTTTATTTATGCATATTTAATGTACATAAAACACCATAATAAATGCATTAACTTCGGAGCGCTAGTTATCGCCATATTTTCCAAAATAAGTTCATATTATTTTGGGTACAAATAGTATTCAGTAGAAAATGGATTATGAATTTTATGTAGAACTTCTATTTAACGCTTTTTTGTTTGCATTTAAAATTTAAAATGATTTGTTATTGAACAGTTGTAGGATCAACATAAGATTTCATCTAAATATTGCTACAGGTCATACGACTATCACAGACGTACTGACTTTCGGTCAAAAATCGTAAATAAATAAACAATTATTAATTACATAATTACTTTTAGTTTTTGTGAAATCTAATTGGTTAAATTGATATTATTGGGGTTTTTTGGAAAAACCTGAAATTTACGACAATTAAAGGGTCCGCCATCTGACGTTCTTTTTTTCAACTAGTGCTTATTTCGTGAATGGTAACACTTAGCTCATGTCTGATTTGACAGATAATTAGTTTTATCCTTCCGCTGAACGAATATGGTCCATATGTTCGTTATCTTGTGAAAAAAGTGAAAAAACTGGCATCCTCATCGATAAACCAAAGCGCGAAAAGCCAAAAACAGTGCGTACACCCGAGAATATTGCTGCTGTGGCAGAAAGTGTGCGTGAAGCGCCATCTACATCAATTCACCGTCGTTCTCAACAATTGAACATTTCGGAGACATCATTGAGACGAATTTTGCATAAAGACCTTGGTATGACACCATACAAAGTCCAATTGGTTCAGGAGTTCAAAAAAAAAAGTTATTTGGCGGACCCTTTACAAATATTTTCCACATTGCAAAGATCTTATAGTTAGTTGTATTCAGTCCTAGAGACTACAAGGAGTTGTATATTAGTTTTCTATAAATTATCTAAAGTTTTTTGAAATTTTAAGTTAGTTTTGGCTATATGCCATTTTGTACCATATACTTATTTCATATAAAATATTTTCTTATTTTCCTCAATTGCGCACAAAAACTAAAGAATGTTAATAATTTAGGCTTACTATAGATACTATTTCATATAAAAGATCCCACTTACACTTGTACCATATATTTATTTCCAAACCTGTTTAAGTGCTATTATATCTTTAATCTAAGCAATTGTCAAAAATATATTGTTTAAAATTACCCAGTCAGAAACTGTCAGTGGTACAAAAATTCAAGCACTGGCATACTACTGGTAAACCGAGGAATTGTAAATATATTATTGGCAGAGCCATTGGCGTGAATGGACCGTTTGGTGAAATTGCCAACTGCTCAAAAATCTAACAACTGCTTTACCAGTTTTATAAAAATGATGATGCTTTGTTTAAAAAAATGTGTAGTCGGAGGTTCTGAGTTCGATACCGGTTCCAGGCATAAATATATTTTTGTAATTTTTTTTATGTATATAGTTTTTTAATATGGAATTGAAATTTTTGTTTCTGGAAAAGCTCTTTGAAGACAATTTTTTTAATTTTTTTGTTTTCCCAACGTTGGCAAGTTAGGTCAAACAAACCTCACGCCAGTGCTGACATATTTGAACAGCCTACTGGTAACCAGCAGTTATCATTCATTTAAGTTTTAAGATATTTCGTATTATAGTGAGTAGAGCTGTTGTCTGCCAATCTTTTTCTAACTGGGTAGTTTGATTAGAAAAACCCACAATTTAAAGAATTTCCATCAGAAATTTTTTTTATTAATTTTTAATAAACAATATATAAAATTGTTGTGAACTAAAGCTTAAATGACCTCGGACATGTACAATATTTTTAGTACCAACATTCATAAGGTTTTTGTAAATTTATTGATCAACAAAAATATACTTCATCATCTTGAGGGTCTATTGAAATGATAACTTCAAGAGCTTTGAAGTGAATCATTATCAAACAAACTTAAAACACTTGTAAAAAATCTATAAAAGGTTGTAAAATACTAACAGAACATTGTGATAGAAGTTAAGTTTGATTGAAAAAATGCAGTTTAAAATAATAGTTTTATCGGTAGTGGCCTTTTCGGGGCTTTTTGAATGGTCCCAGGCGAATAAAGTTAAAACATGTTATTCCTGCGAAGGCATTAATTGCATGCGTACCTCATTGACTACCACAAAAACTTGTACAAATTCGTTGGATTATTGTGTAACCATTTTTGATAAATGTAAGTTGAACTGATATAAAATACAAAAAATTAATTCGATTTCGAAATGATCTACGATTTCTTTTATATATAGTTAATGTTATACAAAAGGGATGTTCGTATGAGGTACCAGAGTACTTACGTCAACGTTGTGATGCCAATACTGCAGAATGTCATAAATGTAATTCCGATCGTTGTAATAATTTGGGTCAAGCTCAATTCCAGTGTATACAATGTGATTCCGGCACGGTGAGATAGCCATTTAAGACTCATATGCTAAGAATTCAATGTTTTTTTCTCGTTAGGATACAAATTGTGCCTCATCTGCTGAACAATTAAAAGCTACACGTTGCGGTTCTCCTACTGCGCCCAATTCTTATTGTTATGTTAAATATGAAAATAGTGTCACCAAACGTGGTTGTTCCACTACCGTAGCGGATCAAGTATCTTGTTATGCAGACGCTAATTGTTCACTATGTTTAGCTGGAGATATTAGCGGTTGTAATAGTATCAATTTTACACCCGGAACAAGAGCTAATCGATTCTAGTTTATCAATCAGTAATTTATTAACAAATTTACAATGTCTAAATATATAAAATCAAAAAAAGAATAAAAAAAAATCAAAACAATACAAACAACAAATAAATGATAAGTTACAAAAATCCAATAATTTGGAGCTACAAAATTAACCCCTAAAACCTAAAACAAGCGTACCGACCATTGGATCATAAATATTTCGGCCAAGCTGATTTTAATGGCTTACTAGTTTTTCACTTATGCGTCAGATTTTTTGTAAAACTGCATTCAAGTTTTGTATGCTCTGACAAAGTTTTTTATACATAAAATTTTAAAAACAAAATATTTTCTAACATTTTACTTTTAAATTTTTAAACATTAAAACCAAAAGTTTATTTTTTGATCTTTAATCATAAATTATGATGTGAGAAAAATTATTCAAGTTCAAGATCAATTGTTTTTTGTTAAATAAAAAACCGTGCAATGTTTATTTATGAATTAAAAATGTCTTCATGGACGAATTTAGAAAACCGGTTTTCGGAATGGGTGCATTTTTAGAGGCCAATTTCATATTTAAAGGTTAAAATTTGAGGTCAAAAATAAACCAATTTTCCGTAATTTGTCTGTTTTCTGGCTTCTAAAAAGAAATAAATTTGGTATCAAATAAAATACAGATAAAAAAATCAAATAAATATCAACCTTTTCATTTGACCACTAAAAATATTAAAAAGTTTTAAAACAAAAAATTTTCGAACAACCTGGAAATCCATTTTTATCCTCAAATATGGGATTGGGACCGTTAGTTTCTAACCAATTTTTTATTACTTTTGTCTCCTTGCTCTTATATCTGAATTTTAACGAAATCTGGCGGAATCGACCAAAAAACTAGTTTCAGTTCAATTCTTTATTTATAATAATATTATACAAGTATTTAAAATAATTTTTTTTTTTCATGTATAGAGAGTTTTGATCAAGTAAATTTGTTCTACTCAAAAATTATTTTTTCTTACATTTACAAATTAAAAAGGAACATTTAATATTTATTATTTTGAGGAAAATTTTTAAAAAAAAACCTCTTTCAAACAAAAGAAAAAAATATACAAGGTGGCGCAAAAATAACCTTCCGATGTTTTTTGGCTGTAATTTAAAAAAAAATGAAAAACTTTGATTCTTCTTGTGGATTATTTTTATTTGGTATTTTAATTTTTTTTACATCAAGTCGAGAATATGATGTCGCCACAGTTGATTGTCATTTGAGCCCTTTTTATGGCATTTTCCATCACTTTGGCCAAAACTTCTGGCGATAGGTCCTCACATTCTTGACGGATATTGTCTTTAAGAGCTGCAAGAGTCTGAGGCTTGTTGACATAAACCCGCGACTTCAAAAAGCCCCACAAAAAGAAGTCTGGAGCGGCCAAATCAGGCGATCTTGCTGGCCAGTGCAAATCGCCAAAACGGGAGATTAGGCGCTCGAGAAATGCATCCTTCAGCATATCGGTTGTGGCACGTGCAGTGTGTGCCGTTGCACCGTCCTGTTGGAACCACATGTTTTCCAATCCCAATTCATCAAGTTGCGGCAAAAAGAACTCGTTGATCATTGCTCTGTAGCGCTCACCATTCACAGTAACCGTTTGGCCCGCGACGTCTTCGAAGAAAAAAGGTCCGATGACTCCTCCAGCGAAAACAGCACACCATACAGTGACTTTGAGCGGGTGTAATGGCTCTTCGTGGGTTACACGCGGATTTTCAGTGCCCCAGAAGCGTAAATTTTGCTTATTTACGTACCCGCTAAGATGGAAATGGGCCTCATCACTCATGATTATTTTTGATGAAAAATCATCTTCCTCTTGGTGGTGATTAAGGATGGCTTGAGCGTATGTTACACGCTATTGGCGGTCAGCAGCTAACAGCTGATGCACCGTCTGGACTTTGTACGGAAACATCTTCAAATCTTGTACCAAAATTCGCTGTAAAGACCGTCGACTGATACCCATTTGCGTGGCACGTCGTCTGGTCGATGTCGACGGCGCTTCCATGACATCCTCGGCTACAGCAGCAATATTCTCTGCAGAACGGCTACTCCGATGTCTGCCACGCCTGGCAGCATCTCGTGTTGTGCCAGTCTCTTCGAGGCGACCGGCTAAACGTCGCAGTGTTCACCAGTAGGCGTTGGACGGCCAGGAAATCTGCGACGAAATTCACGTTGTGCCAAAGTCACCGACCGATTATTGGTCAAATAAATAGTCACCAATATTCCGCGTCCTGGTGCAGTGTAGCGTAACATTGTTTATTAACGTGTATTTCGCATGTGTTTACTACACAAATGTCAAAACAGAACTGACATTAGGGGCCAATCGCAAAATTTATAGCATTTTCTGATAGGAGGATTATTTTTGCGCCACCTTGTATATACATTTTTTATATAAAAACTTAAATAATTATTTTCGTTTATTTAACCTTATTTCTTATTTTTAAATTTTCTAATTATTTGAGTTAAGGTTTGTTTTTTATATAAAAGTTTTTTTATTTTCAATATTTCGCTACTCCTTTGTGTAGCATCTTCAGGAAAATAAATAAATTAATAAATTTTTAAAAAATTTTAAAGTTTGAAATAATTTTTGAAAGTTTGAAAACATATTTAAAATATTTCACAAATATTTCTAAAACAAAAAATATAAATAATTAACACTTAAAAAATCTATTGATGTAATATTTGTTATAAATTAATGTAGTATGTGTTATTTCTTTTGTAATAAATATTTATAATTCTGAGCTAAATTTTCAATATCTATCTTAAAATTAATACTATTTGTTAGTGGTGTATTAATTACTTGTAACGTTTCTAATAAATAACGACGTTTGTAATTATGTTCTGTATTTAAAATTGAAACATTTTCAAAGTCTGGATAGTGATTATATCTTTAACAATGAGAAGATAATGCTGTTTTTTGTGAATTAATATTCCTACATTTCTGATCTGATCTATGTCCAGCTAATCTAGTTCTCAGTTTATTTTTTGTTGTACCAATATATACTTTATCACAATTCTCTACATTATTTCCACTACATGATATTTTATACACTATGTTTGCTAATTTCTGTATCCTATCCTTTGTCCTATTATATAATTTATTAACTGTATTGAATGATTTAAAAGCTATTCTATATCTATTAGTATCGATTGTATTCGATCTTTCCAAACATTCTGATAATCCCGGTACATAAACCATAGACTTGGAAATTCTCTGTTCATTCAAGTTATTTGTGCTGTTATTCCTTCTAAATTTATACTGATTTATTAATGAACAGATTAATTTTATTGAAAAATCATTATCCATTAATAAATTCTTAATTATTTCCTCATTCTTCCTGTGAAATTCTCTGTCACTAATAGTTAAAACCCTTTCTATTAAATTCTTTGCAGTATTAATGATAATTCTCCTATTATGTTTTGAATAAAAATTAATAATTCTACCTGATGCCGTTGGTTTTTCATACCAATCCATTATCAAATTGTTACCTCTTCTAACTACCAAAGTATCTAAATAAGAAAGTCACGTTCCTTTTCCATGGTAAATTTAATATCCGTATTAAATTCATTTAATGCAATCAACATATTATCTATTGCATTCTCAGAAATAACACAAAATGCTACACAAAGGAGTAGCGAAATATTGAAAATAAAAAAACTTTTATATAAAAAACAAACCTTAACTCAAATAATTAGAAAATTTAAAAACTTAAATTATAAAAAAACTAGACTACTGATGATACCTTCATGTTAACGATATGCTGATGTTGAGATAACTGACATCTTTGATCAAAATTTTGTTTCAGCCGTTGTATTTTAACGTTTACCAATTCGATGTTCCTAATATTGTTCAATCTTCTAGTTGAGTAGTGCCAAGGAAGGTTATATATCATTTTCAATGACTTCTTCTGTGAGATTTGTAATTTCTTAATATGACAATTCGCTATATTTGCCCATACGGGGGCTCCGTAAAACATTATTGACTGAAATATAACTTTTAATATAATTATGTTATTTTCGCAGCTCAGTTTGGAGTTTTTATTAATGAAAGGAAATAGTATTCTTTTAGTAACATTAATTTTATCTATGACGTATGAAACATGATCTTTAAAGTTTATCTAGTTTCAAATATGAAGAAAATATTACGTTTTGATATTTTAAACTGTCTAGAATTTTCCATACAAATGAGTGTTGGGACTAGGGTTGCCATATTTGAAAAGTGAAAAAAAAGTACATTGATGAAAAAAAAACAGTACTTTTCAAAAAAAAAACAGTACATTTTTGTATTTATTGTTAACATAACTTTTACTTCAATACATCACATATTTACTTAAAATAAGTTAATACACCGAACCAAATAGCGTAGGTAAAATCAACAAAAATTTTTTTGTAGATCTTTAACGAAATTTTGTCAAATTTTTTTTTAAGATTTAACAAATTTTATTCAAATCAACAAAATTTCGTCAAGTTTACAACCTCTAAAGAAGTAAAATTTACTAAATTTCATCAAATTGACTAAATTTTGTCAAATTGGCTAAAATTATTAGTTTGGACGCCATTACTTTTTGCATTGGGCAGTGTCATGAAAAAAGTTGTGTTTACAAACATCCATTGCTTGAAAAGTAAATAAACCAAACTTATATATGTACAAAGAAACGAAGTGGAATTAATACAGGGAGATTCAAAAAATTTATATAAAAAACTATTGTACACGCGAAAAAAAACATGGTTAAGAAAATATATATTCTTTGTACACGCAAAAAAACTTGTTTATATAAAAATATGTAAAATATACAAACAAAAAACAGTACAAAAATAGTACAAATCCAAAAAAACAGTACTTTTGCGTACTGTTTTAGGTGTTGTGAATAAAACAGTACATTTTTCAAAAAACAGTACATGTACTGTTTAAAACAGTACGAATGGCAACCCTAGTTGGGACCCTCCATGTAACCGATGGTACAAAATGAGCTTCTAGAACAAGTTCTAAGGTAATCTGTTCTAAAAAATTTAGCTGGGAAGCAAATATTTGCTACTTATATGGATCAAATCATACAACATTTTTATCGCTGAATCCAGAATTTAGTTTTTTTTTGTATTAAAAAACATCGATTTACAACTTTTTTGAACAAATTGCATATTTTTTTTAGAAAAGAACTCTGCACAGTAAAATTGTACTTAAAATTAATGGAATGGGTTTTAAAATATGCGAGTGAGGAAAATGTAAAAAAAAATTAAAATATTTTTCCTAGAAACTGAGTTTAACATCACTAAAGGAATATTTTTTGCAGACAAACAATGAATAATTTTTAGAAATTCAAAATTTAATTTAAAGTCCAACAAAAATTTGTTTTAAGTTACAAAATTTACACTTTGTTAAAGAATTAAAGTTGGTTTAACCTAAAAATGGTTTATAATTATTGCTATTTAATAGCAATAATTATAACATTTCGACCGAACAGTTCGGCCAGAAAATGCATTTGGTCTGTATTCGGTATTTTAAAGCATTATGGACAAATTTGGCGGATGGAAAAATGTTTATTGGGCTGATTAGATGCTATTTTGAGTGTCAAATTTGAAGAAAAGTCTGTAGTTAAGCAATGAAATCACTATTCGGCCTCAGAAAGTTCGGCCAAATTGAAAATAGTTCGGCGGCCGAACTTTTAACTTTATAGCTAAACTTTGGCTTTTCTCTTAAATTTTATACACAAAATCGAATTAAATCGGCTCAACAAACATGTTTCCAATACCAAAATTTGTCATCATTGCCTCTAGATATCAAAAAACCGAAAAATATAGTTTTTTGGCCGAACTGTTCGGTCGGACACAACTATTTAATTTAATCAATGCGGTTCTAAATTATTCCCATATTCGTGACTGTTCGGCTTTTATGCCACTTTTCCCTATAGCTATTTTTACCTTTAATTGAAATCAGAGGTCGAATTACGGCATTCGTGATCGGAATTTCTCTATCGATTATTTGTTAGGACAATATTCTGATAAAGAAATATAGAGTATGGCCTTGAACTTGAATAAATTTTCATTTTCATAACAGAATTATAGGTCGAAAAAAAGCATAATTTTTATTTATTTTTAAATAATAATTATAACGAACTTTTGAAATTAATTTTCTATTAAAAATAAAATATTTAAACAACATTTGTTAATCAGGGATGTTGTAGTCCGGTTCTTGATTGAATATAAATTACGAATACTCATTAAAAAAACAGTTTTCAAACAATTTCACTCGATCACGAATGCAGTAATTCGGCCCCAGGGTTAGCATTCAATAATTTCTACCACAGTAACAGTAAGACCAAAATGAAAATTTTAAAAATGCGATTCCATTAAAGATATGTTTCTTCTTTTATAACCGGTTTTAGTTTGCTATTTTACTTGTTTGATTTGAAATATCTTGATCTAATATCAAAAAAACGCTAAAATACCGAAAATGTTATTTTGTTGATTAGAAAAAAATTTAGTTGGTAGAATTTTGAAATAAACTTTGTGATATCAAAAGACACATGCCACTATTGGAATCGTAGTTTTAAAATTTTCATATCATTCTTGATGTGGGCGTGGTAGGCAACTACCCTCTTAATGAAAAGAGTAGTTGGCCTTTTCATGATAAAGGTAGTGTTTGCCAACCATGGTTTAAATATTTCAAATAAGTGAAAATTTAAACCATAGTGTCTTACACTTCATTGGCAACATGGGTATCAAAATATTTGTTTTGAATTTCGTTAATTTTAGAAATATTTTCATATAAAAATTAAATAATTTTTTTAGCCCAACTTTTACCCCTTAATAATAATATTGGGCAGCTTAAAAAATGTGTCCCTTAGTTTTTTTATTGTCGATCACACATCCCAATTTCATTAAGATCGGAGAAACCCAGTGGGGAAACTATCCCTTTAAGCTAACAAGAAGAGAGATATACACAAAATGCCAAATTTTGCCAATTTTGATCCCATCTTATTCATAAAGCTTGTAGGGCAATTCTTCGTTCAAGTTTGACTTTTATCGGGCAATACGGCAAATATGCTAGAAAATATTATTTAATATCTACTTTCACTGTACACATCTAAATTTAAATGATAGGTACACCCAAAAATTAAAAATAGTCGGGCATAGATTTTGAGGTCTTTTTGTAGTAGAAAAACCTTCAAATTCTGAAATATTTTTTCTAGAGAAAATCGTTAGATTCTATGCAAATTTTTATACATAACTCTAGCACTATGAGGACTTCTTCATATAGAAATCCTTTAAATGTTGAGAACTGTTTGCTTTAGAAACCCTGCCTGATTCAGATGACCTTTTCTATGGAAACCCCCTTAGATTATAAAGGCTTTTTGGAAGAAAAATTCACTGATTTTAAGAATTTTTTTAAAAACTTTTTCTAGATTCTAAGAACTTTTTTCTAAAGAAAATGAATAAAATGCATTTGGTTAAAATCATGAGTTTAAATTCATTTAATATAAAGGTTTGCAGAGGATTTTTATGTAGCAAAATATTAACTAAATATTAAAAACTTATATTGGTGTTAGTGGCTATAAAATATAAATTCAAAATGTAAATAATACAAAATAATAAAATTTGTATATAACTCTAGTTAAATTTATCTTAAAAATATTGTGTTTATTAACAATGTTAAGGTTGTTAATATAATGTAGGCGGTGATTTGCCTGGCACCTGAAATAATAACTTCGTCCGCCGAATCTCGATTACAGGCATCACCATAACCAGGTAAACACATTTCACAAGAGTTGTCATTTAAACAATTGATTTGTTCGTTTACGTCTAATAAACAACCACGTTCCACACGATTCGAGGATGTACGGGTATAACAGTAACTATTTGGACTAGTGGATACCGGACAACGGGATGATGTAATTAATGATGATTGAGTAGAGCAATTTTCATTCTAAAAAAACAAATAGATGGGAAAAATTATTAAAATATTATTATAATTAAAGAATGGGAAGAAGGGGTAAAGTGGGAAATAAATTCAATTAAGAGACAAACTATTGTCTGTTAAGTCAGAAAGTTAGAAAAACTCTTTTAAATAAAGTAAATAACAAAAAAAATATTTAGCTACTGTTTTAGAATAAGATTAAAATGTTTCCCACTTTACCCCATGTTAATATAGGCAATCTTCCTAAATAGTCAAAATTTGATATCACTTTTTTTTTGTCACTTTGTATTCATTCCCAATTTCCAAACATATTTTTTGAAACTCATTTTAAGGACTTTAAATCAGGGTCCGAAAATAACAGTTAATTTTGAAAAAAGCACACAGACCCAGGCAGAAAAATACAATCGGCAAAGTGCTGGCAAAGCGTAGACGAGGCGTAAGCGAAAGTCGGACTAACTATATTGACAGTATTGCCCTGTTACCCGATTGATAGGAACGGACAAATTTTATATAAGTTTGTTTTCAAGATTTTGAGATTTTAACTAAGAATAAAGATGATTATTATGATGGTGCGTTTTAACATTTTTTATTCGGATCTATTCGTATGGGGTCTTAAAAGTTACCAACTGATAATAGTTCTAGTCCAATTTTTTGGAATTGCAGAGATTATTATCTTTCATCTGAAATCCATATTGCCATCATTTAATTAGCACAAATATTTAAATAATTTGCTTAAAAAATTAACATTAAATGTCCTTTTTAAAGGACAAAGGATGTGTTAACGAAACTCTGTATACGCAGTTTAACTACGTGTAGTTTCTTAATTCACATGCTTATCAATTTTTTCATGTGTGGCAAAAATTATTGAAATTTGTAGTAGGGTACTATATGAATATACAAACTTTTATATTTAATATCAAAGATACTTTCGGAAAAAGTCCGATTATTTGTGAACTCCTTTGATTCCCAACTTAAAATTCGTATAGGTTGTAAGTGATACTTTGTCTTAAGTGCAACTTAAATTTCAGACAAATGAATTATGGATTTTTCGAGCGAATTAAGATTATTTTATCATTTCATTTTTATAGACAGACTTTCCACTTTTATATCAAAAAAATATAAATAATTTTGAAACCAACGTCTTAAATGAGCATCTTTGCTAGGAAGAGGCATTTAGTAAATAAATTTGCAATAATAAGAAAAATGCTAAACCATTACTGGGTGGTGCTTAGCCCCCCCAGACCGGCCTATTGTAATGCTAGTGAAGGGTTGTAAAATTGGTAAAAACAAGATTGTCAAGTAATTTTGCTCGTGGTACTGACAAAACACTTGATTTTTACACAAAATAGTGTTTTTTTCTAATGCAATAACTATTAATTGTACCTTTGCTGATTTCCAAAAGGGTGACCTTTAGAAAAACAACAGCACTTTTTTTGCACGGTTGGCAATTTGACATGTTCAAATATACCAAATTGGTTCTTGTCTTTCTTAAAATGCTCTGCGTTTTAAAATTTGTGTTTTTTATTTCTTTAAGCAAAAATAAAAGTTATTTTTTGACTTTTATTTTTTCGAGCAAAAAAGTTATTTTTTTATAAAATATCGTTTATTATTTCATGTATCTCCAATATTTGGCCATTCTTTGAATGACATCATCAGGGTGTTTAATTTTGTTTGTTGCTGATGTCATTCAAAGAATGACGAAATGTTGGAGATACATGAAATAATAAACGATATTTTATAAATAAAAACGTGACCTAGAGCTCAATTATTTAATAACGTCATTCATTTCAAAAGTCGAAAAATATTTCACAATTTATATCGAAAAATAACTTTTATTTCTGACAAAAAAATATATTTTTTTTTTATTTTATTAATTAATAATCATATAATTACAAATTATATACTATTACCCTAACCGAGCACTAGCTACTATGGCCTTCGGCGCGTTGTAGCGAAAACAGACCAGTGCCTCTCGTGGGAATCGAACCAACGACCCCCGCACTGATAAGCCAGCACGCTACCAACTAGCCTACCGGGGAGCACAGTGAAAAAAAAATAAATATAAAAAAAACTTTTTATGTTTGCCCAAAAAAATAAAAATAAAAATCAAAATATAACTTTAATTTTTGCTCAAAAAAATAAGAATCAAAAAAAATAAATAATTACGATTCTTGCTTAAAATCTTAAGGTCTATAACTCACTCCATATAAAACCATTCAAAATATAAAATTTATCCAAACTTTGTATGGAAGGTAAGTGTCATATAAATTTGTCATCGTACAAGTTAAGGGTTGTTATCTCTAACGGTTGTGGAAATTTCGCGGGTTAAAATATTAAAAACAATCGGAAATTTAACAAAAATAGTCGTGCTTAATCGTCCATATCTTTTTAACGGTGGAAGCTATGTGTTGCATTGATACCTCATTTTAAAGCTAATTTTGGTGCTTTAAATCAAAAAAATGATTTTTGGAAGATAAAATGATTTTTTTTTTCAAAATCAGCGGTTTAAATCGCCATATTTAAAAAACTGTTTTTTTTTTAATTTTCAAAAAAATATATGGTAATTCTAATTTATTCCACTATGTCATTGGCAAATTAATATGTGAAGCTCTTACGGGATTCAAAGTTTTGGATAAAAATCGAAATAAAGATACTTAATACAGTAGAAAAAAATATTTACATAAAAAAATTATTTATTGAAAAAAAAAAAAAAAAAAAAACAGTTTTGCAAAAGTAGTGGCATATAATTGCCCATATCTTTTAAACGGTTTAAGCTAGAAGAGTCATTCAGGTACTTTTAATGGTGGTTTTAATGGTTCGCAAACATAATTAACTTCTTGACGGTAAAAAGCATTTTTTTCAAATTTTGTAACGCGATATTTCAAGATCCGCTGGGATTGTCTGTCCTACACTTGGCCTAAGTAAGTCGTCTAAACTAAGTTTGGTTGAAATCAGAAGGTGTGGAGAAAATCGAGTGGTTGATTTTATATGTTTTAAGTCTTTTTTAAAATATATATAATGATTTAGTAACACTCGGCTCAAAAAATTAAATTTTTTGAAGTTAAATGCAATTAAAAATTTCCATGAATATAATTTTATTCTTGATTCCTCACATTTTTATGTGTTTTATATGAACTTGTCAAAAAAAATGGTTTTTTTTTTAGTTTCAGTGCAATTTTGTAAAGCAGGGACCGTAATTGTTATGTTTAGCTTGTGATTTAATTTTCTTTTTTTTTGAGCTAAAATAAAACTCAAAAACTTAAATTAAAAATAATAATTACAGTCCCTACTTTAAAATTCAAGGTCTAGTCAAAATATATATAATGATTTAGAAAAACTACGCTCTAAAATTGTAGAAACTTCAAAATTGTTTCTTCAAATAAAATATAAAACTTACATCACTTGAGTTACATTGTAAACATTCGACAGCTCCTCTGTCATTACAAAGATTTTTATAACATTTATGGCATTCAGGATTTGAGCCAATGTCACATTTTCTACGATGATCTTCAGGTAATTTTGAATAACATCCTCTGGCGACAACAGTTACTAAAATAAATGATCATAACTTAGTCTTTTTACGCCATAGGATACAAAAAAAAAAAACAATACATACATCCTTCAAACACAGTAACACACTCATCTACAGGATCTATACATGTTGCAGTATCCTTAACTTTTGAGGTCCTTAAACAATTTATACCTTCACAACTATAACATTGTTTCGATTGAGCAGCATGTAATAATCCAAATAAAAGGATAAAATTAAGTACTAATTTGAAATGTTTATGCAACATGTTTTTTTTAATCTTTCGCTGATTAAATTTATAATTAAACTGGTCTTATGAATGGTTTACGAACTACTAAATTATTAAAATGTGAGCAATCGATTTGAAAATATAATTATTAAGTAAATATGCAAGTGCAGCAGAGTGGGCCAAATTTGATCAAATTTGAATATTAAAACGCAGTGGAGCGGAAAATTGTGCCTAGACAAAACAAATTTTACACAATTAGAATTTTTAAAATTAGTCTGCGTTTAAGCCATATTTTGTGCTACGTATTTGCCAGAAATTTTGAGAATATTTCGAAACAAAGGAGGATAAACGGATATGAGGAAAACTTCAACCAGTTTCTTATTTTTACATTTTTTGATTTAAACGTTTGTAGAGATTTGGTCCACTCTAATGTGCATGAATTATAATTGTATTATAGTCAACAATTCTATCAAAACACTCAATTTGAAAATTTTTAACACTTGATATTCACTGATAACGACTAAAAGTGATTCTTTACGCCAATATTATTTTTGTTAGCTTAGAGATTTTTCTATGACAATTTTCCGTTTTTATCATCTTGGGAAAAATATTAACAATGCTATCTCTGAGGGGGTTTTTGTTTATTATTTATTTAATATTTTTTTTTAACAATTTAATTAAATAACTTCATATTATTGGAAGCCTGTGATCATAGAATGTCATACAAATAGGTGGCGATTTTAATGTGGGGGCTCATGTGGCTGTAATATGACCTCTATTTGGAGTAGCGGAAATGGCATGTTGATGATTCTTTCTGGATTTACTGTTCACCACATTTTGCCTCAACACTCTGGGGAATCTAATTATTGGACTTTTTACATTAATTTAAATCATCACAGATTAATTAAATTTTAAAGCCAATTGATTATTTGAATTATTTTGTTTTGTAAAATAATATAAAATTTTTTATATTTTTAATAATATCCCAGGCAGAAAAATACAATCGGCACAGTGCTGGCAAAGCGTTGGCTAGAGTTGTCAAAGCCGGTTTTCGAATTATTCGATAAGATGATTTTTCTATTTTCCGGCTTTTTAAAACCTGCTTTTGAAAAACTGCGTTTTTGTGTTATCCGTTAAAACGATTTTTTCGACTCGAATAATTCGGCATTTACGAATATTTTTTAATTTAAACATTTCAGAGGAATACACATGCTTTGAAATAATTTGCAACCAGAGGAAAAAAGTTCCGATATAATCACATATGTCTATATAATTATTTTTGGCCAATCTTTGTTGTTTACTCGTTTTGTGTTTAATTAAGCTAATTAGACCTATCTTCTTTTAGTGTAATTAATGATAATTATATATAGTATTATACGAGGGCGGATCAATAAGTCCGTGACTTTTTGAATGAAACACATTTTTTTTTCAAAAAAAAAAATATTTTTCAACATAATCTCCTTTTAGCTCAATACACTTAGTCCAACGTTTCTCCAATTTTTGTATCCCTTCCAAAAAATAGGATTTTTCGAGGTCCATAAAATAGGCAAGACATATGGGGTTGTTTTTTTTTTTTTAATTTTCGTTAAATCAGTCCAATAAGTTGGCATAAATCGCCGTTTATTGTTTTTCCCTTTTGAAGGTAATCGATGTGGATTATACCGCTTGCATCCCAAGAAACTGTTGCCATCACCTTATTGGCCACGATTACGATTATTGAGAGCAAACGCGGCACACATCCTGCAGACAGCTTTCTTAACCCCAAGAGATCATTTAAAATCAAAAGCATACTGCCATATGAAATGCCTATAGTATCAACAATCTCACGCACATTTACTCTTCGATCGGCCAACACCATATCGTGGATTTTTTCGACATTTTCGGGTGTATTGACCTCAATTGGCCTTCCAGAACGTTCAGCGTCATTTGTACTTGTTACTTGTGCGACCACAACGAAAGTCGACAAACCACTTTTTTCTATTGAAATCGATGGTGCAAAGTTCCCATAGTATTTATCAAGCTTTTCCTTGGTTTGATTGATTTTTTCGCAAAAAATAATTTTTAATGAGCACTCGAAATTCACTTTTTTCCATTTTTAAAAAAATCCACGAGGTTGTATGTTTTGAACAGCTGTTAAACGCAAAGTAAATTACGGAACTTGCTCAAAATTTGACAGTAGTCTATTAACAGGTTGTACTTGATGGGAGCAGTGTTGCATTTCATATAACTACGAGGGAAGTTCGAAAAGTCACGGACTTATTGATCCGCCCTCGTATATAACTAAACATCACATTACATCTGATCCGAAAAACGCTATACATAAGCTGATCTCATGGTATATAATCTCTTGTTAAGAAATATGGGTCTATCAAATTTGATCAAATTATATATAATTAGATACAATTTTATCTAATAAGTTTTGTGTTAAAACAATGAAAAGAAATTGAAAATATTTTATCTCTAAAAGTACAGTACTTAAATTATATCATTAAATTATATCTAATCAGATATAAATATATCTGGTTTTATAAAATTTTAGCCGATACCACGTATGCATTTTGGAACTGGAAGTTATGCTTAATAGTATTTAAGTTTAAATTTCTAGAAATCCACAATTTAAAAGAGCAACATTTTTTTGAATGAAACAACTAAATGATTTAAAATATATAATGAAGTAGTATTGTCTTATTTGAAATTATATAAAATAAATCTCTTGCAAATAATTTCTTTATCAAATTAATATGGTTATATGGGAAGAAATATGTAATAAAGTCTTAACTTGCAGATAACTTGATTTGATATTGAACTTTACCAAAATATGTATGGGATTATAATGCTGTATAAAATTATAAGGAAAATGTTTTCAGTATGGTATCACACATAGTATAATATGCCTTAGCATGGAACCATATATAATCATATCGATCACTTCATATATTTGTATTATTATTGTATGGCTTGTGTAGTTACACAGTGCAACACGAAAAAAAATAACCATATACGGACACCACTACGTGATAAAAAACTAAAAAAAAAGACCCGTGTCTTCCAATTTTCCGAAAGTCATCTCCTTTTTTTGTTTATGGGCCGCCAAAGATTTGGGGCCTCGGTATCATTTTCGCAAAAAAGTGATCATTTTCTCAGGCTCATATCTTGCAAACCGTTCAGAATTTCGATTTACTCTCTATGGCAACAAAAATTGCGAACATATAAAATCAAAAAAACTTCACCTTTCAGATCAAAATCGCAAAAAACTTAAAAAAATTCGATTTTTTTTACCTTTTTTCCCGTGTTCAGGTCCATAGGTAGCAGATCAAAATCGCAAAAAACTTAAAAAAATTCGATTTTATTTACCTTTTTCCCCGTGTTCAGGTCCATAGGTAGCAAACCGTTCAAAATTCAAGGAAACAATCAACTACAAAAATTTACCTAAGATCTCAATAAACAAATTTCTAGAACATATAAACTTCCTGGGAATTGGGTTTGCTACCTATGCACCTGAACAGGAGAAAAAAGGAAAAAAAAAAATGAAATTAAAAAAATTTTCACTTTTGCGCGCTACCTAAACAGTGTTAAGAATCTTCTCTAGGAAGTAAAAAAAATCGCTCAACGTACAAGGAAAATCGTATTCTAGGGATTAAAATAAGAAATTTTGCCAAAGGAACCATACCTTCAAAACGAATTCTGATGTCCCTACTTTTGACCCGTAGGGTCAAATTTTAAAAAATCCCACTTTGACCCATTTAGAGTGCCCCAATCGAATATAATTTATACATTCATCTGCTAGAGCGTCTTCCGGAGAAGAAATAGAGACCCTAATATTGAAAAGATTCCTCCTAATTTCTGAAATATTAAAGTGGGCTTTTTCAAAATTTGACCTTACGGGTCAAAAGTCGGGACTTCAGAATTCGTTTTAGAGGTATGGTTCCTTTGGCAAAGTTTCTTATGTTGATCCCTGGAATACGATTTTATTTGTACGTTGAGCGAATCCCTACAAATCGACACACCCTAATATTCATAGATAGCCCATTTAAAATTTTAAAGTGTTTCGATAAACTTGCGCTGTCCGCGAACAACTACTCGAAAAAACTCCAACATTTCCACACAAAATTGTTGGGAAATTACTGGAATACTTTACCAGAATTTATGTTTTTAAATTTCGTGGCAATCCGACGAAAATTGTGTGAAAATATGTAAATTTTAGAAATTTGATGTACTTTTAGACAATTTTTTTTAAAATGTAGGCATAGACTTTTATTTTTTTAGAGTTGACTGCATTAATAGAATTCAAATTAAAAAAATCAAATGAGTTTGATGAAAATTGTGTCCTTGGCGTACAACCACTAGAAAAAAAACTAGAGAATACTAGAGTTTGAAGTTTTTTAAAGTTTCTTGAAAATTTTCGGAAGTATAATTTTGAAATTTTTTTTAAAAAAATTTCTTTCACACATTTGTATTTAAATGGTCGAGTTTTTATCGAGTAGTTGTTCGCCAAGGTCGCAATTTTTATCAGATTCCTTTGAATTTTTTAATATGGAGTCCCTTAATGTAGGCGACTCAAAAAATAAAAACTTTTACAAAGGTTTTCTTAAACAAATTGTGTAAAATTACATCAAATGAAAATTATTCAAGTTCGAGGCCATACTATTATTAGGATGTTGTCCTAACAAATAATTAATAGAGTGTTTGTTTTCAAATTTATTATTTCACCCTTTCTGGAATGTGTTGATAGATCTATTTCGGAAATTTTCTAGGTTCCCATCATCAGAACACGTTTTGAAAGACCTAAAAATAACATGCCAAACATCAAACATTCATATAAACTAGTTTCCTAACTAAATGAGAACTAATATATATGAGCTCGAAGTTAAAGATTATCACCATTGATCAAAAAATAAATTGAAAACTAGTTTTACCTTTGGTAAATATTCAATAGACGTTTTTGTTTCTTTTTGCTTTTTATCTGCACATTAGTTTTTAAAAACAAAATGTACAGGGGAAGTGTAAACAAGACCATACTTTGTGTTTTATGCAAGTTTGATATAATTTTATAAAAATTATGTTTTTTTCGACCTTTAATTGTGCAATGAAAATGAAAATTATTCAAGTTCCAGGCCATACTCTATATTTCTTTATTAGGATATTGTCCTAACAAATAAGCTATAGAGTTTTTGTTTTCAAATTTATTTTTTGACCCTTTCACAAATGTGTTGATATATCTATTTCGAAAAAACTCTATAGATTATTTGTTAGGACAATATCCTGATAAAGAAATATAGAGTATGGCCTCGAACTTGAATAATTTTCATTGCACAATTAAAGGTCAAACTTGCATTACATCAAGTGTTTAAAATCTGTATATTTTCACACACTTTTATGGAAGTGTTCGAGTTTTTTCGAATAGTAGTTGGCTTATCCCATAATCTTCGTCGGATTGGCTCGAAATTTTAAAAATAGATTTTGCTAAAGTATGCCCTTCGAAAATATATAGTATTGCACAAATTTTTTGTAATTTTTTTTTTTTATAAAATGCCATAAAAGTTTTAAAAATACCATATTTCCACAATTTTGTATTTAAATTGTCGAGTTTTTTCGAGTAGTTGTTCGTCGACTGCGCAAATGAACTATCTATGAATAGCTTTCTAATAATATAGTTAAAATGAGCTATCTATGAATATAGTCAATCCATAAAAGTGCTAAATTAAAAAAAAATTTTTAATTTTTAAATTATTTTGTGAACTGATCGAGCTTATTCGAGTAGCAGTTGGCCCAGGACACACTGTTCATCCGAGTGAGGTTAGATTTGCTAGGAATATTCTTTGGAAATTGATTTTTCCAAAAATGTTACATTTGTTGTACTTATCTACAATATTTACGGTTTTACATGACTTCAAACGAACTAAAAGTGCACTTTCACTATTCGAGGTACTCGACGAGTAGTTCGAACAAAACTAAACGAGTATTTTTAAAAACTCGACATAATCTTCTATTTTTAAATAACTAACAAAAAATTAACTGTTTCCTGGAAAATTAATGTTTTGGAAGTAGTTTATTAAAATACTAAAATATCTACTCAAAACAACTGTCACTGAAGTACAGTATTTTTGGTTACTTATATTTGGAAATGACTGTCTAAAATAAACGTTTTTCATATTCTCATAGAAAAATGACTACATAACAGTTAAAACAACTAATACTGTTTACTACCTGAATGACCTACAAGTAGTTACTGAGAAATATTCTGAGTGTATTTAATCGAATGGGTATCTGAGATTTTTTCGATATTCGTAATTGTTCCGAAACATTCAGAAATATTTACCATTTGATTGGCAACAAGTCTAAGTGTATTAATAGCTTAAAATATTCAAACATTGTTCTTTTTGCCCTTGTCAAAATATTGCTATTTGTGTGTCCACAGCTGTTGATAATTAAGTTTTACTTCTTTGTAAAGTTGAAAAGTGTTGCAACCTGTAACTACTCAATTCCATGCCTTTGATTATGGCGCAAATTCTTTTTGTGTGTTCACATTCATTAATATTTACAGTTCTGTTGTTAATTTTTTATATAATTCGACAATTATGCCACTACTACAGCAAATAAAACAATTTATTATAAAGTCATAGAAGGTTTGCAACACACGATATATTAGAGAAATTCTCATTATCAACGTAAAATAAGTAGTATGTTTAATACTATGTTCAAAAAGTATACAAAATTTTGAAAGAGTTGAGACTTACAAGGGTGGTATCCCCATCCAAGCCCGCAGATTTGAATGAACTTTTGATAATGATGTAGAGGAGCAAAAAAAAAAAAGAGGCACATATTTTATTAGCTGCCCAATTTCACGTTCAAGGGTTCAAAAGCGGCGTGTAAAATTACCTTGTTTTTGTAAAAAAATGTGTTTCTGATTTACGAAAATTTGATTTGTTTTTACACCCATATTGTCTATATCGTGGAGAAGGAGATGCTACGTATAGAATTATTTGAAATACAGTCTGCGAAAGAACCAAAGCATACAAACTGAATATTAATTTGTTTCCTTGTTAGTAGTATTTATAAATTTGCAATTATTTTATATGACCACTGTATTGACATATGATCGAAATGCCATATGAGGAAAATTTGCATGATAAGTGGAATAATTGGTATTCGTGGATTTCTTTCTTCGTCGAACGAAATTACCAAAGCATACAAATCAAAAATTTGTTTAAATTATGACATTTAATTGAAATATCGTTTAAAAAACGGTAATTTATGTTTTGTTATACCTTCTTTCTCCACAACTGAAAATTCTAGTCACCGTAATCGTTGAAAAAAATCGCGGGTATAGCTTTATACTTCCTAATCCAACACATTTTACTTCTTGAGAATTGCACGTGTACAAACTGTATATGACTGTCATAAAAACTAAATTGATGCCAACTATATTTTCCAACGTTGTTTGGCACTGGAATGCTGCTGTTTATACTTAAAAACAAAAAATGTTCTATTTAAAAATTAATTTTTTAAAAATATGATTGAGGCCCTCGGTGTTATCCAGTGAAAATATCCTTATAAATATACAATTTATATGCCAAAATGAAAATGAAAATATCTCTGACAAAGGATACACATCCTTGCGTCTTAATTTTTAACTTCATGTAATAAATTAGTCACTAATTGTTGCACTTAATTTCAGCATATACAAAAAGAGAAAATTTTAAATTTTTGAATTTATATTCAACTTTGTACTAATGCTTTTCAAAAATTTACACAAACCAGTTTTATTAATTATTTGTTTGTTTGACACATAAAGCAGAGTTCCTTGAAATGTATGCTTTGGTTTTTTCCTTTATTTTTACAGAGAATTTTTTTTTTGAAAAAGCCACGGATAACAGTTTTACCATTCATCATTTTAAAATTTATTTATGTTGCCATTTCAATCTTACATCATTAAAGTATAATCATAAAATATTAGCAAAATTCTAACAATAACTAGAAAAAAAAAAAAAATAATTTTGTATGCTTTGGCTCTTTTGCAGACTGTAAATGTTATGCAAATATTAAAAAAAATCACTTAAATGGTCATAAGTTGGTTGAGTGAACTAAAACAAATTCCTTTTAAAATTAACATTCCGTCTGAGTTCCACAACAAACTTTTTAAACCCTGTTTGTATCCAGATATTGTGAGGATACGTTACAGTTTTTTCAATAACAAAATACAAAATTTACCCCTAAAATCGAAAACAAGGGTATTTACCATTGATCCTAAATATTAGGACACGCTGATTTCATTGGCGTAACCTGTTTTTTTTTCAATTATGGGCCAGATTTTTCGCAAATTTGCATTGAAATTTTGCATGTTTTAACGCAGTTTTTTATACATCAAATATTTTACCTTACAAGAAGAGTCCGTTCATGGATATGTAATAAAGAAATTAAGACACATATATTTTTTTTAGCTGCCCAATCCCATTAGGGGTTAAAAAGTGGGGTAAACAATGCCCTCGTCTTCTTTATTTGCGTTTTTTCATATTTCTTCCAAAGAAACTATTTCTTTTTTGGGTATTTAATAAAAAGTATTTGAAATGCGCATCACCAGTATAAAGTAGCACGTGCAAGCATGCTCAACTTTTCGTGGTATTCGAAAAAACACATAAATTTTAGGAGGTATGGTACTAGTCGGTTTAGGTCCAAACTCACATACATTATGCCCTACTAAGTTTTAGTGGACACATATTTTTTCTTTTTTCGATGTTCGTGCGCGTTTGGATTTTAGACGAAGTTTCCCTAAGAACTATATTTTTCCACAGTTAAACTGATCAAAATATAGGGGCAATTATGTGCAACTACTTCTGAAAAACTTTTATTTTTATTTTGTTCAATAAATTACTTTTTTATTTAAATCTTTTGTTCTACTATATTTAGTGTCTTTTTTAAATTTATATCAATAACTTTGAATCCCGTAAGAGCTCCATATATTAATTTGACAACGGCATAGTGGAATAAATTATAATTAACATTTACGCTCATTTACTTCAATAAAGTCATAACTCAAAAATTTTGAATTTGTAGAAAACGAGTTTAAAGTTTTCAATTTACTCCCACCTTGAACAAAAAAATAAAGACATAATTTCGCTTAAGAGGTGAGTATACAAGATATCAATACGATACACAATATGTTAAGTGATATAACGAATAATTCTGCGTCATGAACTCAAAAATCATGTTTTTTGAGTTGTGGCGTTCGTGAAGTAAATGAGCGATATATTCTTTTAGAAATTTAAAAAAAAAACAGTTTTTTTAAATACAGCTGTTTAAACCGCGGATTTGAAAAAAATTTATTTTACCTTTAAAAAGGTTTTTTTATTTTTTTTTCATAAAAATGAGGTATCAATGATTCACTTTAAAAGCATTAAAAAGCTATGGACGGTTAAGTACTACTTCTTTTGTCAAATTTTAGATAGTTTTTCATGTTTTAAAACGGGATATTTTCACAACCGTTAGAGCTAACAAAACTTGTACGATGACATAGTTTTACGACCCGTATCTTCCATACCAAGTTTGGTTAAAATTGAAGGGGGTAGAGGTCGAAAATTGGATATTTTTGATGGTTTTATATGGAATGTGTCTAGTTCCAAATATTTTTCAAACAAAGTGTATATTTGTTTACTATTTCTTACCCATTGTTAATGAAGATTTAGCTACTGTTGCTGCTAAAAAATTGCATTAGAATTTTGTTCATATGTTGCGAAATAGATGAGATGGTATGTCTTATTTTTCACTTGCATTGAAGTTTATTAAAATTGGTTGGCATGTTAAAAATATTGTAAACTTGATCTTAATCAAAGATGAACATGTAATGGTGCAACCACCCTATTCATAATGAAACGAATTGTAGACATTATCAGACAGTGATTTAAAAGAAGTTGAAAAGTTTCTTAAAGAAATTTAAAATATAAGCTACCGTATTCATAATACAGAGTTGGTATAACGTTAGCATAAGTTTTATTCATAATACTGTTGTTAAACTACCGTGCGGGAAAAAAGGGGTCAGTTGGGAATCGGGATCTGTCCCGTGATAAGTGAAAAAAGGGCCGGATCATAAAATATCTTTCACGCGATAGGTGAAAAGGGATTGGTTACTAAAGTACCCACCACGTGACCAGTTTAAAAGTCTATATCCTGTAATGGGCTCGAAAATACTAGTGCTGTGGTAGGTGAAACAGAATCGGTTCCTAAAGTCTATATAACGTGATGGGTCTGAAAATACTAGTCCCGTGGGAGGTGAAAATAATACCGGTTCTCAAACTTCCTACCATGTGAAATTATTTTCTGACCGCTAATTGTATAAACAAATAAAAAGTTTTTGTAATGAGGAATTAATATTTCAATGTAGTTAGTTCTGTGACATGTTCTTCTGAGTTAGTTCAGTGACATGTTATTTGGCTTCTTTAGGCAACGTGTTATTTTGCGTTGATTCTGTAATATGTTATTTTGCGGTAGATTCAAGATATCTTCTTTTGCGTCAGTCCTGTGACATGTTCTTTGGAGTTAGTTGTGTGACATGTTCTTTTACAACGAGGTAATTCTAGTACATTTGCTACATACCTTCTAAACTTCTGTCATTAAACTTAAAAAAAATTAAAATTCCCAAAAATAAATACACGGTTGCTCTTAATTGATATGCTTAGAAATTATTATGAATAAATCCTATTCAAACTAAATAAAATCTTTTTGTGTGCGATGTAAAAAGAGCTACTAAAGTTAAATTATGAATTCCGATATAAATTTTTAGCGGAGTAATATTTATATTTGTACATTTTTTACACACTAAAAAAACTAAATTTTTCTGCAATGACCCTTCCACCAAAAATGTGACTGGCTTTATTCACATTATATAATTTAATTAAAAATGTTTTTAAACTAAAACCTAATTTCTGTTTAATTAAAATTATGTTTTATTTTCTTTTTCTTCCAGGGAGGATTTCGTTTGCAACTTTTAGACCCTCTAGATCGTCCTTTAGTGGATTTAACACCTCAAGTTAATGGTTCTGAATTTGTGAGAACAGATGCAACGTAAGTTGAAATTTTTCATTATTCACTCATATTTTTTACAAAATTTCTAACTACATTACAGAGCCCAATCATATCAGGTAACTTTGCCAACCGATTTTGATTGTCACAATTGCACATTACGTTTGTTACGTCAAGCCGACGAATGGTCAAGTGGTTATCGTTTTTGGTCTTGTGCCGATGTTGATATTAAACATCGGAAAGAATTCAAAGAAACCTGTTCGGGTAGTGGCAAATATTTTCCCTCACGTTGTAAATGTGAAAAGAATCATTATGGACCCAATTGCCAGTACAAAGATGAATGTACGAATAATTCAGATTGTGGTATACAAGGAAAATGTATCGATTTAGAGGGTACCTCATTACCTCGCAAGCAGTGCTATTGTAATTTTGGTTGGTTTGGTGTAGGCTGTAATAAGAGATCACCCTATAAAACGACAGATTTGGATTTATCGGCCTATTCTATGAAACAATTGTCACCAGACTATCAAATGTATTGGCGTTTGTTGGAAGATCAAAAAGAAATTGAAGTAGTTTTAAAAGTCAATAGTACCTCATGGGTGGGTTTTGGTTGGAGACCAAGATCGTTAACCAAAGAATGTAAAAATTTTCCCTTAATCAAAGATATGGGAGATTTGACGACAAGTTTATCAGGAGCAGCTTCTGCAGAACCAGAGCCTTCATCTGAACCCGAACCAAAATCTGAGCCAGAACCATCCTCTGAACCAGAGCCCAAATCAGAACCAGAGCCCAAATCAGAGCCAGAGCCATCTTCCGAACCGGAACCCTCTTCAGAACCAGAACCTAAATCAGAGCCGGAGCCTACATCTGAGCCAGAGCCAAAATCGGAGCCTGCCGCTACATCCAAATCAAAACGTGTGGCAGAAATAGAAAATTCTTTAGCAATAGATGGTGTTACTTCTGTTGCTACTAGTGTTTCATATCGCGTTAGTAGCTCGACTGGTCGTAAACGTCGTGATATTTCAGGTAATAATTAGATGCTAGATTTTATCACTCGTATTGGTTTACTTTACTATACCACTATTTAATAATAAAAACTTAATTTTTTCTAATGCACTACACATTTTCCTTACAAACTACACCATATTCTTTCTTTATATATTTTAACTAATAATAAATAGATACAACTGAATCTATAAAGCACTCTGAACATGAGCCACAGTCAAATCCTGAGCCAGAATCTACAGCAGAACCAAAATCCGAGCCGGAACCAACATCAGAGCCAGAAGCAAAATCGGAACCAGAACCTAAGTCGGAGCCAGAGCCTACATCAGAACCAGAGCCTACTTCAGAACCAGAGCCGAAGTCAGAACCTGAGCCTAAGTCAGAACCGGAGCCAAAACCAGAACCTAATTCAGAACCGGAACCTAAATCTGAACCGGAGCCAAAATCTGAACCGGAGCCAAAATCAGAACCGGAGCCTAAATCAGAACCGGAGCCTAAATCAGAACCGGAGCCTAAGTCAGAGCCAGAACCAACCTCAGAACCAGAACCAAAATCTGCCAAGACGACTGTTGCTCAACAACCTCAAGAATCAGGTATTCACATTAGTTCAAACAATTACTAACTTATCACATCACGTTACTCATTCTCTAATCTTAAAAATATTTTGATAATACTAAAATTGTCTTTAGTCGAAACATTCTTTACAAAACTACATCTCATACATTAAAACAAGCGCTAAAATCTTTTTTGTCATTCCAAAATCGTTTGTCTGCTTGATATTTAAAATGATTTACTTGACGCATTTTTTCAGATACTAAAAAATATAAATTAAATCCATATACACCAATTCATGATTTCAATCCCATGGATTGCACCGATATTGTTATTGGATCTGCACGTGGCATGTCAAGTCGTGTTGGTGACTATTATACACGCGATAGATCGACACCACGTCATGATGAATTCTATGGAGGGACAAGCGACTTAACATTGGGTACTGGTTTCGAACAAGATGGAGTTACCACTATAATCTTTCGAAAAAAGTTGGTTGCCTCAGAGCCCACTGATCACACTTTAGATGATGCTTTAACTCATGTTATCTGGGCTAAGGGTCAAGAAATGGGCAATTATGTTCACGTACCAGCATCGGGTGTTGAAACGGAAATGGCATCGGTTAAAGATTTTTACCAACCCGATGAATTGAAATATCATGGTCATAAAATGCAACGTGGTTTTACACAAATGAATTTCTTTGGTAAGTTTTCAACTCAAATCCAAAGAATAAAATTTTTAAGAAAAATATGTTCTTACTTTCATATAGAAAAAGAAAAGAGTGCATCTGCAGATGGTGACGATGCCACTAATGTTTTAGATAACGATTGCTATGGCCATTGGAAATATCCTTCAAATTGTTCACCTGAAAATCATACTTGTGAATATTATGCTTCATGGGAGACTATTGGTCGTGGCGATGAAATGCGTTGGCATATTGAGACAACTAATACGCAAACATGGACTGGCATTGGTTTCAGTAATGATGAGAAAATGTCTCAAACTGATTCAATTATTGGTTGGGTAGATCGTAATGGTCGTCCCTTCCTAATGGACACTTGGATTAATGGCTATTCATCGCCAAAATTAGACGATCGTCAGGATATTAAGAGTGCTTCGGGTCGTATTGAAAAAGGTGTAACCACCTTAGAATTTTCCAGAAAACGTATTAGCAATGATGAACAGGTTAGTTGAATAGAGTCTTAAGCCCAATTTAGTTTGAAGGGTAAATGTGACGAAATGAGATCAAGTGAGATAGAAATCTATTGTAAATTTTCTCAGCTCAACTTTACTTCCAAACTAATCAGTTGTGTATACACAACCTACAACCTCTAGGCAGGCTAGCCGAAAAAAGCGGCATGAAAACAGTTGAGTTTCAGCGACAGTTGTCACATAATTACCTGAGACGGTGTTAGCTTGCCCATCAGGTTGTGTATACTATCAACAGTTAAAAGAAAGGTTGGCTAACGAAACGAATAACGGTATCGGTATTTGTATCGTTTTTTTTGCTTGTTTCGGTATTGGTATCGGTATTCCAATCATATTCCATTAATAGCAATATGCACCGGTATTGTTGGAAAAAAATATATAACAAACGCTTTAAATTATTAAAGCCTACATGACACCTGCTTTTTTGTAATAGATTTACCAGGGTTTTTCTATCAGAAACTTAAAATTTTTTTAAATTCCGTTTTGTTTTTTAAAACATTTTATAGAGAAGCCCTGGTAAAATTGCTGCAAAAAAGCAGGTGTCAGACAGCCTTGAATTTATTAATTTTAATATAAAGTTCTTATACAGCTGCGGTCATTAAAATAGTAGTACTTTAACCATTGCTCTTTGATTTTGTGACATGTATACATTTTATCTCCGTTTTAAATCATTTGATTTTTATTTGGTCAAAATTAATAAATTCTCCATTTTGAGAGTGTAATTTGAGTAGATACACTCTACGATGGTATCTTATTTATCTTCTCTTCATTAAATGTAATCGGTCATAAAAATAGAAGTATAGTTTTTGGAAAAATTTAAAAAAGAGAATGCCATTTTCCATCATGCACTCATGGAAATAAACCTGTAAAAATAGCAGAGAAAGCTACTAAAAATTAGTTAAAAATGACTTTTGCAGAAAAAACTGCTAAGTTTAGCAGATTTTTTTTGCTAAATATTAATAAAATAAGAACAACAAAACTAAACCTGTTAACTTTACAAAATTTTTGTTATATTCCATGTGAATTTTAGTTCATTGTAAATAATATTTTACTTCTGTAAAACTAGCAAAAACTTTTACAAAATATTTTTAAACTCAAAATAGCAAACAAAAACTGTAATATTAACAAAATTTTTGTTATATTTCCCTCAATATTATTATAATGCAAATAACAGTTTATTTTGTGAAATCAACATTTTAGCTAAAAAATTGTAGATTGCTAATTTCATAAGGGCAGAATTTTGTTCGCATAAAAAAAAAAAAAAAAAAAAAAAAAACTTTAAAAATTTCAAATTTTTTAATGATTTTTAGTCTACAAAAAATAAAAAATAATAAAATATGTTGGAGTGCAAATATATAACAAATTATTCTATTCGCGGATATAACATTCGTTTTGATACTGAAATAATTCGGGTAGATTTTTTAGCTTTTCTGTAGTTTATGTACGTTCTTTTAAAATATGAACATAAAACTATAAAAAAAACTTATTTAATATTTCAAGTTTTACTACTAGGAGTCTTTTTCGAAATTTTTGCTACGATTTTAGTCGTTTTCTAAAAAAATTACGAAAAATATATAATGAGTGTATATGTAGGACCATATAAAAAAATATATGAACATATATGACCATATTTGCCCATATATGGAAATGTAGGATAATTTTTCAAGCATGTACGAGTATGGATGACGATATATGATCATATAAAAAATATGTATGTTCCTATATGCACTTTTTTAACCGGGTACCCAAAGTTTATGTTTAGGAGTTAATTTGTTACTACTCGTATAGACTTCCAGGGAGCCTTAAATAGATCTTTATGGATCTAAAAATAAAATGCAATTCTAAAATCGTTACAAAAATCGCCTAAGTGGCCCCAGGGGACTCAGGCCCCTTAACCGAAATTAGAAAAAAAAAATTTTAATTTTTGTTTCGTTTTGAGGGGTGCCCGAAGAAGCAAACTTCAGCCATTCGATTATTTTAGCACTTATAACTTACACATAACAACAGTTATGGTTATACATATATATATATATATCATGTAAACCAGATTTCAACCTTTAATTCTTTAAACTGTGGATCAGTGATGTCAACTCGGTGCTTTTAGCACTATTTATGGTGCCACAAAACGCAAAAATTTTACTCATGCACTAAATTGGTGCTTTTGTAATTTATCGTTAGTGCTTTTTAATAATTTTGTTTTAGAAACCAGCACTTTGTTCAAAATGCTGTAAAACTGCAGTATAAACTTTCGAAAGCTCCTTTTTTTTACAGTCTTACGGAAATTACAAACAAATGTAACTTTTTCGCTACATTTCAAGTGGTCCTATCTGTTAAATTGATACAAAAAACTTTTTGTTACTTACACTCAGGGAACTTCTGCTTTAAAAATATGTAGTTGTTTGGGTTGTAATACAATTTCTTTATTTTTAATGAAAATGTAAGTCATTTGTAGAACAAATAATTTTTTTAACTAACCTTGTAGTTCATTTAAAAAAACATTTTCCATCAAATGACTGTTTTATGATTTTACATTCATTTTTTACAGTTGTTTTTTGTTATTTAAAAAAATAAAAATAAATAAATGTTTGTTTATTTTTTACTACCATGTGGTTTATTTTTACTACAATTGTTAGTCATTTTTGAACATTAAAAAACAAATGACAATGTTAGTTGAATTTAATGAAATGTAAGTCGTCCTTTTTTTAAATGAAATTTCATTTGTTTTTGACTGCAATTGCTGTCGTCTTTACCAACGTAATTTCCTAAGTGTACTTTTTGTTACCTTATTACTTTATACTTTGGTACTTTATTTTAACACGAAATCCTAGTTTAAACCTGTTTTATGATCTACTCACTAAAACTGCAGTACAAACTGTTTTAGTATAATTACATGGTCTTTTCTGTTAAATTGATACAAAAACCCCTTTTTCTTTTATAAAGTTTGGCAGATATTTTTGCAAAAAATACGAACAAAATAATGTATTAGTCATCGAAATTGTCGGTGAAGAAATTTGGTTAAGCTGCTTTTACATTATCCACAAAATCTGATTTTGAAAGCTAGTTCGTGTATCATTTTATACACTACAAATATTATCGAAATCTAGTTTAAGCTGGATTGCGAAATCCAATTATAAAACTGATTTATGGTCAACTTGATTTTTTTGTCTGTTGCACATTATGTGCCATTATTTTTAAAGTGTCATTTTTAGCATACAGTGGAGCTAAAAGTAATGTAAAGCCAACAAATAATATCCGATCTATTTCGCACTTTTACAAAAAAATTTTTATGAAAATATCTACCCATAGTTCTTGAAGCTGCGGATGTGATTTAAATTGAAGTTAAACTTTTAGCGATGTTTGGAGAATGAAATGTTTTAGAGAATGCAAAGCTCATCCGATCCATTTATCACTTGTATATATTAACAGTAATGATGTAATATGTACCGTTAAAGACATATTTGATCTCATAATTCTTTAAACTTGCCACATTTCATTCTCTACAACATTTCATTCTCTTCAACATGCCACGTAATATTTTTTAACTTGTTATCTATTTTAGAGAACAAATTTATATAGAGACAAAAACAATTATCTGCTCGATTTAGTATTTTTATATAAAAAAAGTTATGCTAATATCTATCATTTAAAAAAGATTTGACCCCTTAATTCTGTAAACCGCACATGTGCAATTCAATTTTAAGTTGAATTGCACATGCGCGGTTTACTTTAAAAATACGAGCATCATAGAGAACTAACAAAACTATTTAACCAACAAGAAACATTTTTTCATTAATGATTTGGCTTCATTTTCACAATGTCCAGTTAACTTTAACTGTAACTTTAACTAACACATTTGTCTTAATTTAACTGTTTTTTTAAATTTAAACTGGACATTCAGTAATCGGTCCTTAATGTTGTACAATTTACTTTTTTTTTTTAACCAATTGTTTTTTTAACTTCAACTTTTACTGAAACATATTTTTAAATCAGTTATTTAGCTAAGATTTTGAGCAGTGCAGCGACTTTAATGCAAATGCATGTTTTTAGTCACTACACAGAAAAAATTATCAACCTAAAATATCTAATTAAAGATTTGATTTGAATTTAATTTGTTTCTAAACAAATATTTAATTGAATCAATAAATAGTTTTATTGACTTTTAAATATATAAATACATATTTTATTTTAGACGCAATTATCATATTATTTTTTCATACACTGTATGCATAATAGGGAGGAGCGATTTGAACATCTTAATGGGCGCTTCGCGTTTCTGATTCTTGGGAGTGTACTGAGCAAAAGAGTCCACTAGACCATACGGCTACGGTGAAAATCCAGCTTCCACATTTTGACTTTTTAGCCGTATTTTTTGAAAGTAACAATGTGTGGGATGGACATATCTCAGGAAGTAGAAGGAGCATATCCAAGATAATGGCATCAATCTCTTCTTTGGAAGATTCTCTAGCAGATTAATGCATCAATCATATTTATGGGTGGGGTTTAAGGGGTTAATTTTTAATTTCAATGTAGGGCTTTTTTGCCGTAAAGTCAAAATGTGGAAGCTCGATTTTCACCGTAGACGTATGGTCTAGTGGACTTTTTTGCTCAGTAGAATCCCAAGAATCAGAAACGCGAAGCGCCCATTAAGATTTTTTTCCTTCCATACTAATCGCCCCACCCTAATGCATAAATAGAAAGTTTTCAGTATAAAATACCAAATACATTTGAAGTTAACAAACAAAACAAGCACACACACAAACAGACTCGGCATTGCAACAAACACACATACCTACGTATAGATCACACACTTTTTTTGTGAGTATCATATTTTTTTTTTGTAGAATTTATTTATAACCTTTTTTTCCTTCCTAATTTTAATAAAAGGTTTAATTGATAGTATCATTGCCGTGATAGGTGCAAAATCAATTAAAATATTAATTGATTCAATAAATTTTTTAATTGAAACCCGTTTTTAGTTTTTTCTGTGTAGGCCAAAATCGATTTTGACCAAATCGATTTGTTTTTGCATATTTTGTTATAAATACATATTTTTGCATATTTTGCTATAAATGCATATTTTGGCATTTTTTGTTTCATATTTTGCATATTTTAAATGTTATTGCATATTTTTGCATATTTCGAAAAAAAATAATATTAAAGGCTCAACTAGATTTAGTGAAGATGAATTCAGGGACTAAGCGATTGAATGAAAATACATGGAAGCGACTATATTTAGGTTGAGTCAACTTTCGTAAAGCTACATCTCTATTAATTTGGTTAATAAAAACAAACAACCATAGAAATTAATAGCAAATCTGGCGAAAATTTTTAAATTCAAATAAGTGTAATATGATCGTTCTTAAATTCAAAGAAAAATTAACAAAAACTTTTAATTAAATTTACAAACGGTTAGTCAATTGTGGCTGAAGCTTATGATTTCATTAAAAATAAACAAAAGAGAGGATTTGTAACCCTTAACATATAATCTAGTTGTCATTTGTTAGACATTTATATAGGATTTCATTTTGAAACCAAGAGTAATAAATCGATTTAAACATAAAAAAATTTTAAGTGCATATTTTTTTTATTTTTATTGCATTTTCTGTAGTTTTAGTGCATATGTATATTGAGAGCATATTTTAGATTTTTTACTACATAATTATTACATTTTTCTAATGTTTAGTGCGTGGTTATTAGTTATATCGGTTTACCTCAAGAACAAATTCCATACAATTTGATTTTACCTCAAGAACAAATTTCATCCTATTTGAACTAATTTTCGACCTAAAATTTAGTAATTCGTAATTCTCGTTTTTACAAATTTTGCCAGTTGATTTAAAGCACAGTTGTTTTCAAACCATCATTTTTTTGTGTCTCTGCTTTCAGCCTCACTTGTAGATGGCGTTATTTTCTAATATTTTTTATTTTATAATCATAAAATAATCTATATCTCTGGACCACAAATCGTCCCAATAAACGTTTTTCCATTTGTCAAATTTGTTCATGCTTTGGGGATAATAGCCCCAAAAAAACAATTTTCCATTTGTCAAATTTGTCTATGCTTTAAAAACCGAGTACGGACAAAAACATTTTCTGGCCAAGGTCTTCGGTGGGACACCAAATGTTAAATTAAATTATTTGAATTTTAAATTTTAAGTAAAAACCGTTGTTAAGCAATGAATTCAATATTCGGCCAAATCGAAAAATTATGCCGCCGATTATTTAACTTTACAGCTAAACTTTGGCTCTTTTCTTAAATTTTTTACTCAAAATCGAATTAAAATGGCTCAACAAATATGTTTTCAATATCAATATTTGTCCACATAGTCTACAAATGCGAAAAAACCTACTAAATGTAGGACACTACTCTTTATGAACTAATTATATTCCCGGTAATAAGAATGGATATGCCTGCGGTCAGATCCGGAAAGATCTTTCCAGCAGAAATTTTCTGTTGCTTCAGCTTAACAACTCTTAATTTAGCTAGAACGCTCTACTCCAATTTAGATCTTATCGAATTTATGTCACCTAAATTTAAAAGACTGTGATTCTCAATTTCACTGAAAATTCTGCTAGCTTAAATTCAGTCACTATTTTCTGTTGTCGTAGCTGAAATCTCAACTATTTTTGCGGGCTTCTTTTATGAGAGTACACAAAATTTATGGTACAATTTATAATTTTCTTTCTAGGATTTATCATTTACCGATGATCATTGCTTGTACTTATTCTTCCCGGTATTGGGTGGTGCTTTTAACGCTGTCAATAAAAAAATACGTAAACATGAGCTTGTGCCTCCTATGTCACCCACTCGTGTTTGCATTAAATCCTGTGGAAAAGGTTAGTAACACAATAACGCTATATTCTGTATTCAGCTCTCCTACAGATACAATTTTTCTGTTTCTTATTTTCTACAGAATTAGAAAATGATTTGAATGCTGTCACAACACCAGCACCCAATCGCTTAGTGTATGCTGTAGGTGTTAAACTTATGAATTTAGCCGAATCTTTTGAAGCTCCCGAACCTGGTACAGTTGAGTTTAAAAATCTAGCCGCTACTATATCCGACTCATTCAATGGAGTACTTAACAATATACCCGGTTATTATAAAACCGATATATTGGGTTTTGAAAAGTAAGTAGACTTATTGAAAGACAAGGTAAAGAAATCTATTATATATAAAATATTATTACAGAGAGGGTACTACTTCCATGATTGCCAAACTGCAAGCCATGTTTGATAAAGATGATTATGAAAAGGGACATGCTTTAGCTTCAAATAGCATACCGGAAGATGTCAAGGAAAATGGCATGAAAAATGGTGATATTATCAAAATGGCTTTGTTGGATAAAATTGCCTCGGGTAAAGTGGGCTCTTTAACTGTGGATCCACAATTTTTAGATTTCCAAGCTTTGGAATGTAAGTTAAGCTTATTCTATTTTCCATCTTAGATATAACTTTAATAACCTTTTTTAATTTACTAGATAAATCGATTGATACTTCGGAGGAAACTAAATTGTCATTCTTTGAATTATCTGAAGTTCGTTTGTACACTGTTTTGGGCTTAATTGCAGCTTTGGTCTTTATTGCTTTAATTCAAGCTTCATGTACAATTTATAAAACTTCCAAAAAGAATAAATCAAATAAGGTAAGTTGTTGTTTTAAGTCATAACGTATTTTTCTTATCCCTGGTTGTTCAAAAGCGGACTCAATGATTCCCCAAAGGGTTTTTGTATATTTTGTTATTGTAACAAAATAAAAACATGCGATTTCCCTGGATGTCATTCCGTTCGCTTTATAAAACTGAAGGGTCAATTTTAAAAATTATTTAAATCACACAGTAGTTGAGGACAATAGTATTTATCTAGTACGATCAAGAAGTTAATGTTGGATTTTTAAGTTTTTTGTAAGGAGATTTTTGTGATTTAAATGTCAACTTGAGATTTTTTAAATATTAGTCGATTTCAGTAATTTTCGAAAATCGCTAGTTCGCACTTTATCAAAAATTCAATAGGGAGTTCTAATCAGTTCAATATCGTAAATATGATTTTTCATTAGTTAAGTTCGTCATCGATGTGTGGAAATAATTTTAAATTTTGCAAATTGAATGCATTTTTCACAGTTATCTAAACCAAATATTGAGAAAAAAATTTAATTAACCCAATCCGACTGAAAACTAAAATTCGGCTTAAACTAAAAAATTCCACCACTCGCTTTTTTGTCGGCTTAATTTGTTTCGCGAATTAAAAATTTTCTGAAGTTTATTTTTTTGAAATGGAACAATTTAGCTCGCTATATCGGGGACGGCAGGCAATACCGCTAGAACACCGTTTTCGATTCACAACCCATTCAACTGACTACCGTTATTCCTACACTGATAATAATCCATGCGTAAAATTACAAAAAAATGTCAAAATAACCAAATTTTTTGTAAAATACACGAAAATTTGTACATTATACAAAATTTTTTGTAGTTTTCACAATAATTTCGTATTTTTATGCATGGATTATTATGAGTGTAAAATACCGTTACCGATATCCTTAAAATACAAAAATACATAACAAAAATAGCGTTACCGCTAAAATACCGTTACCGTAATAATTGAAATGGCGTTATCTTTAAGATACCGTTACCGAAATAATTTAACATAGCGTTACCCTTAAAATATCTATACACTGATAATAATCCATGCGTAAAATTACGAAAAATGTCAAAATATCCAAAATTTTTGTAAAATAAACGAAAATTTTTACATTTTACGAAACTTTTTGTAGTTTTGACAATAATTTCCCATTTTTATGCATGCATTATAATAATTGGCTAAACTGCACTTCTCCATAAAAAAAAGAACTTTTTCCTAATTTCGGTTAAGGGCGGCCGTGGGGCCCCCAATGGGTACTCTAATGAAAGAAATGTCCTCAGGATTTCAAAAATGATATTATTTTTAGGATCTATGATACGTAGCACCCTCTACACCAGTTTACAAATTTTCGACACTTACAAATACATCGAAAAACCCCTAAGTTCACGCAGAAACACTTACTCAGCGAAGATACTAAACTGCCTATCACATAGAAGAATACCCCTAAGCCCGGCCGAAGGCCGGTCACGCAGAAAACCTTTCCTCAACGAAGCCGGCTTTGGACGGACTGGAATAGAAAACCTTAAGCCAATCAATTTTGTAATATCACCTACACGCGGTTATCCCTGGGTAATGCCAACCATAGCAACTAAAAAGTAATATTTTCATGTAAAATTCATTATTTGAACAGTAAATTTTACAAAAATAACCAAAAGAAAAAAACACAAAAAAAAATTACTCCCCATTTGTGTACTTAAAATATACTTAAAATAGCTATACATATCATGGATCATAAAAATAATATAATTTTTTAAATCTTGAGGACATTTCCTTTCATTTGAGTACCCACACTTCTATGTTTCTACGCATACCGGCTTTTGTGACCTGCGGGGCACCAGGAGGGTCATATTTTTTTATTTTTTTGGGGAACGCCCCCCATAAAGTGCAGCTTTGCCCTTTTTTTGTTATTTTTTTATTTTAGTTATTAGTTTCAGTCGATTACAGAAAATATAATCGATGATTTCCAAAGATCATAAACTAGCCAGACATTCGAATTCGGTCATGATGGGGTTAAAAATATTGGTGTGCATGATATTACCGTCATCCTTAAAATATCGATAACGAAATAACTAAAAGTCTTTTTTTGATTAATTCAAATTTTATATTATTTTTTTTAGAAAAAAAATAATAAAAAAAAAATAAATTGAATAAAAAAACGTACAGTTAAATTGTTTTTCTCATCGAACTGATCAATTTTTTTATCTTTTGGTACTCCAAATAAATCAAGTTTAAATGGATATTGAGAGGTAACTTTGTCTTAAGCAATTATTTGTATTAGTGACAATATTCCTTTTATCTGCCCATTAGTCTAATTTAAGCAGTGGGAATAACGGCGTCAGAATTTTGGACTTTCTGTCTATGATACAAATACATCATAAAGTTTCTATATTGACTATGCTACGAGTGTATCAACAAATATTGAGTGCTGTCTAATAATAAAAAATATGCAATATGTGCAATTGGCTGCCTCGTTAATCAGCTTTCCGAGCTTGAAGCCCTGATTTGGAAAAACTTACTTAGAATCAGAGGGTTTTTTATGAAAAGATACATTTGAATTTATTGCGTATTTCAAGGAAAAAAGTTCCCAGTATCTTAGGATTTTGTATAGGGAGAAGTGCTAGAATTGGGAGGCTTCCCTAGAGTCTTTGCTATTTGCTAAATACCCCATAAACTAAGGCTATTTCTTTAGGAAAAATTTCTTAAAATCTTGATTTTTTAGTTTATGATTTACATTTAGGTATAAAGATTCCTAAATCAATTTTTATATAAGAAATCATTATTAACAAAACGCATATAAGTTTATTTTCTCAAATAAAAAAAGTATAATTTTTAACATATTTTTACGTATTTAAAAATGCATTTTCAAACATTTTGTGGGTATATTTACAAATAAATCATGTTTTTTTAAGCACGTAGTTGGTAATTCTACATAAAGGGTCCGCCATCTAACGTTTTTTTTTTTCAACTAGTGCTTATTTCGTGAATGGTAACACTTAGCTCATGTCTGATTTGACAGATAATTAGTTTTATCCTTCCGCTGAACGAATATGGTCCATATGTTCGTTATCTTGTGAAAGAAGTGAAAAAACTGGCATCCTCATCGATAAACCAAAGCGCGAAAAGCCAAAAACAGTGCGTACACCCGAGAATATTGCTGCTGTGGCAGAAAGTGTGCGTGAAGCGCCATCAACATCAATTCACCGTCGTTTTCAACAATTGAACATTTCGGAGACATCATTGAGACGAATTTTGCATAAAGAACTTGAAATGACGCCATACAAAGTCCAATTGGTTCAGGAGTTCAAAAAAAAAAAGTTATTTGGCCGACCCTTTATAAATTTTAAAATTTCATTTAAACTTTTACGCATTTGAAATGTAATATTATGCATTTTGTGTGCACTTCTTAAACATAATGTGTAATTATAGTTACGTAACACTAACAAAAGGTTATTACACAATTTTTTCTCTTAAATCAATTAAGTAATATCTTAAATTTTACACAATAAGAGATTAGTTATCACACTCTTAAAAACAGTTATAAGTTTCAAAACATATTTTGGAATATTAGAAAAAATAGCAAAAATCCTTTGTAATTATAGTTATACAACGCAGTGTATATTAACTTTTCTATGTGAATTGGGTATACAAAAAGACATGCTAATCTCTGTTGCTGTGTGATAAATAATCTTTAAAATTTGCATTAATTTAACTAAAATTGTTGGCTTTGAATACATGCATATTAACTAATAAATTATCAATTACAAAATATAAAATATTTTAAAGCTAATTTATGTAATACCCGATGAATGGCGGATATATCAGCAAAGGCAACATCAACGCTACTATCAACCTTCTAGCGATTTATAAAGAATAAAAAAATTTAAAAAAACATCACTTTTTCTCCCACCACCATGAAAAATAAAATAAAAAAATTTTAAATATTCATCATCACTAACTGCCAAAAACGAAATTATTTATTGTTTTTTGATTGAGACTAAAATTTTTTTGAAAAAAAATGGAATACAAACTTTTAATTAAAATTTTCCTAATACAAGTACAAGTTACCTTATGTTAACATCACAAACGTTTTTATTTTTCTGTGAGTGTGTTAAAAAAAATCCCTTAAAAATTTTGGTAATTAAAAACTTTACTTTAATTATCTTGTATTGTGACTACTTTTCTGTTGATTTTTACTAATATTTGTTTTAATATTTTTATGTTTAATCTTTTGTTTTATCCCTTTCTTCTAATACTTTTTATTATTTTCTATTTCTGTCCTTATAATTAATTTATTTGTTCTTTCCGAATCAGTCAGCATTTGTTTTATGCTATTTTGATTATTTTTTTGTTTTTTTGTTTAACTAATTTTATATTTTGTGTCTGTTTTATTATACTAAAATTTGTTTAACAATTTTGCACACAAGGATAATACACAGTGAAAAATATTGCGTGCTGACAACCGACTTATTGTGACCGAATTTTTCGGCTATAAAAAGAGAAAATCATTCGGGACTACAGTAATTTCACTTTGATAACAAAATTTCGGTTGCCTTTAAAAACACTCGGTTGTCACGAACAAAAAACAAAATATCAATCTATAATTTCGGTTGTCAGCACGAATCTGTTTATGGGTGTAATTACTTGAAATATTAATTTACTTGGTTCTAAACTGTTTGATTTTAGGATTAGATTTAACTCCTTCATCCCCTTTTTTCATTCATTAATTTATCTGAATTTCATTTAGATCGGAGAGAACCCATCAGGTGACTCTTCCTGCTAGACCAAACATTATGAGGTATACCTAACCTGACCAACCATCCCGCTTTTGTCGGGATTATCCCGCTTTTTGAAAGCTGATCCAGTCTTTAATTTTTTTCCGTTTTTTTTATTTTAGAACCTAATAATAGAACTTTCATAAAAATAGTAAAATTGTGTAAAAACGTTTAATACTTTAGAAATTTATGAGTTTTTAAATTGAAATAAAGTTAACAAAACCAGTGATGGGATTTCAAAATCTTTGATTAGTGCCTAAAATATGTCATAAGGGCATTTGTTGCGGCAAGACTAATTTTTTAAACATGCAATCCAATTTTTTAACAAAAGTAATGAGTTGTACATTACTGGCAGCCTTACATAGATATAAATTATAATTGGTTACCTACAATGGGGAGCACTTGTGAGTACATGTAAGTACTTTTTACACCTAAAGATTCAGGTCGAAAAATGTTTGACACTAGAACTAAATTATACTTTTCTAAAGGTACAAGGTACGCTGAATCCAAATGTGGCATTAGATTCAAAATGCTCCGATTTTTCACGTTCCTGGAAATGTATTTTTCATAATACTTGTAACGGCAACTGAACACACTAATCTTAACATTTTTTTTCAGTTTTTCAATTTTTAAGATAACTTATTTCCTTACGACATTATCGTCGGTTAAACTTGATAATAAATTTGAATTTTTTAAAATTTTGCATTGCGGGACTTTAAAATTGCTGTTACAACCTCAATTTTAATTTACAATAACGTCGTAAGGAAATAAGTTGTCTTAAAAATTGAAAAACTGAAAAAAATGGTAAGAGTAGTGTGTTCAGTTGCCGCTACAAGTATTATGAAAAATACATTTCCAGGAACGTGAAAAAGCTGAGCATTTTGATCAAAAAATACACTTTTCTCGTTAATATAGCTCGAACGCCTGATGTCGGAGAGTGAATCTAAGGCCCCATTTGGATTCAGCGTATCTTGTACCTTTAGAAAAGTGTAATTTAGTTCTAGTGTCAAACATTTTGCGACCTGAATCTTTAGGTGTAAAAAGTACTTACAAGTACTCACAAGTGCTCCCCACTGTATATGCATACAAGGATATGAATAATTAGCCATTACTAGAAGGAAAAAAATAATGGGTCTTAAAATTGATTTTGAATAAAATTACGACTAATATGTTATAAATTTTTTTAAAACATGGTCGTGCTAGGAATCGACTCCGGGTCATCTGATTAACAGGCGGCTATACCATGAGCCACCGAGGAACATAACATATGATAGTTTTAAACATAAATTCATTTTTCTTCTGTGTAAATTCGTTATACCAAAACTTATACATTACCCTAGACCTTACAAAAATTGGAATTATAATGAGTCTAAAAATTGATTTTAAGAAAATTTTTGTATTATTATATTTTGCCTGGAAGACAAATAACTTATTATAGTTCACCAATTTTTTTTGTGCATGAGAGTAATGCAATTATAAATTCTTTATCTGTAACACATTATGTTATTTTTTAAAGTAATGAAGAAAGTAATAAGTACTCATTAAAAAGTAATATATGAAATAATAAGTAGTCATTACCATGTTTTGCTGGGTTATTCTTAAGTTTACAAAGAGCAAGGTTGTTTAAATACATAAATGCAAAATGTTTTTACTAGTTAAGTTAATTTAGAGTTTTTTTTTTTCTTGTTTTAATAAAAGTTTTAAAAAATGTAAATTTTTTTACGAAAAATTAGTGAAAAAATACAGAAAATGTTAATATTTTCCAGAACTCTTTAATGGGAAAATTTTAGATAATGTTTTTAAGCGACTGAAAAACTTTTTTCAAAAGTGTTAAAAAATAAATGACAGCCACTTTTTTTATAAAAAAAATCGCAATTCTTAAATTTATCTCAAAACTTTGTTTCCAAAAAATAATTTAGAAGAAAAAATAGAAAATTTTTCGTTGTGAAAGGCGTGGTAGAGAAGAATGAGTGTATTTTCTAAAAATCATAACTACATTGTAAATTTTCAATTTTCTGAATTAGACTGCGCAGTTTCTGGTATTGAACGTTCGTCAGTGACGCTGTTTTTTTTTGAATAATGTAATATTTGTTATGCTTTTATTTTCTCGATTGCGTCTATATGAAATTTTCTGTGCAATCACTGACCGTAGTATAGATAAACTGATTTCTAATGCCACATGCACTCTCATTAAGATGAGAAAATTTTAAAATGGCCATATCTCCACACACCTTTCGAAGTAATATTTGCTTGGAAAGCCACTTTTACATAACAGAAATTTTTATTAGATTTTCAGTTTAAGATTTTTTTTACAAATTTTCAAAAAATTTCATTTATAAATTGCGAATTTTCAAAAACAGTTTATCGATATATAATTTCGGTTGTCAGCACGAATCTGTTTATGGGTGTAATTACTTGAAATATTAATTTACTTGGTTCATACCAGACATTCCGGAATTTAATAAAACCTTTTTGATGGAATACACTCAAAACAAAAGTCCGTAAAGTTAACAAAAAAGTTAGTTGACCCAGCAAAATTTTTTTCTGGGAATAATTGCTAATATCTGAAAATTTGTAATTTCAGCAAATAGTTTTGCTGACACTTAGTTCAATGCAAATGAAAAACGACTTGTTGAAATCAATACAAATTTTTGTTGGAGCTTAGTAGAATGAAAAAAACTAAAAAGCTTACAAGGGAGATATCCCGCCCCGGGACGACAGGTATTATTGAACTTCGGATATGTTGTAGAGAATAAAAATGTTAGGGACTCGTGTTTTTTAAGCTGCCCAATCTCATGTTTAGGCGTTACTAAGTGTGGTCAAAATCACCCAATTTTATGTCTTTTTCGGTATATTTCGTTCTATTAAAAGTAACTATAGCCAAATTTGGCATCAAATGAAATGTTTTTGAAGACCCATTGACTGGTGTATAAATTAAAAAATTATTTGTTTTGATTAACATTAAATCTGGCGTTGTATTAAGGAGTTTAAGTTGAATTAAGCTAAAAGTACTGAACAGCAATATATATTTAATTTAATCAAGGGGATGTCTGAGCTTCTGCCGATATTCGAAACCATTCGGTTTTTGTGCAATTTTTCCCGAAGAGCTTTTTCCTCTATATTTCAAATAATTCAAAAATGTGGCAACTCTTTGAATTATTCATTATTCTTTTTGTTTTCTCGAGTACTTTAATCCTGCGTACAAATAAATCTACACTCAAAAAAAATAAGTTAGTAGAAAATTTAGTAAAACGTCTTGTAAATCAGGTATACTATTTTTTAGCAAAATTTTTTGCTAAAATCGTGTTTTCAGCTAAAATTTTTGTTATACTTATTCAGCACTTAATTGTTTTATACTAATGCTTTACTAATATACTAATGTTTTACTAATTAATTTTGCTAAAAAAAAAAATTGTGCTGATACGCACATTAATAGTGTGGACGACAACGAGATTGAAAGATATACGCAGAACGAAGTAGATGTCGCGGCATGTCAAGATGTAGTAGAGAAGAGGAAAATGATACTAAAAAGTACAACTCTAATAAGACATAAAAAAATCAACCATGGAAGACTTTTGTATCTGTTTTTCATACATAAAACAAAATTGAGGATTAAAATAACTTAAATTTTGCGTTGTCACCGGTGAAAATAATTGTCTATTAATTAAATAAAAGACAAAATAAAATATTTATTTATTTAAACTAAATGTTTATATGTGTGGTCAAATTGCAAACAAACATATACAGAAATGTAGACATAGTAAATTGAAAGACAAAGACACACATCTTAGGTAGATTTTTTTATGGTTCCTTTTTCTTATTGCAAAAAGGGTTGTTTTTTTCGTTTCGTTTGTTTTTGTTTATTTTTTCATTTCGTTTCTATAATTATCTTCGGCAGTTGCGATAGCATCATTTAAACGATAGCATCATTTAGACAACCATTGATGTAAGTAATTGAAAGACAATTTTTGTTATGTTATATATATTTATTTCCATATATTTTCAGATATTAAATAAATTCATGTCGCCAATGTGGAAAAATGAAAAGTTTTATATTTCGTTATTATAGTAAATTATTTTTAAAAGAATCACAAAAATATGTTTTATGATTTTCAGCAAATAAATTTACTAAATTACAATTTTTCTACAAATTTTTTGCGTTTTTTTTCAGTCTACTAAAACTCAGCAAAAAATTTATTAATTTCTAGCAAGGCTTTTGTATTTCTAATCCACTAAGTGTTAGCAAAACAGCTCGCTGATTTTCAGCAAAAGATTTTCCTGACATTAGCAACTTTTTTGCAAGCATCCTCCTGACTAAAATTTTGCTGACTCAGCAAAATTTTTTGCTGACTTTACAAACTTTTTTTTTTGAGTGTAGTTTCCCTACTTTTTAAACCTTCAACGTGAGATTGGGCAGCTAAAACAATACATGTCTCTTTTTTTTTTTTTGCTACTTTACAACATATCCAAAATCTGCGAGTTCGGGTTGGGATACCTACCCTTGTTAGCACTAAATGTTTACTTAAGTTCGATTATTTTGCTGAAATTTAAATCTAAATTTTTTTGGTGATTGTTTTAAATGTATATGTACAAAAATTACAGGACTTGCACATAATGCAATTAAATAAAAAATCTGGAAATAAACAAAATATTTTATTAACTAAAAAACAAAACATAACAATTCTCAATTATTTCCATGACTGTATGTATGACGTAATTTTGCAAATCTTCAGATAAAGATAATTCTAAAATTCAAAAAAATAATTATCATAAAAACTACTTATGTATCTTTAAAAAGTAAAAGGGAATATACAAATATTTAATTTGTACTTTTTACTACCTGCTGTACACCACGGAGTATTTTATATTTTCTTTCTGCATGAATCTTTATATTCTTCCATTATTGTTTATTGTAATAAAACCATTCACTTAGCAAATTTTTTAAATTAGTCTTTTTAATTTATTTGTTGTTTTATTTACTGTTTTATTTATATTTTTTTAATATTTACAATTTTTATGTTCAAACTTTTGACGTATTCATGAGAAGAAATTTAATGAATGAAATCAACCAAAGTTGCATTTTTTTGTAAGTCTTAACATGGTTGTATTTATTGGTATCTTTTATTTTTTTCTCTACTTCGTCTACACAAGCTGCGACATCTTCATCTCATCTTTTTTTTTTATTGTAATTATCAGCACAATTTTGGTAATAACAAAATTAGTTAAACATAAGTACAAAATTGTTTGTTTTTAGTAAGAGCGTTTAACTAAAACTAAAGCAAATTCACAAAATTTTCAACTAACCTTTTTTTTTTTGAGTGTAGCAATTTTGTTGACTTTCAAGCATGGTTGGCACACACTTACCCTAAAATACCAATAACTATTATAAACCAATTCAAAGAACTATTGTTATTTTAAAAAAACACTAACGAAATAATTTAAAATGCCGTTTACCTTAAAATGCGCTAAAGCAATTTTTTAAAATACCGTTAACCCTAAAATACCCTAACGAAATGACTTAAAATACCGTTAACATGAATATAACCTAACGAAATAACTAATAAAAACACCATTATCCCTAAAATAACCTAAAGAAATAACTTCAATTGCCAATAATCTTAAAATAATCAAACGAAATAATTTTGAAATACCGTTACCAATAACACTAACCGTTGGAATCTAAACATCGATAATAAAGGGTCCGCCATTTAACGTTTTTTTTTCAACTAGTGCTTATTTCGTGAATGGTAACACTTAGCTCATGTCTGATTTGACAGATAATTAGTTTTATCCTTCCGCTGAACGAATATGGTCCGTATGTTCGTTATCTTGTGAAAAAAGTGAAAGAAACTGGCATCCTCGTCGATAAACCAAAGCGTGAAAAGCCAAAAACAGTGCGTACACCCGAGAATATAACTGCTGTGGCAGAAAGTGTGCGTGAAGCACCATCAACATCAATTCACCATCGTTCCCAACAATTGAACATTTCGGAGACATCATTGAGACGAATTTTGCATAAAGACCTTGGTATGACGCCATACAAAGTCCAATTGGTTCAGGAGTTCAAAAAAAAAAGTTTGGCGGACCCTTTATATTCGACCTAAGACTATATCGTACAACACTACATAACATAATTTGTGCAGATAATTACTCTTCATTCATTTTTTTAAATATTCGAGAAAAAAAACACCATTTCTGAATTTTTGCAAACTTTCTGTAGAGAGACTGTATAATGGTATAACAACCCAGCCAGAAAAATACGAATGGCAAAGCATTGGCCCAGTGCTTTCAACGGTGGTATGAGCGTTGGCAGAGCGTTGGATATCTGAAGATTTAAGTGCTTTGCCAACCCCAAAATGATAACACCGGGCAGGGCTTGGCCGTTCCTTTTTTAAAACGTTGGCAAAGCACTAGCAATGAGCGCTTTGCCAGTCCCAAAACCATAATTTTAAAACGTTAGCAAAGCATTGGTAGAACAACCAATAAAGTGCTTTTTTAATAATATAATAAGTGCTTTGCCAACCCCAAAATGATAACACCGGGCAGGGCTTGGCTGTTTCTTTTTTAAAACGTTGGCAAAGCACTGGCAATAAGCGCTTTGCCAGTACCAAAACCAAAAACGATCAATAAAGTTCTACTTAGTAATTCACTTCAGTAAAGAGTTGTATTATTTCTTATTGAATGATTTTGGTAATTTGAACAGAAATAACAATAGGCTTGCTTCAACTAAGTTAATTACAAAATAACTGAATATTTTTTTTTATCAAATTATTTTTGTGATAAGTTAGGACGATTTGTTAACACAATTTTACTAAAGAAAGAAATTTTTTAAATACAATTTTAGTACAAAAACTATACTTTGTGCTGACTATACTCCTATTAACTTCAAATCATAAATTGCAATTTAGTTTTGATTTTTTCCACTCTTGTTGTGAACAAGGGATGTGCCACTGTTTTTATTAAGTTAACGGTTGTAAATTTTGTAATAAGTACTGGCAATGCACTTTTTGCCAATGTTGGGAAAGCGTTCTAAGTCAGTACTGTGGCAGTGCTTTTTTATTTTTACGGTTGTAAATTTTGTAAATCAAGTACTGGCAAAGCACTTTTTACGAACGTTGGCAGAGCGTTCTAAGCCAGAGCTGTGCCAGTGCTTTTATTATTTTTACTGTTGCAAATTTTGTTAGTTAAGCACTGGCATAGCACTTTTTACTAACGTTGGCAGAGCGTTGTAAATCAGTGCTTTGCCAGCACTTTATTTGTTAGATCATTGGCAAATAGTGCTCTGCCAGTGCTTGATTTTTCAGACCATTGGTAATTTCTGGCTGGGAAGTTTCTAAAACTAGAACATCCAATTTTTCATATGATATAAAAACTTTTAAAATCGGATACTTAAAGTTAAGAGTAGTTTAAACAATAGGTAGTTTTCTTAGTTTTAATTAAAATGTCGAACTTTGAGATGCACTAGAACTAGGGTTTGGGGTACGGGAATTCCAGGCACAAATTTGCGGGAATTCATGGGAATTCCCGCACCCCAAACCCTAGTTTTATCGCATCCAAAAGTTCGACATTTTAAGTAAAACTAAGAAAACTACCTAGTGTTTAAACTACTCTAACTTTTTAAGATTTTTTTTTTTCAAATCGGATACTTAGATTTCACATTTCCCGGGAAAATGGGAAAAAATGTAATTAATTAATTTATGCAGTATTATATTATATTTCTTAGCACTTTGGCTATGATTTATTAAATTTAAAAAAAAAAATTAATTTTTAAAACATCAATTGAATGATCAACATTTCGCATTCATTGCAGATTAATTATAATTTAAGGTAAAATGGGGCGAAAAAGGGTTATTTGGTAATAAAAAAATGTATGGCTACCTTACCTGTAGATAAAAAGTGTATAAAACTTTAGGTAAATACATATTACAAAAAAAGTATTTTGTATAGCAAACATTGTTAGTGGTATAAGTAAGTATCCGAATTAAAAAAAAATGGGCGGTGAAGTGGTCGTGGTTCATAGTTATATGGCGACGTTAACAGTATTAAGAGCATTATACTACCAAATAAAAAAAAATCCGTTGTAAAGAACAAATTTGTACAGAGAACAAAAAGTTTAAAACTTTCAAACAAAATTTGGCGTGAAAAGGGGCGTGGAAGGGGGCGTAGCGTAAGAAATGTTTATTTCCACCTCGCCTGGAGTATAATGTGTATACAATTTGAAGTAAATCTGTTAAAAACTATATGGGAGCAATTACATAATTTTAAAAAAGTGGGCGTAAAAGTGGGCGTAAAAGTGGGCGTGGTCGAAAAAAAGTACCCTATTAATCATGCCAGAGTCCCAGTTAAATGGTGTGAAAATTTCAGGAAGATCAGTCCAGAGGTTTGGTCTCCTATAAGGTACAAACAAACAAATAAACAAACACACATTCAATTTTATATATATAGATTTATAAATATACTTTACATTAGTATTAATAAATTATTTAAAAACTCTCGGTCAATTCAAAAACATCAAAAAGTTCTTTAAAATTGTATGGTACAGCAGACTTTTCAGCATACTTTTTAAACTACTGTTTAAAAAGTCCAGCAGTGGCAATGACATAACTGAAATCCAAGTCGATGAAAATTTTAAACCGAAACTAAAAACGATATAGACAATAAAAAGGCTAATCCAAAAACGACAAATTCAAATCATGGGGATTTGTTAAAGAAATAAATTACTTTATATGAAGCATGCAATATTCGGACTAAAAGTTAAGATAATTTATATAATGCTCTGTTAACAATAAAGCCAACATCGGTAGATAGTTAAAGGGTTTCTCTGTTGCCGGGAACTTTGTCAAAAAAATTCGAAATCGGGTGTCCAGCAAATTACTAAACGCTTTATTAGTATTAAAAATTTATTTTTTTAACAAACAGATGCATTATTTATTTAATATTATTTGATATTTATTTTTAATTTAAAATGATCTCAAATCATTTAATTAATATGGTTTTGTTTTCAATACATCCTCCAGCAACATTCTTTTAACAGAAAATAAAACATTTTTTAGACACAAATTGTTTTAAATAAAAAAAGAAATTTCCCGGGAAATTTACAATTTTTCCCGGGAATCCCGAACTACACAGAACTTCGAAAAACTTACTACAGCATATATGTATATCAGAGGAACGTTGAATGCCAATTTGCCACTTTCAATGAAATCGAAACACATCCATTACAAAAACGACTAAAATGGAATCGAAATTTTTTGCAAATTCTTAACAAAACTATCAAATTTTAACTGCGTTCTTTATCTTAAAATAGAAAAATGTCATTAATATCTTCGTTATGTCTAGTAGTTCAAAGTCTGTTTTTGATTTTGAAAAAGGACATATTAATTAATAAAAAAAAAATAAGATACCCTGTTAAAAAACGACATGTATCAATACATACAGGAACACACATGCTTCATACATGTCCACATACATCCATACATAATTCAATCTTATATGTTCATATGAGAAATCATATGAAGGGCTTATTGTAAAAACTTGATAAGCCACATTTATTGTTTTATGGATTTTCGCTGTTTTCTAGACATCTATTGATTAATATTTGATAGAATTATTGCTTAAACACGTATTACAGGTACCTAGATTAAAAATGTCCTGCAGAAGCCCAATTGTTAACATGCTTGTAGCCAATAAAACACTAAAGCAAACTAAATATAAAATATGACTTATCAAGTTTTTACAATAAGCCCTTCATATATGTCCATCTGTGTGCATTAACGAAAATTGAAGTAATATTTACTAATTATTTATATATAAGCATACATATCTATACATTTCCATACATGGTAACATGTGTACATTAATTGATGAATGAATTGAGGTAATATTTATATATACACACAGAGAAAAATTTAGCTATTTGCTACGACTCAAATTCGGTTATTATGAATTTCTGTCGGTGGTTATAACTGAACATAAGTTTTCACAACAAAGTTCAGTTACTTCAAATTAATTTTAGTTGCAACACCCAACATTTTCAGAAATCTAAAGTTAATAACACTGTACTAACTAAATTTATAAGTTGTTACCATTAAAATACACTTTTTAATTCCGTTGGCACTTTATTTCTCTGTGTGTATGATCACATATTAACTCTTATGAACATATATGAATCCGATTTTGGTGGTATATGGACATGTATGACTTCAAATCACTTCATATATGAGCTTGAATGAGTTCATACATGTTCATGAATGGAAGCATATATGTTGATTTGTAATCGGGTAAAGAGAATTATTGGATTTGCTTTCACACTTTTGCTCCTAACTGTAGGTATATTTTCCCAAAGTTTGATCATAAACTAGCCAGTCATTAGAATTCGGATATGATGGGGTTAAAAATATTGGTGTGAATTGATATTACCGTTATCCTTAAAATAACGATACCGAAATAACTAAAATAACTAACTAATACTGAAACCGCTAAATATGGTTACCGAAATAACTTAAATACCGTTATCTCTAAAATACCGTTACCGAAAAAAAATAACGTTATCCTTGCCGATACTTGCTTCGAATCGTTTTGTTAAGGAACTACAGTCGATTTAGGGGCAATTCACACGCTATTCATCTCTTTCCACCAATATCTACTAGTTTGCAGTATTGGTGAAACGAATTGCCAAATGATTGCAAATTCTATTTAAAAAATTACATTTTGTATCACCAATACTGGAAAATAGTTATATCGGTCGACAGGGGTCGACAACGTATGGATCAAGCTTTAAGTTAAAAACTACACACACAAAAAAGATTTGTAGTCACAACAGAACCTAATTTTGATAGTTATGTGAACTAATTGAATTTATTGTCGTAGCTATGATTGAAATAATGAATATCGATATAAAAATCGATATATTTGTAGGTAAGATCATATTTATTTAGTAGTCCCAATCGAAAATATTTAAAAGTACATCGTATCCAAAAACGGATTTTTTTCTTTTAAATTAATTTATATTAATGATAAATCGTTTTAAACTTAAAAACATTTTAAGATTTAATAAAGTATTTGACACTCTACAGTTAATCTATTCGACAGGCACGTAGCTAGGGGGGGGGCTTGGGGGCTAGAGCCCCCCCCCCCCCCGAAATGATTTGACAAATTTAAAAACTTAATACAATTTGTTAGAAAGTAACAATGTTATTGATAAATTTAATATGAAAATATTTATTTTTGACTTGGATCAAATAGGAAATAGTTTTATATGATTCGAATCTTAAAATTTCGTTAGAAAACATCGCCTGCAAATGGGCTGCTATCATTGTTAGAGTTGATTTTCGACAAAAAGCAATAAATAAAATCATTTCATAAGAGATTTCGAAGTCTGACCTAAAATATAATCAAAAAATTGTTTGAGACAATGCAAACTAAAAATTAAATATGTCTACACAGAAACAACTCAAATTGAGTTTTAATTTAAATATTTGTTGATTCAGCAAAAGTTTAACTGAATTCGGTCGTGTTGATGCAATTGCAGTAACAACTAACATAATTTGTATCTATTTAATTAATATTATTTTCAATTACATATAGTTTTATTCACATCTATTAAAAATTTAATTGAATATTGTTTACTATTGGGAAAAATTACAAAATTTTAAAAAAATCACCAAAATTGTAAAAAAATCACCAAAATTTTAAAAAATCGAGACCATTTGAAAAAATCGCAAAATTTTAAAAAAATAGACAAAATTTTAAAAACAATCGTCAAAATTGCAGAAATTTAAAAAACTCTCAAAATAAACGCCAAAATTCGAAAAAAAAATTTAAAAAATCACCAAAATTAAAGAAACGCGAATTTTCAACTTTAAACGATTTTTTTAATTTTGGCGACTTTAAAATTTTTGCATTTGTTTCAATGTTGTTGTTATACGTTATAAAAACTGAAATTTTTTTATACCAAATTAATTTTCAATTACACAGTTAATTGAAAGTAAGTTTGAAATCGAATAAAAGTTTAATTGAAATTTTTTTGACAATGATTTTTTCTGTGTATTTTGACATAATCTTTTAAAATGGAGATACCACTAAGACTCAAAATTAAGTTTACTTGTGCCGTAAAAGTCGTTACTTTACTTACAGTGCAATCTTTTTATTTAAATTTGGTTTGCTACGCACGCATCTGGTAACATAGTTTTCAGTATTTTTTTTACGATATATATTTCGATATCTCATATTTTTTTAATTTTTTGAAACAAATTTAAGCCTCAAACTTTGATTGATATGCATAACATGTTAACGTGGTCCAATGGGACTCAAATTTTCTCAATTTCTTTTTAGACTAAATGTAAACAAATTTGTTAGTATAATTCAAATAAGTGGCAGCCTGGGTTCACGACATATTGCAAAAAAAGTTTTCAAAATGTGTGTTTCTCGAGCATTTTGACACTGTTTTTAAATAAGTCTAAATTAACTAAACTTTAGACATGTTTTCATACAAAGATGTGTTAAATTTCACCGCCAAATTTAAAAATAAATACTTTTTTCATATATTTTTGCTGTTTTATCACCTATCCGAATTTCATTAATTTCAAAGGGAACCCATCGGAAAAGCTTCCTTATAAGTGTCAGGCAATTATATAGGATATTAGCTTTTAATTTGTTTTTTTGGACGGTTATAAATCTTATATTTCCCCGAGTTAAAACGTTTGCATAAAATAATACATTATTTTATATACACTTATAAGGTTTTGTCTGCCAGTGCATTTAACCGGACATAATTATATAAATTCATATATAAAATTAATTTCGTAGAAAAAATTTAATATGATGTCATATATAGTTGCGTATAATTGTCTACTGCATTTAGAATACGCTGAAACTAATCCAATTAATAATTACGTTATGTTTATATACCTAGACATTGCAAAATAATATATATTTTGATATTATATCATATTTTAAAAAACACAATTTTATTTTAGATAAAATTGTATATTACCCCATGCAGAGTCACACTAGAAAATTTGTCAATTATATTTTGGATGTAAATATGTATTACATCAATACAATTAATTGCACCATTTTGTGTATACTTTTATACAATGTTTGTCTTTTGAATTGATTTCTTTCTGGTTCTTAACCCTGAAAAAAGAATTTGTTTCATTTGTAACATTATGATTTCTTAATTTAGTCTAAGATTTTTTTCTATCTAAAACTCTAAATTTAGTTTCAACTTTTTTCCGTGTTTGTTATCCAATGGTGTAAGTTAATAAATTGCACAAAATCTTCATTTTCATTTTCATTATATTATTTTTTATTTTTGAATATAATAAAATTTTCAAATGCTATGGAATTTGTTACAAATTATAAAGTTGTAAAGCTTTTGCAAGTGGCTAAAGTCTAAAAGGATTAATAGATATTTCGGATTTTCATTACGTTTTAAAATCAAAAACCGGATACAACTATAGCTTATTTTGTATATATCAGTATCAGTTCAGATATAAATTTATACCGCTATATAAAATCGTATTAAATTGTATCGCGTCATTATTCGATTGTTATTTAATTACTGTATTAAGACTCATATTAAATTTCGTATGATTATATAAAGCATCATATTAATTTTAATTGGGTTATTAGAAGTTGAAACTTTTTACTTTTTTCACATTTATCAAGTTTTAGCTACCCTAGACGTAAAAATATAAAGTAACACAATTTTATTTTTCGCGGTATTCAAAAAGTTTTCTGCATAATCCTCTTTTTATTTAATTAAACTAAAAATTAATATTTAGCTAAAAATTTAACGTAATTAGATAATAAATATGCATATCCAAATTAAAGTACACAAACGTTTTAAAATTTGACGTGTTTCGCGGATTGTGAACAAACAGATTAAAGCGTTGTTTCGCGATATAGACATCAAAATTCGCAAAATAATGAACACAATAAGTAAAAAATTAAATAAAGCATTTTAAGGAAATGCACTTTATGCGGGAGGTTTTTGTTTCAAAATGACCTGAGAAAGCGATTTCTATTATTGATACATGATTGCCCATTATGTGTAGGTAAAAATTTAGCAAAAATTTAGCAAAAAAAAAAAAAAAAGCTGGTACTCTAGTGTGCAAAAAAATAAAAAATCGAAAAGCCCCCCCCCCCCCCCCCGAAACAAATTCCTAGCTACGTGCCTGCTATTCGATATGGATTAAATTTATATATGAAATAGAGTAATCTCGGGGATTATGGAATTGAAAATGGGTATTAAATTAAGCTATTTCTTGATCATGTCAAAAAGAATTTCGAATCAAAAACTATTTAACAATAATGCAGAGAATGCCTATAATGCCAATGTTTTAGCAAAGGGTTGTCTCAAAAAGTATAAAAAATGAGTTCTGCAAAAATTTGTAAAAGTCCAAATTAGCACGTAAATAAAAATGAAAACTACGTGCACGCTTAAATAAAATTCAAAAGTCAATTCTATGTAGAGTCCCTAAAAACTTATATAATTGTTTTCAACATTTTTAAAAGGCCAAAGATTACAAAATAGTTACCAGGAAATGCACTTACAAATCCGTTACAACTGCGATATACAACATTTGCAAGTTGTTGCTTTCGGTAAAATTTTAAAAACATTCTTAATTAAAGAATGTACAATTTTTTACCCAATTTGGATCACTTAAATTCCCGACGTAATTTATAAGCCGAAACAGGTCGATCTAAGATTTTTTATTTCTACAACATATCCAAATTTAATTAATATCAGAGTGTTTATTTGGCATGGAGTACCTTCCTTGGTTAATTTTAAGACTTTATATTAAAATTAGAATTGATTAATTCCTAAATACGGAACTTAAGATGTCGCGTAAATGTTTACATGTAAATAATTTACAAGGAACGTACTCCAAGTAAAACTTTCAAAACTTAATTAAATTTGTTTATTTGTCATACAAAAATCTAAGTTCCACATATCTTTACTTTAAAAATTTAATGATGTCACAAACTTTAACTTCATACGAAAATTAAACTAATAAAGTCTTTCTTCAAATATAAATATATTACTCTTAATATAATCAAGATTTTCCATTAATTTTCCTTTGGAAAACTTATTGCATTTGTTAAAAGATTCTAATGATATAACTTTTATTAAAACTAATAGAAGTCTATGACACCACTCAATGTATTTTATTTAATGCAGATAAATCGTAGTTTTCTTTTTCGATGTTCAATATTGGCATCCTAGTAGACGTAAACGAAACAGCAAAACTCTATTGTTTTCCTGCAAAACAACAATCAGGGTTACTATGTATGTTGTTAAGTTCACCGGATTTCTGAACATATTTTTCTTAAAAACTTCACATCAAAGTTCAATTTATAACAAAGATTTGATTAGATTATAGTGGCACTATGCACCGCGACCAGAAATTGGTATTTTGTGCTGCCAGCGAATACACCCTATAGGTTCAGGCTCCCTACGAAGCTAATTATCCTACCAGGTGAACAGTTCCAAACGTCCGATGGCGTCACTATTCGATCACCAAAATAACGCACCCTCCTGTCGGAGAGCCTCGGACATTTGCAGAGAACATGCTCAGAGGTCTCGGGTTCCAATTCACAAAACCTGCACGTATCCGTAGAGGATCGTCCCATCTTGTACAATTGATACCTAAGGCCACAGTGTCCTGTGAGGTAACCCGTTACGGTCCTTAGTTCGCCCCTCGTCATAGACAAGAGTTTCCGCGATCTCTCCCCAGAGGGAGATATAAACTGCCTCACCTGTCGCTGCCCAGGCGATCTGGCCCAATAGGCCCCAAACTCCGACTCCCTCCATCTTCTGAGCCTCTCTCTGACATACCCATTAGGTACGCCACAGAAGGGTTCCGGGCAAATGAATTGTCGACGAGCGCCGCAGTTGGCTAGACAGTCAGCCCGTTCGTTGCCCTCATGCCCATCATGGCCTGGAACCCAGCCCAGTGTCAAGGAGTTGTTAAGTCCTAGACGATTTAGAGAGTCGATATATTCCTTAACCAGACCAGACGACACATCTTGAGCCCTCAAGGCACCAAGTGCCGCTTGGCTGTCAGATAGAATGTAGATCGTGGCCCCCCGTGTCCTCCTCCGCAGACACTCTTCCACACAGATACAGATAGCAAATAGCAATTTATAACAAACAAAAACTTCCGAATCAAATTTCATAAACTTTTAAAAAAACGGATTCTGCACAAAATTAAATAGTTTTTAAATATCTTCTAGCGTCTACGAAATTGGCTTCGTCATGTGTTACAATTGAGATAAAAGTTGGCAATTTAATTTTTTCTGCAAAAGTTTTTATATATTTTTATATACAAGTTTGTTATAACTTTTATTAAAAATAAAATAAAATTCGAAAAAACATAATTTTTATTTTTAATAAAAATTATAACAAACTTGTAAAAAAGGCAAAGTACCGCGTAGTTTACTTACCCTGTTCTGTTTACAAACTAAACAAAATATAAAAAGGAGTGAAAAACAAAAACGTGTATTGAATATCCACCAGAGGTGGACCTTGCACATCAAACATGTTTTCAATTTATTTTTTGATCAATGGTTATAATCTTTAACTTCGAACTCATATGTATATTAGTTCTCATGTAGTGAGTAAACTAGTTCATATGAATGTTTGATGTTTGGCATGGGATTGTTACCGCTTTCAAAACGTGTTCTGATGATGGAAACCTAGAAAATTCCCAAAATAGATCTATCAACACATTCCTGAAAGGGTCAAATAATAAATTTGAAAACAAAAAACTCTATAGATTATTTGTTAGGACAATATCCTAATGAAGAAATATAGATTATGGCCTCGAACTTGAATAATTTTCATTTTCATATTTTTATATATTAAATATTATCCCAAAAAAAATGCGGATTTTTCTTTGGTGTGCTAAACTTGCAATAAACATTTAAATTTTATAAATATATTTTGTTATTTTTTCCATAAATAAAAATGTATAATTTTTATGTTTGACAATATGTACAAAGAAAATAAAATTATAGCTTTTCAGTAGCTATATATGTAGATTAAGAAGTCTGGTTGATAAACTTTTAAAAATTTTAGTGAAATAAAATTCTGATAAAAAATTTATTGTTTTTACAACCAACAATTGTTAAAACTAGCCTTTTATTTGGTTATAAATATTTTAGATTTGTGTTTCTGTGGGCACAACAAAATAAAAAAGTTCATGTTTATCAGACATGGACGGCGTCAATTACATTTCACAATCATTCACTTGGGATATTTTTCAATACCATAATATCATTAAATTAAAAAGCTTTATTTTGTCTTATTTTAATTAATAGACAATTACTGTGACAAGATAGTGGCAAGCCGGTGACAACACAAAATTTAAGTTGTTTTAATCCACAATTTTGTTTTATTTGTGAAAAACATATGCAAAAAATTATCCATTGTTGAATTTTTATATGTCTTACAAGAGTTGTACTTTTTAGTATCATTTTACTCTTCTCTACTACATCTTTACATGCCGCGGCATTTACTTCATTCTGCGTATATTTTTCAATCTGGTTGTCATCCACACTATTGATGTACCTATCAACACAATTTTTTTAGCAAAATAAATTAGTTAAACATTAGCAAACTATTAGTAAAACATTATTTCAAAACAGTTAACATTTTAGCTGAAAACATAATTTTAGCAAAACTTTTTGCTAAAAGATTGTGTTTATCAGCACAATTTTTTTTAGCAAAATAAATTAGTAAAACATTAGCAAAATATTAGTAAAACATTATTTCAAAACAGTGCTGAATAAGCGTTACAACCATTTTAGCTGAAAACATAACTTTAGCAAAACTTTTTGCTGAAAATATGATACTTGATTTACAAGGCATTTAACTAACTTTTCTACTAACTAATTTTTTTGAGTGTACTTATAAGGAAGGTATTAACAAATTGTTGACTTTTAAATGAAAAATGTACTATAATTCTTAAAAACTTTAGCTGTTTACTTGAAACTTCACTAAAAAGATTAAAAATTGGTATGAACATATCAATATTACAAACAAAAATCTAAAAAAATTAAGAGAATTTAAGAAAATATCGTAACATTTTTTATAGTTAGAATATTGTTCTACCTCTAGTAAAAAAATCGAATATAATATTGTCATATTAGATTTTATATGTTTACCACGCATATAGCGAACTTTGCTTAAAACGAACTAAATTGTCCGGTCACTACGAGTTCATTATAACCGTACTCAACTGTAATCAGAAAAATCGAAAAATGGGGTAGTTTTTGACCCACTAAGTAGGGTTCCTAAACATGAGATTTGGCAAAAAAAAAACGTGTCCCTTAAATTTTTATTCTTTGAAACAAACACTCGATCTTATACGTTTAATTTTTATACTCTATTCCATCTTATATTATTCGATTTAAGTATTTAGTTTAACAAAATTCTGAACTAACACTAGTATTGGAAACTTCATTCATTTAACAGTTCATTCACCTACACTCAGGGAAAAATGATCTCATAAATATGATGAAAAACTTCATTGATTTTCGTCCAATGTAACACTTCATAAAATTGATGAAGCTGTTTCATAAAAGTGCAAATTGAAGATAGTCTTCTTTATATTTATGAAATGTCTCATAAATATGATGAAGAAATTTCATAACATTTTATGAATGTTATAAAACATTTCATAAAAAGGATGATGAAGTTTCATAAATTTTTATGAACAGTTTCATAAATATTAATAAATGTTTCATAAATATCATGAAAAATGTTCATATATAATTATTATTTTTTTTGTTTTTGAAATTAATTTTATGTAAATTATGTACATTAGACCGACTCACCTCAAAATGTACCTTGGTATGTTTTACGACGATTTCCAAATTGTTTGTGTCTAGCATTCAGATCCCATGAGCTGGACCGTTTTTAAAAAATTTGAATTTATTTGTAGTTGATTTTAGTTTATCTAAAGGTCAGGTGTTGTTGGAAAGCTGTTATATATAAAAATTATAATAATAAATATAAACACCAAGTTTTTAATTTTAATTTTTAAATTTTTATCATAATCCTTTACTGGTTTTTCGATATTTCGATCTAGCTCGTAGATCAGCATCTGGAAATCTGATGTATATTACAAAAATATACACTGAATAATTATTTATTAAACACATAAAATTAAAACAATAATATATATTTACTTTTTAAACAAAAAATATAAAATTTTGTTGAGTTGCAACCTCTTAACTTCACTGTCAGTTCTTGCAGTGGGTTTCCATACTACTCAGTGTCGCTCAATCTGCTCTCTTTTTATTTGTTCGTAAACTCGCACCGAGCAAATGAAAACATGTTGCAGAAACTTAAAAGTTTAAATTAATTTTTATCATGTTTTTAAATAATAATTTAATAAAATTTTTAATTATTTCAAATATTAATGATAAAATCAGCAAGATAAAATTAAAATATATTACTTTTTAATAGAAAATAATAAAATATAAGCAAAATGAGAGTGAGTGTTTTAAGCAACAATTGTTTATCAACATGTTGCAATAACGTTTTAGTGGAAAAAATGGTTTCATTTGCTTGTGCCCGAGTTCGGTATTTTGTTGCTGAGAGGCGTGTGAAGTATCATCAATTATGTGTAGCATCCACTGTTGCCAGGTTTGACGATTTATCGTCATTTTGACGATTTTTAGTACCTAAATTACTAAATGACGATTGGACGATTTTTGCTTCCAAAATGACGATTTTTTGACAAACGTTTAATATGTCAGCAAAACATGTTTATTTGCTATTATTAAAAAATCACCGGATCTATTTTTGGATTTTTATTATTTCGTTAAAATTAAAAACAATTTTTTATTGAAAGTTTAGCAAAAAAGTTATTTTATGGATTCATGTTAGGTTTATTTTAATTTATTTTCTGCACTTAATAGAGGTAAAGACCACTGCAAATGTAGCTAAAAACAAATGAAATTTCACTTGAAAAAAGAACGACTTACATATTAGTAAATTCAACTAACATAGTCATTTGTTTTTTACTGTTCAAAAAATTAACTACAATTTTTTTGTTAATGAGTTTTTTAGTCAGTGCAGTAAAAAATAAACAAACATTAATTTGTTTTATTTTTTTACATAAAAAAAAATTCTTCTACAAATGACTGTTTTTTCACTTAAAAATAAAGATACTGTATTACAACTGAAACAACGACAAATATTTACAGCAGAAGTTCCCTGAGTATGTGCTTACTTTTTTCATGGTTGGCAAACACTACCTTTTCATTACAATGAAAGTTGCCTGCCGTTATGAACGTTTTAAATAGTGGCATGTGTCTTTACATGGTTTATTTAAAAATTCTACCCAATAAATTTTGTTACACCAACAAAATAACGTTATAAATCGTCGTTGCGGTATTTTAGCGTTATTTTGACTTTTACTAGTTCAAGATATTTAAAAATCGAACAAGTTAAATAGATAACTAAAACCGTTTACATAAGAAGAAACATGTCTTTAATGGAATCGCTTGTTTTTAAATTTCCATTCCGCTATTAGTGTTACTGTTATAGCCAATCGTTATTATGAAAAGTTATTGAATGCCAACCCTGCTTTTTTTAATATTTATATTTGTATAAAGTTTACTTAGTGTAAGATTGAGATACAAATAAAATATTTTTTAAATTAAAAAAACATCCAAGTTTTTGCGAAACAAACATCGAGTTCGAATATTCTGATTTATAAATCCAAAAATAAATCCGGTGCTTAAAAAACAGGCCAAATAATAATATAAATAAAGTGTTCCAAAGTGAAACTTCAGATATTCACAATTTATATTTAAAAATTTAGTAATAAACAATAAAAAATAAAGAATAATATAAATAATAAATAAAATAATAAATAATTTTTAGCAATATTAAAAACCAAACCAAAATGAAAAATATGAAATAATCAAAAATTTCACAATTTATTGTATTAAACTATGTCATCACATGTAATGCAATTTGAAACTTTAATTCGTTAATGGAAGTCCAAATTTAATAATTATTATAGAATTTCTAAACTATGTAAAAGAAATAAAGATTAAAAAATGTGCTACCGAAGTGGTGTTTACAGAATTATGTAGAAGGAATTAACAGTTAAAGTGGTAAAGTGCTATCGTTATAAAATATCATGGTTTTCGAAGTTTAAATTACAGAAAAGTGTAAAGAATCGTATTATATTACACCGATAGTACATGAGCACTTGAAATGTGAATTACATTATTATTCTTTTTTTTTATTAAAACTTTATCCCACTTGTAACAAATATTTTTTGTTTTGACGATTTTTTGACGATTTTTGAAAGAATAATGACGATTTTGACGTTTTTATTAGAAAATTGGACGATTTTATGCTCAACATACCTGGCAACACTGGTTACAATCAATTATATGTGCCATCCAGTGCTGCGAACCCAATTTGTTCAAAAATCGTCAAATTTTGTTGAAAAAATCTTCAAAATCGTCATTATGAGAATGAGAAATCGTCAAAAAATCGTCATTCTGAAAACTCCTTATATTTCAAGTGATTAAAACTACTCACAACTTAGTTTTAATCACTTTATTTGTAATTATTTCACAATTTTAATGTTCTTTTTTTATTAGTTCCTTTACAAACGACTCTGAGTCTTAAAAACACAACTCCCAATACTCATTTCGGGGAATGGAATTTTAAAATCACTGAGCTATTTTAAAATCTGCAACATTCATTTAGTTTAAAAATTTTTTCCGATATTTGGTTTCATAAAATTCGGTCATAAATAAAGAAAAATATTTATGTACCAAGAATCAGATATGTAGAAAATCACTCTTTTATCAGTGAAGCTAAATGATTTAAATTATTAAAAAATAAAGATTTTGGATTTGCCTTTGTAAAATATATAAAAAAAAATACATTCGAATTTCGTTATTTTTTAAATAAAATTAAAATAAAATAAAAAATCACATTTTCCTTAGATGTTTTAAATAAAAAGAAACTTGATCAAATTTTGTCAGTCAATTTTAGAGAAATAAATTAAAAAATTTTAAAATTCTATAAAAATTGCAAATTTTTATAAATCGTCATTTTCCATACAATAAATTTTGTGAAATCTTCAATCGTCATTTTATCATATTTCACTTCAAAAATCGTCAAAATGGAGACAAATCGTCAAAGTTGGCAGCGCTGGTGCCATCTCCAACATAAATCTCTTTTTGTAGTTTTTCTCTTTTTGTATAATCCTAGTATCCTCAAAGTTTGGTTTATGACCATTGGATTACACAGTGGACAGCAAGAGCTGTTTTCTGCTCTAATGGTTTTATGGTTTATGGCCTTTTGACCAGAACGGCGTAACGCTAATATTGTCTTTAATTTTGTTTTGGTAGTGCCAACGTACATCTTTTCGCATATATTATTCCCGTCCATATTGCAATTAATTTCATAGATAAGGTTAGATTTATCCTCCTTATCAACTTTAGTATTAGTTTTACTTAACAAAATTTCCACAGAATTGCCCGTTTTAAAGGTTAATTCATATTTTTCCTTATCATAAATGTTAGTTATATTGATTATTTCTGATAAACCTGGTTGATTTATATATTTTTGGTGTTTTTGGTTCTCTTGTGCATTTTATTTAGTTTTTCAAAGAATTTTGTACTTTAACTAAAGACAAATTGTACAATATAAGTATCTTATAAAAGGTTTTTTAAGGCGTGTCCAACGGTATACAAAACATGCTAAAGCATGTCCAGACATATCCCTTTTTCAGGGACTTTGTGTAAAAAAAGGATTTTTTAGTTTTTTGTATGGAGATTTTTGTGATATAAATGTTAAATTGACATATTTTAATCTTTAGTCGATTTAAATAAATTATTGTTTTAGCTTTTTTTGAAATTCGCACTTGTTCACGTTTTAGCAAAAATTCAAAAGAATGTGAACACTTTGTTCTAATAAGTTTAATTTCGGTTCTAAAATTTTTCTTTAGTCAAGTCATCTATGTGTGGAAATAATTTAAAATTTTGCAAATTGAATGCATTTTCCACGGTTGTCTAAATCTCAATCGTAGACATGAAATATTTTGGGAATCATCATAAAACATAGCAAGATACATTTTGAAAGGTGGACAAAAGAAACTTTTTATAGTAAGTCGATCTAATGTACATTAGGGTGATAACTTTTTTTGGACAACATTCTCCCCAGGGGTTTTCTAATGGTAAATATTGTATTAATGATAAAAAAAACTATTTCAGTTCAATTTGATAAAAAACCTTACGCACCGACAGCGATTTCTAAAATGCCTTTAATATATTAATATGTGAAAACAGATTTTTTTTTATATAAAAAACTGCAAAAAATAGCGGAAATTAAAAGCAAATTTGGAAGAAAACTATTCCATTGACTCGAAAACGGACTGTACTATTGAAATCAGCATGCCTTAATTATATAGATGTGATGGTCAGACGTTAAGACATCAAAAAAAGTTTTTTTTTTTTAACTTTGTTTGATTCAAAACTTTAACGCGTTTGGTGCGTAACCTTTTTTAACGATAGCGAAAAACTAAAAACGCAGTTTTTAATATTTGCCCATGCCCTACACGATTTTGTCTGGGGAGATTTGATATTTGCAAAAAATGCAAAAAGTTATTACCCTAATGTACATGTGTAGGATTTTCATACATCAATTAAAATTAAGAATAACAATTGAAGTTAAAAAATTTATGTGAAAAATTAAATTTTCTAAATTTCGAATAAAAATTTTAATTTTTTTCAGCAAGTTTTTGAAACTTTTTTATGAAATGATGAAGTGGTATGACACATTTGTCATAAATTTTTAATAAAACTCTGCATCATAATTATGTAAACTTCATATATATGACGAATAATTGATGACAAACGATTTATGGAACAATATCATCAATATGGTGAAACTTTTTTACCTGAGTGTATTAACTATGGTTAATTTCAAATGTTTCTTCTAACTTTTTCTTTAATCATCAATATGGTGAAACTTTTTTCCCTGAGTGTATTAACTATGGTTAATTTCAAATGTTTCTTCTAACTTTTTCTTTAAAAAATCTAAACAAAATAGCATAAAATCAAAACAATGTATGACTGTAACGAAAAAATCTGAATAAATAACTTTAAAGTGTTGATTATCCAATGTAAAAATATATCTGCCCTTATCGATCAATCAAGAAAAATTACATACACTTACAAAAAGAATTTGCTTAAAGAAAATTTGTACAAAAAGAAAAAATGCTGACTGGTTGAGGATTTTTAATGAAAACCGAAAAAAAAAGTTTAAAAACATTATTAATTTTTGAACTTGAATTCTTTTAGGAAACCCTTATACAAAATTCACCATGGAAAGAATACTCATCGAATACCAATTATGCTTTTGATCCCTATGGAGAAACGGAAGAGAAAACTTTGACCACGAATGCTACGACAGGACATAAAGAAAAATCACGTAATCAACGATCAGCGGCGAATAGTCAACAAACAACATTACAAATGTCACACTCACCCACTAGTAAATCACAATTATATTACGATAATGCGGCAAATGGCGGTGGAGGAGGTGGTGGAGCAACACGTAGCAATGGTAATGCTATAACAAATACTCAAGAATATCGTAGTAACGGACGTTCACAACGTAACGGTAATGCCAATAGTCATGGTAATGGCAATGCTGCTGCTGCAGCAGCTACAGCTAATAATAGCAATAGTCATTATGATCGTTATGAACGTAACGAACAACACCAGCAGCAGCAGCCGCAACAAGCACCGGCTTATTCACGTAGTTCATATGCTGATCGTGCCTATTCGTTGCCACGACAACAACATCAACAGCAACAACAATCGAATATGCAACCTTCAGGTTATTATACACAAGATCGTCGTGATCGTAGTGCTCAAAGGCAATCGGCCAATGATGAACGTCGTCAGTATCGAGATCGATCACGTGAAGATCCACGTTTAGTTTCAAATGGTGGTGCCGACACTCCCGATTTTTATTTTATGCCATCTCAACGTAAATATTCCGGTGAAGTTGTACGAGTATATGTTGATTACAATAAAGATCCAAAACATTAAAATTTAATTGAATGTAGGTACTCGTAAAAGTAGTATGATTGATTTGATCATAATTTTCTTTATGAGCCCAAATTAATTAGGAAAATTATTTAAAAAAAATTAAGAAAAATTCTCTCGGCATAAAGACAGTCTCAACATGAAATCGAATAATCCTGATACAAAATCATTCCATAAATTATTTTTTTAAGAATCGGAGAATTAAGCCATATAGTATGAAAGATCTGATAAATAAAGTTCTGGAATCTGAATATTTATCTATGAAAAGTTTTGGCAAAACTGCACTTTATGAGGCGTTCCTAAAAAAAAAAAAATATGACCGCCTCTGGAATAAAAAAAGAAAATTTTTTTCAATCTTCTGTTTTTGGGGCCGGGCAAAAACATATAGAAACTTATGAGTGAGGGTACTCCAAATTTCAAAAATGATAATATTTGTATGCTCCATGATACGTAGCGCCCTCTAGAGCTATTTTAAGTATATATTACGTACAAAAAAACAGGAGGAGGAAGTTTTTTAGTGTTTTTTTTTTTGGTTATTTTTGTAAAATTTACTGTTTAAATAATGAATTTTACATGAAAATATTACTTTTTAGTTGCTATGGTTGGCTTTACCCAGGGATAACCGCGTGGAGGTGATATTACAAAATTGATTGGCTCAAGGTTTTCTCCTCCAGTCTGTCCAAAGCCTGCTTCGTTAAGGAAAGGTTTTCTGCGTGACCGGCCTTCGGCAGGGCTTAGGGGTTTTCTGCTATGTAATAGACAGTTTAGGGCTTCGGCCGGGCTAAAGGTGTTTCTCCTATGTGATAAGCAGTTTAGTGGCTTCGCTGACTAAAGTTTTTCTGTGTGACTGGCTTAGGGGTATTCTCCTATGTGATTTAGTGGCTTCGCTGAGAAAAGTTTTTCCATTTTGTTGCAATTTCGATGTATTTGTAAATGTTTTCGAAAATTGCGCTGCAGGCAAAATTTGTAAACGGGTGTAGAGAGCTCTAAAAATAATATAATTTTGGAAATCCTGAGGAAATTTCGTTTCATTAGTATATCCATCCAAACTTGTATGTTACTACGCGTACCGGTTTTTGTGAATTAGGGAACATACGGCCCCTGCCCCCTTAACCGAAAATAGAAAAAAAACCTTTTTTAATTCTGGAGGGGACCACCTACTTTTTTTTAGAATGCCCCATAAAGTGCAGTTTAGCCAGAGTTTATTAAAATCTAAAAATCTCCCAGTGCAGAAATCACTTTAACTTTAATCATTTTATGAAAAATTAGGATTTAGAAAATTTGTATGTTCCAGAATCTGATCATTTTGAATTAGGACATTTAATTTTTTTTTTTCGTTTTCGCGATCCCAACAACAAACTAAACATAAAGGTACTAAAATGATAAAAAAAAATTAAAACAATAAAAAAATTGCTAAGATTTACAAAATTTCAGATCTAATAAGAACTTTCATTAAAACAATTTATTGGAGTTAAATTATTTTATAGACAAAATAAAATAAAAATTGATATCCTAAAATTGTTTAATGAAAATATTATTAACCCTTTTACTACAGTACACCACTGTGTGCACATTTAAAAAAATATTTAAAATATAATAATGAAATAAAACTTTAAAATTTTGGTTAAAGGTGATCATTAGGATATTACTCATTGAAAAAAATTCATTATATGTACAAACTGTTGATCAGTAGTGCGATTCAGTAACTTGTTTTAACGATAATCGAATTGTTTAAAAAAGTATACAACAAAATTAACGAGTTTTTTTTTTTGATTGACATTTTTAAACGATATTCACTATTGTTTAAGCCAGCGATTCTTGTGTTGCTTACACAATCGAGAAAAAGTTAAATTTTTAAATAGAAAAATAGAGTTGTCGACTATCGATCAGGTGTACTTAGTGAATCACTTAATCGTTAGAGCAAACAACAAAAGTTGTCGATATATTTTACGATTACTAATCACATTACTGAATCACACTACAGGCATATATAACTACTAGCGATATTTGTTAACAAAGGCAGTTTTTTTGATCGGCCTTAATTTCCGAAAAATCACTTAAATTAATAAAAATCGCCAAATTTCAAATAAAATCGATTAAACTTAAAAATTTCCCCAAAAATTTGAATAAAAAACACGTCAAAATTGCAAATAACTAAAATTTAACAAAAATCTGTAAAATTAAAAAAGTTGCTATAATGTTAAAACTCGCCAAGAATTAAATAAGTCACCGATATTTAAATAAAAAACAAAAATTATAAAAATTTCCGAAACTAAAACAAAAATTAAAAATGTTTTCGAGATATAAACGTCTTAAATTGTAATTTTTTGAATTCAATAAATTTTTTAAATTTTTCGAGTTTTTCAAATAAGCTGTGTTTTTATGTAAACATTAAATATACTTCTCCTGAGGATGACATTCGACGAATATCGAAATATTGAGAAATAAATTAATTTCTATATTAACTACAACTGGATTCGAGCTCGAGCGTTTTTATTTTGTTTAAGAAAAAAAAACTAACTTTTATTTTTGCTCAAAAAAATTAAAAGTCGAAAAATAACTTTTATTTTTGCGATTTTTGTTTAATTTGGCAATTTTTTTCTGATTTTGGTGTTTTATTAATTTTGGTATTTTTTTATATTTTCGGCAATTTTAAGGATTTGTTTAAATTTTAGCTTTTTCAAATTTGGCGATTTTTTCAGACTGTCTCCATTTTGCAATTTTGGGAATACTTTAAATTTTACCGATTTTTACTCAATTTTTGGGATTTTTTGCATTTTTTAATTAAAGTTTTAATAGTATCTACTAAAGACTTGTTGGAATTAAAAACAATATTAAATTAAATGTTTAATAGATATGACTGAAACTTTTATTGAAAATAAAATCAATTAAATAGTTACAAATTACATATTTTATTTGATAATACAATTTCCTTAATAGGACCGAATTCAATTAAACTTTTAATTGAATCAATAAATATTTTAATGGAAACTCGATTTTAGTTTTTTTCAGTATAGTATAATTTCTTCAAAAAACTAAAATTCTTAATCAAGCTTTTGAATCTAATATTTTTCTAAAAATAATATAACTGAATCAGATTTTCTCAGTGATTTAGATATACATAATTAAACAAATATTTATTCATAGTTCATGTTTAAAACTGTTAACATATAGGGAAAATCTACCTGATTAATTATTGATTGTTGCCATAACTTCTTAATTAAACTAACTTATCTTTTTTTAAAAAAAAACATGAAATTTATCACAAAATTTTGTAATAAATTTTTTGTCATTGTGCAATGTATCTACATTTTTTTTTAGGAATTTAGTAATAATTAAAAGTTTTATTATATTGATCACTGGCAAAGATTTTGAAAAAAAAATTTTAAGTTATAATTCGCTATATTTAAAATGAGGTCAAATCAATCATATTAATTTTAATGGGTCAGTTTGTCAGATTTAAATTGAACTCTTTAAAAATTCACATTACAAATATCAACCATATCAAAGTATTTACAACTATTGAATTTAATGAAATTACACAGGGAACACAGATTCGTGCTGACAACCGATTTAATATCTAATTTAATGGTTCGGTCGTGGCTACTGAATTTTTCGATTATGACACAGAAAATCAGTTGAATTTTAATTTCAAGAAAATTTCGGTAGTATCAACAAAAATTTATTATTTAGAACCTAAAAATTCTGTTTTTTCAACGAAAAAATTTGATTGGCAAAAAAACAATTACCAGGACGAATTTGTTTTTAAGCTAACAAGGATTCTACACAGTGGTGAATCTGCAGATTTTAATAAAATGTGTTGAGGACAAACAAATATAAGACACGTATTTTTTTAAGGGGGATCAAAATTTACAAAATTTTCGTATGGAAACATGTCTAAAATTAAAATAAGTATTGTTAAAACGAAAAGAAAAATTTTAAAAAGCCTAGAGACCCCCTAGATAAAAATACATAAGCATTATTATCTGCATACTTGGGATCTTTTCATTAGCACTGAAATTTCATTACCATTTAATTGTAATGAAATTTTTTAGCAATAGCATTTGTCCTACTAATGCTCACTAATGCCTTAAAAACTAATTACAATTAAGCAAAAAAGCATTTGTTTACAATAAAAAGTGGAGTGTAAATTGCTTTACATAGGAATGCGACGGAGATCGATAGAAATTGTTATAATGAATACTGGAAACGAAGGAACTAACTTTATATTATCCGAGTATGGTATTTGTATAATCATGTAAATAAGTAAAAAAAAAATTACCCTGTGGCTGTTTTATAAAAGTATATCACTCGGGATCTCTCCCGGACCTTACCCTTTTATATTATAAGGGTGTATTAATACTCCTATAGAGCAAACTTTTGTCCGTTTTGCCCTATGACAATTTTAAAAAAATCGCCATTTTATAAAATGGCTAGTATATTGCAAAAAGGAAAACATCTGTATACTACGTTCTCATAATACAAATGTATTAAGTGTTTCGATTCCACTCGTTCCCCGTTTATTTAATGCTCCTATGAAGCCCTGATTTAATCGATAATCACCATTAGTTTTTCGAAAATCTTATCTGTCAATTTTAATTTGTTTCCTTTAATTGATGCATTACTAATGGTAATGAAATTTAAATTTATTGCCATTAATCAATGAAATCAAATCAATGAAATTCATTATCGTTAATTAAAAAAAAGCTAATAAAAATAATTTTATTACAATTGATATCAATGAAATCATCAATTAATTAGTCCATTCAATTACTTAGTTTCATCTATGATTTTATGTTAAGTTGAACCCAAACCAACAATAACTTCCTATACATATGAGGTATTCGATAGATATGAGGACATTCACTAACATGCTTCATATACCATTGGATGCGTCTTTACAATACCTTTCATTATATATCCAATTTGCTTATAGTTTAATAACTTATACAACAAGTATATTTAAAAAACGTCATTTTGGGTCATTTTGATTCCACCCCTCATATATCAACATATCCAAGTTTCATTCAAATCTGCGGTTTCACCACTAAGTTGTTGCCCTGTAAGTTTAAACTGATACTAAAAACTGACTTCAAACAAACCAATCAAACTTTACTGAAACAAAGTTTTCACTGAGCTCGAAATCCAGTTTAAACTAGATTTCGAAATCAAGTTCTTTTATTATTTGAACGAAATATAGTATAACTTGGATTTCGATCGTAATGTAAATGCAGCTTTACGTGTATATTTAGTAATGTGCGACCGAAGACTTCGGCCAGAAAATGCTTTTTGTCGGTATTCTGTATTTTAAAGCATTATTTACAAATTTGGCAAATAGAAAAACAATTGAAAAATTTGCCTAGCGGTAACTCTATATCTAACATACACTTGGTATCCAACTAATGAATGTAAATAAAGCGCATCATAATGGAGATAACAATAGGATTAAAGAGAGGAAGCATTCTAGTTGAAAAACAAATTGTTCATAGGTGTTAGTTAACTCTGTCTCTTCTAATTAAAGCAATACATTGTGAATGCTGTGATTGAGAAAACCCACTTAGCCACAGTCATCGCTGTGTCGACCGTGGCTCAACTCGCTAAGGGGTGATGCTACGAGTCATAGCCTGATGTTTGGCTGTGGGTTTAAAACTCACTACTACACAAAGTAAATAGTTTTTCATATAGAGCAATTTAAGCAATTAAAGAAATACTTTGTTCAATTGACACATAAATTAACCACTGACGAGTCATTGTGGCAGTCTGACATATCCATTGTATCCGTTAAATGTTTCAATAAAAATGTTTTCTTCTTCTTCTTACTGTAAAAATATAACTGGAAAAATGTTTATTTGGCTTATAAGATGGGATTTTGAGTGTCAAATTTAAAGAAAACCCGTTGTTAAGCAATGAATTGAATAATCCGTCAAATCTGAAAAACTTCGGCTGCCGATTGTTTAACTTTACAGACAATCTTTGGCTTTTTCATTAAATTTTGTACTCAAAATCGAATGAAAACGGCTTAGCAAATATGTTTTTAATATAAAAAATTGTCCACATTGTCTCCAAATACCAAAAACCGTCCAAATAACGCTATTTGGCCGAAGTCTTCGGTCGAACACTAATATTTAGGAACTTCAAAAGAATAATTTTTGTAGTTGGCTCTGGAATTTTGAATTAAATTTAAGCTCCATTCATGATTCCATATTCCACCAATTGAATTAACTTCGTCGAAAGTCTAATGTTTTTCTTTAAAAGTACAATATATATTAAAGGTATTCATGGGTTAGTGCAAAAGGTCATAAAATTAAAAATTTATTTTTGGAAAAAAGAAAATGTTATACTAAACACATATTTTTTTTTTTAGAAAATCAAATTTACAAAATTTGTAGCAAAACTCAAATAGCCATTATAATGCTAGTAATATTATTTTATTTTTCCGTCTTTCATTTTATTTCAAATTTTTCTTATTTCAATCTTTATAAATTTTTAATAAAAAAATTCATTGTAATTTAAATAAATCAAATATAATTTGCATAAAACACCTCAAATCAAATTAGTCATTTGTTTAATGTATAAAAACAAATAAAAATAATTAAATGAAAAAAAACAAAACAATTAAATTTTGTTTAATAATAAATAATAATAATAATAAAACGAACAAAAATATAAATAATTATAATATTAAGTACTTTAGTGTATGTAAATATTTGTTTATTTTGTTTTTAATTTATAGTAGATAAATATTATCAATATTTACTTTAATCGACTATTTTCATTGCAAATAAATATTTTAAAATTTGTTAATTGAAAAGGTTTATCACATGTAAAACATTTTATATATAATTCCCTTCAATAGTCAATGGTTATTTTAATTCTATATGAATTAAATATTTATATACATAGTAGGGTTGTCATTTATTCGGGTTTTTATTTTGTTCGAATAAACGATCAAAAAAATTTTGATTGAACGATCAAATGATTATTTTTTTAAAAATTATTCGATTAATCGAATAATCAATTTGAATACTACAACAAACCAATTCTTAAATGCAATTATTTTAGACCATAGTAACGCCAAAATATTGTTCAATCATACGCCATTTTTCATTATCTAGTGAAGAAAATATTACAGTTTTGAAAATCATTGAAAAGTTATATATATATATCGGCGATAGTCTTAATATATGGAGCTGTTAACAGTGTTAAGATCTTATTTTAGTCACAGTAGAAATTACATAAATGAAATTCACAGTTTAAGTGCTAACTTGCTATCGTTGTAATATACACTAGGAAATTATGTACGTATAATTAACTGCAAATGTCAGTTAAATGCGTTAACTTTGGTATGTTGTTTAAAAAATCAACCCTCAAAAACATTAAAAACTATTTTTCTAATTAAAACAACTGCAATTGCAGTTAAAACAATTACAAACGCATTACTACACAAATAACTGTCATATAGTAACTGTAGACATTTTCTAAGTGTAGCAACATTTCTGATAGTTTTGTATAGTCGATACTAAAAAAATCATGCAATATTTCAACGACATCACTTTATTTGTAAATCCCTTCATATTGCTTGTCAAATCATATATTGTATCTTTACCCATTATTAAAGAATCCATATCTTTGAAAACGTTAGTAAAAGTGTTAAAAAGTCATTTATTTCTTAAATAGAGTTTTGATTTTATGTTGTCCATTATCATTTTTTTATACAAATTTTCCCAAAATTGGTAAATTTTCGAAAAAGTTGTATTTATTAGAAGAAGTGTCTTTTTAAATTATTTGTTTTATTCGTTTAATCGTCAAAATTTATTTAAATTACGCGTTATTCGAAATTAATATTTTTTAAATTTCTTTCTGTTCATTCGATTAATCGAATAATTTTTTATTCGAGTGACAACCCTAATACATAGATTGTTTGTACATACAATACTTGTAAAATAACCTTTATATAAATATAATAAACAATTTAAAATATTAAAAAAAAAATATATATATTCAAATATTGTAGTTAGTTTTAGTTTTAAAAAATTATAATAATATTTAATATCTTTATTATTTTCTATATTAGTTTGTTTTTATGTTACGTAAAAAATGATTATTAATTTAAATATTTTTTAATAAATGCGTTTAAAACAACTAAAATTATATTGTTTTAATATAAACTAGAACAAGAAACAATTTATAAAACACGCAGAAAAAAATACGACCTGCGGAGAATACAAATGCGTGGGAAATGTTTAAAATACACTCAAAAAAGTTAAAAAGGCTACAAAGGTAATAGTCGTTAAAATAACTAAAAATGTAGTTATTTTTAACTATTGAAAAACATCTAGCAAATGCAGTAAAAATAATTGGCAATTTTTACTACAAACATGTTTAAATAACTACACTCACACTTAACAATAACTGATTGTAGTTTATTTAAAAAGTGATCAGTAAACTTTGTTTTTTAAGGAATATACACTTAAACTACAAAGAAATATTTTTGTTTACTTATTTTACAAATTTATTAAAAAAACAAACTACACATAAATACTGCTTTTCTGTACCAGTTTTTCTTTTTGTTTAAAATTTCCTTTTTACAAAAAATTCTTTATTTGAACCAAATAGTTAATGAGTGTAATATTTCTTAAATTATTTGACGTTAAACTTGCAAGATCAATAACTTTTGCAAGCAGCTTGGCTCTGAAAGGATTAAAATTTTGAGATAATTTTTGATTTTTAAATAACTGAACAAAATTAACATTTTACTACAAAATAACTGTTTTGGTAGTTGTTTATCAAAATACTAAAATAGCTGATTCAAACAACTGTTACAAAAATACAGTAGTTTTCTTCAGTTGTTTTTTTTAAATAACTGTCATAATAATTGTTTTGCATTATTTCATAGAAAAACAACTCTAATTATTAGGGTGACCGATTAGTCAACATTTTTCGAAAACCGGTTTTCGGTTTTTCCGAATAGTTGAAATTTGAAAAAAAACCGTTTTTTAAATGTTATACAATTATGATAAGATTTTTAGAAATATCTAAAGTGGGCTTCTAAGGTCATTTGTTTTCAAAATAAATAAACGACTATTTATTCAATTTTCATCCGACGTTTCGTTGGATATTCCCAACATTCTCAGGGATAATTTTATTAATCTGGCAACGTTGTGAGAAAATACAAAAAAGAACAATAACTTAAATGTTTAAAATTTGACAAAAAAGACTATATGTAAGTAAAATCTTATATATAAAATTCTAGTGTCACAATGTTCGTTCCCGCACTCCTCCGAAACGGCTTGACCGATTCTCATGAAATTTTGTGAGCATATTGAGTAGGTCTGAGAATCGGCCAACATCTAAAAATGGGCGTGATCGGACCAGTGGGCGTGTCAGCTCCCATACAAAGTAAATATTTAATATCATATATCTACAGTTCTATAATAGCCAGAGTCTTAGAAATTTGTGCACATTGATTATATTATGAATAGTCATGGGAAAATTGGGCGGGATCATACCAGTGGGCGTGGCAGCTCCCATACAAAGTGATTATTTAGCTCATATACAAAATTAATATTAATATTAAATATCTAGGGTTCTATATTAGCTATATAGCCTTCAAATTTTGTACGAGTCCATCAATTACAAATATTAGTAGTCGAACTGAAAATGGGCGGAATGGGATAAATGGGCGTGGTACCAAAAGCAAAAAACAAATAAGCATTAAAATAAATCATCACATTCAAGACTTTTTGCAAGGTTATTTAATAATTTCTTTTTTTTTGAAGCCGTTGTCATGTTTTTCAAAACGAGATATCAAACTCTTAAACAACAGCCTCATCCGTCTATTCAAAACTGCCCTAGACCAGATGCCGACAGATGAGTTTACGGTTGTGATAAGAGCTGACCAGAGAGCGGCTGGTGAGCATAAGCGGCGCTTTAATGCACCGGTAATAGGTGACGTCGCAGTTGTTATGGCAGTTGTTTTCAGCTATTCATTTTATATACTTCAGCAAATAAAGGCGATAGCAGGACAAAGAGGCTTCCCATTAAATTACAAATTTTAAAATGATTTACTAATGTGAATTTATTTTTCTAATTATATATTTGCGTAAAAAATTTTTCTTGATTTAAAGAATTAATTACAATTAAAATTTGAAGGCAAAGCAACGTTTGCCGGGTCAGCTAGTAGCTCTATAAAAATGTATCAGGTGTTTTGATGTTTGTTATTAATGCCCAGTTTTTCACTTCGTATTTAAATGCCATTTGGACTTTAAGTTCTATTTAAATACAAACGTCAGTTTTTAACTTTAAATTTAAATCACATTTAAGTGACCAATCTTGGGCATTTAAAGTCTATTTAAATTGTACAAATATAACATATGATTTTGATGCTACGATACTTTTGTCGCAAATAAATAACAATTATCATTTAAGACTGAAAAACTGAAACTGTATTTTAATACAACTTAAATTTAAATTGCAATTAACAAATTGCATATTTAAATACGAAGTTAAAAACTGGGCATTAATAACAAACATCAAAACACCTGATACATTTTTATAGAGCTATTTTACTTACATATAGGCCTGGGTTCTATATTCCACTACGAAGTGAAAGTGGAATCGTTTTTAATTCCACATTTTCAATTCCGCTGTGTTCTGAAAAACGAGTGAATCGTTTTTTTCACGACGATTTCATTTTCATTTTGTTCTTAGCAACAACATAAAAAATGAGGTATAAAACCAAATTATCACTTTAAAGTGAATGAAATTGCAATAAAGAAGAGTGCATTTTTTAACAAAAATAAAAATTAAACAAAAAAATACTTATTTTTTAAATAATATAAAATGAGTTTCGCAATTGTGATTTCCTGGTATTTAATTAAAAAAGAAAAACAAAGAACGGAAAATCTATATAAAAAAAGGCTTTGTGACTGTTCAAATCCTTTGGAACTACCAGAAAAATCGTAAGACAATAATTAAAACTGAGTCGCAAGTGTTTAAAATTAATAAAAAAAAATAGTTTTATTGCGTACTTATTTATTATGATCGCAAAAGACTTCAATCTAGCAGTGGAAAGAAGTACAGCGTCAAAAATTTTAACAAATATGTGTAATGTTTTGAAAATTGTCATATGCCCAAAATAGATTAGATTTGAAAGAAGTCGCGTAGAAATTGAGAAATCAAAAAGAGAAATCAAAAAGGGAAATCATCGGTTGCGGTTCCTCATTTTCTATATTTTCAGTACCTTCGTAATTTTTATTTAATTTTTGTAAAATCACGTTTACTACATTGTCGGAACTGGTGCCATCTAAGTTTGACAATTCAGTAGATGAATTTGTGGTTGTTTACCCTTTGCTAGTCGCCCGGAATGATTTAGCAGCTGGAACACCTTCGACTGCTGTATAAAGGCCAGAAAGTTTGGCAACTGAATCTTCTTTGGATGATATGTGTTGGATATTATTGGGTACTCCACCTGTTGCCGTTACCTCTGCTCTATTTTCGGCCAATTTTTTACGAATAGTAGCCTTCCAATCAGCACAAGCCTTTTTCCAACCAGTTGCATCGTTTTCTGGAGGTCCTAAGCTGTTTATTGTACTTGCTAAGTCCTTCCACAACTGGTCTTCAACTGTTTTGTCGCCCCTCTAAAAACCTTTGGCCAAACCAGATTTTTTTTCCATGAATGTTAAAAATAGGGCCTCTTGTTCCGGATTCATGTGTTTTCCCGTAAAAAAATACAACACTTTTTAGTTAAATAAACGTATATTAAAAACATATCACATTTACTTACATTGTTTGATTTTTTTTTTACTTTTAATATTCAAAATAATTTTATTTTCTAAAAAGTTTGGTTTTTCACTCAGTTAACTAATACCGTTTTACAATTACTTTTTTGTAGTGAAATTGTTTTATAGAACACATCAAATCACTTTAATTCCACTAGAAACAAAATGAAAATGAAATTTTTCTTTTCAAATCACTTATGTGGAATTGGGAACACAAATTGAGCGAAAGTTTCACTTTCACTTCATTTTCGGAATGTAGAACCCATGCGATAGTCTTTTTTGTCAAATTTTAAACATTTAATTCACAATATATTTTGCATATACACAACATAAAACATAAAATTAAATGTAAAAAATATTATTATATTCCAAAAAAAAGTTTTTTATTTGAAAATTGTTATTCATTTTTAATCAACTTGAAATTTGTTTCGATGTGTTTCAAAAAACAATTATAATATTTGAGAATCATTTCAAATTTTGATTTATGAGATACATTTTTGCATTCAAAACAATTTATTAAGCCTTCACTACCGACGTTTTGTTTGTGGATATATTTCTATTTTGATTTCAGATTCTCGTTAGGGGTATTTAAATTAAAAAGAAAAATGTTTTCATATATACCCCCTCCCCCTCCTAGCCCCTAATATATAAGTCCGAAAATTGAATTTTTGAAACTTCTCAGCCCATTTTTAATACTAAAACATTCGAATAACCAAAAATCCTTTGTATGGTTTTGTTCTGGTTATTAAATGAAGATACGTGCCCAATTTCGTAATTCTAGTTTTGTTACCCTAAAAGATACACCAAACGCAACCTCTCTTCGGATATAAAGTAAGATTAAAAAAAATAGCACAGAAATGGAACAGATATCTCGTCTATATTGCCCTGATTAACAGTTTATTAATAAAGCGTGTTTTTTTTTCAGAGTGTCACAACTTTGAGTTGGCATCACTGCTTTATTTGACCACCCATTTAACAGTTGATAGTTGCTTTTGGTTTAGTTTGCTTTAAATTTTATTATGAATCGACTTACACCAGAGCAATGCGTGCAAATTGTTGAAATGGTTAATCAAAATAATTGTTCTATTCGTCAAACTCATCGTGCACTTCTTCCATTTTATGGCGTACATAATCGTCCTTCAGAGCGTCTAATTCGAAGAACAATAGATCGTTTTCGGACCACATTTACTGTTATTGATAATGTGCATCCTGTACAGGAAAGCATTACTGTCAATTGGTTGCTGTCAATGGTGAACGGTATAGGAACACATTTACTGTTACTGATAATGTAAATCCTGTACAGGAAAGCATTACTGTCAATTTGTTGCTGTCAATGGTGAATGGTATAGGAACATGATTCGAAATTTTTTCGTACCTCAATTACGTGGCATTAATCTTGTTGATATGTTGTTCCAACAGGACGGATTCAAATGCAACACTGCGGGCGCTACAATTGATTTACTCAAAGAAACTTTTGATGAAAAAATAATTTTACGTAATGGCCCAATTAATTTGCCACCAAGATCGTGTGATTTAACCCCATTGGATTATTTTCTTTGGGGTTATGTTAAGTCACTTGTCTACGCCGATAAACCACAAACAATTGAACACCTAGAAATCAACATCCGAAGAGTTATCGGCGAAATACGGCCGCAAATGCTGCGAAAAGTTGTTGAAAATTGGTGTTGCAGATTGCGCCTTCTACGCACCAGTCGTGGCGACCACATGGCAGAAATCATATTTAAACATTAATTTCATAAAATTTTCTTTCCAATAAAGCCCGTTTAATTGATGTTAAAAATATATTTCCTTGTTTTATTATGATTTAAACCTGTGTCACTCTATAAAAAAAACACCTTTTATAATGAGTTTTTTCAGTGACCAATATCCCAATAAATGTATTTAAAGAAAATTATAAAGTTTGACTGCATAATCAAATTTTTTATATTTTATTACAAATGTGTATACTGTAGTGCACAAGGGTAGTGAAAGGGTTAAGAACCTTTAATTATTAAAAACGAATTAAATACAACATATTTTAAAGAAAATATTTAATATACAAATATTGTTTAAAAATGTCTAAAAAAAAACCAACACAGAAAAATAGTAATTTTTGGGGTTATGAAAATTTTTTTATTTGAGTAATTTTTAAATAAAGATGAGCTCTCTAGCATGAGCTACCTCAATAAAAACTGATTTTTAAGAAAAATTTTCAGTACTTTGCGTTTTAACAATGAAGTTTGTAACTTTAATATATTGAAGCTAAAAAAAAGTAAAGAAAAAATCGGTTGTTTGAAACCTACACCACACAAAACCCGGTTTTAAAAAACTGACTCGATCACCCTAGTAATTATACATAAAAACATTAACTACTGATTACTACGCAAACAAATGCCATGTAGTGACTGTAAAACTTTTTCGAGTGTAATGTTTTCGCAAAGTAAAAAACTTTAATTTACATTACTTATGAAGCTATTTTCCATTTTAAGTGAATACATAGTTCGTTTGTATTTATTTTGTGTGTTAATGTGTACATTCAAGAAAAAATTATTGAAATTATTCGAGTTAGTCGAGTAATTTTAAGGCCTTACTCTCAAAACCTCAAAATCGAGTTACTCGTTTACTCGATCAAAACGAAAACCGAGTAATTTGAATACCCTACTGCCTACTATTTCCCAGAATTGATGATATAAATTATAAAATTTTTGTAAACTCTTTTTTGAAATTATATTTCTTATCCAAAATACTGGGAAATAGCATACATAGATAGACTTCCGTTTGAATAGTCATTTAAGTGTAATTGAGTGCGTTTTGGGCCAGAACTTTTTTTTTTTTGAGTTCCTAACATTTTGAGTCAATGTTTGGCTAATGGTTTTTCTTCAATCTGCAATCAAAGATACACTAAGGATATTATGCAGGTAAAGACAACAATAACTGTAGTCAAAAACAAATGAAATTTCACTTGAAGAAAGGACGACTAACATTGCATTAAATTCAACTAACATTTGTCATTTGTTTTTACTGTTCAAAAAATTACTAACAAAAGCAGACATTTTTTTGTTCTCTATGTATTGTTTTCCGTTCAAGCCGAGAGTGGACTTGAAAAAAACATGACGGCGGCGGCGGCTAATTGGCTGACGACTGGCGGCTTACATCAGTGATCGCAACACATCCACTATTGCGATGGCCAAAATTTATGTTCGCATTGTTTCATCACGCACCTTATTCGCCTGATTAAGCTCCCTCGGATTATTTTCTATTTCCAAACTTCAAAAAATACATCGGAGGTAAAAGATTTGCTAACAATGAAGAGGTTGAGTATGCGGTTGATATGTTGAGAAATTAAGAAAATTTCGCCCAAAATTTGTTGTGTTTTCTTTGTTAGGTCTGCCAATTTTGGGACCACCCTCGTATCTCTTTATAAATTTAATGAACAATTTTTTGGAGGTATGAAATTTTTCAAATACTCAACTTTTCTATTTTGTCATTAAATATCATAATTTCATTCATTTTCATAAATTTCGAACTTTATTTTTAAGATTTACTTCTCAAGTAAGTGTTCAATATATTTTTGGTAAATTGCTTTCTTGGAGAATTACCGCGAAATAATTTACTCGAGTTAAAGTTAAAATTTAATAACGGTTATTTTAATATACAAATACAAATTTTAATTTTTAATAAAGAAGACGTCTTGAATCGCTGGAAAGCAAGATAATTAATAATCATTAATATCACTAAATATTTATTTAGTGACATTAAAATATTAAAGTACTAGGTACAGGGTACCAATAACAGTAATTGGGTTTTAAACCCGGTAGCTAGCATTGGCAATAGGGTGCCACATATTTTATAAAGTGCTTTATTAATTCAAAATTTGTTCTAATTTTGACTTCTATGAAACTTCTATATTTTATATGATAGGAAGTGTCATTGGCTAATTCTAATGGACTTTTTCAAATAAATGAAGAGTTTCATTGTTTCAATAAAACTTCATAATATTCGGCTTGTTTTTTTCCTATACATGTTACGAAATACCATACAAAAATTTCACATTGGACATGTTAAGTTTTTAGTGTTAACTAAAAGAGTTAAACTTTTGCAGTTTCGATAAGTTGTCAGATTCTATGAATAGTTTTAATTGGCGAGTTCCAGTGACAATTTTCAAGACGAGAAGATAATTCTCTCAGTGTAGATGACTTCCGTTAGACCCTTAAGTGTAATTTAGTGCTTTTTGAGACAGAACTTTGTTTTTTTTTTTTTTTTTTGAATTTCTAACATTTTGAGTCAATATTTTTCTTATAGTTTTTCTTAAATACCTCCAAACCATGATATATTTGTATAGGTAGTCTTAGTAGCCCAGCTGTTTATTTTCCTCTTACCTGGTTTTGACATTTCTTACATGGTTTTGACATTCATTTGTACTGTATCTTGAGTACAAAGCAATGCCAAAACTCTGTTTGTTTGTTTTTGTATTGTTTGTAGTTGTTTGTGTAGTTGTTGTTCTAGTAAGACTACCTATATAAATATATCTTGCTCCAAACAAAGATTTGAATGGGTCAATTACACTACGTACCCAGTTTTTTGACTTATGATCCAGATTTTTGACAGATTTGCATTAAAATTGTTCATGTTTTAACGAATTTTTTTATACGTAAGATATTTTCTCCTAATATTTTATTTTAAATACTGATAAGACCTTCAGCAACATTAGGGTATCAAATTTGTTTAATAAATATGCAGAAATAAGAAGTAAATCTGCGGTTTTCCTCATTTTTTACTGTATTTTATCTTTTTTTGCACAAGTTATCATCACATTTCGCAAATGATCCAAGCATTTTTTCATCTTACATTTTAAGGATTAGAGAACATGTCTCACCGTTTGTGTTGGATTTTCTTGGATTTTCTTTTGAGAATTTTATAAAACTGAGAATCTTGTTATTGTTTTACAAGCTAATTAGAGTGAGCTGTCCTGGTTACATTGTTGAAAACTTTAGATTTACAAGATCGAGTAGAAACCCTCAGATAGTTTTTCATCGTGTAAATTCTTTTATATACGAGAAATCCTTTAATGTCAGGATAACTAAAGTTTGGAATTCGTTACCTAGTCAACTTAAAAGCTTTGTTGTTGCGAGTGCCACGTTTAAGCGCAAACTAGGGCAGTGTTTTAATCACTCACTATAATTTTGATAATTTACGATTATTTTTCATATTTTTTTTATTTTTTAATCATCTACTAAATATTAAATTCTTATTACTACATTTGGACCGTTAAACTTTAGTTATAATTTAATTTATTTTAGGTATTTTTTATACATAAATGTATTTTATTTTTTGTATATTTTTATTGTAGAATAAGAACCATATTTGGCCCTATGGGCTTGGTTTTTAAATTAATAAATAAAATTAAATGTAAGTGAATGATTACTGCTGGGTGGCCGATGGTTGCAGAAATATGCTAGCACCGGCATAGATTTCGATGAAAACAACTTGCCAACAAAAACAAAAAAATAGTTGGTCTTAAAAGATCTTATCCAGACACAAAAAAATCAATTTTATATATAAAAAATATTAAAAACTATGAAAAACACAGAAAAATGTATGCCTGGATGTAGGGATGGAACTCGAAGCCTTCTGACACAAACTTTTTTAAATAAAGCATCATCATTTTTATAAAAATAAATGCTCTTCCAGTGGTTAGAATTTTGTACCGTTGGTAATATCTGATTGGATAGCACTGGGAAACCACTTTTTGCCAACGTTGGTATAGTGGTATCAGCCAAATCTTTGTCAATATTTTTTTTCTGTAGACCACTGAAATTATTGTACAACAAATACTGGCAAAACGTGAGAGTACTAAACAAATGTTTTACCAGTAGTTTATTTACGATTCCTCGGTTAGCCAGTGGTATACAATTGCTTGATTTTTTGTACCACTGGCAGTTTATGTCAGGGTACTTACAAACACGCCCTTGCCAAGCAAAAATAATAAGTTTAAACGCCAAATAATAAGCCGTGTAAAGCTATGAATTTCCATTATATAACCACTTATTTGGTAATGAAAGTTTTTACTGGGTTACGGTTAACCCTTAAATGCACCGTGTATCTTTAAAGATACAACCATTCAAAAAATTCCTACGGCTATAGTTTTGGTTCAATTTTTTTCAAATCGGTTCGATATTATTTAGAATGTTATAGGTCTTCAAAAAAAAATTATTTTTTACTTCTATTTGTCATACTTTTTAAAAAAATTATATACAAAATAAAAAAAAAATTTTTTTGAAAAATTAAATAAACATTTTTTACTGGGTAACTTTTAGGAACAGGTAAATAATTTTGATTAGGAAAAAATACTGACTTGTTTCAAAACATGTCCTTTAGTGATTTTTAGTTGTTCAAAAAATGTTCCATCATTCGGTACCTTACTGGGTCACTTTATTTGGTTGTATCTTTAAAGATACACTCAAAAAAAAAAGTTTGTAAAGTTAGCAAAAAATTTTGCTGAGTCAGCAAAATTTTAGTCAGGAGGATGCTTGCAAAAAAGTTGCTAATGTCAGCAAAATCTTTTGCTGAAAATCAGCGAGCTGATTTTTAGCAACAAAATTTGTAGATTCAGCAAAAGTTTTGTTAACACTTAGTAGATTAGAAATACAAAAGCCTTGCTAAAAATTAATAATTTTTTTGCTGAATTTTAGTAGACTGAAAAAAACGCAAAAAATTTGTAGAAAAATTGTAATTTAGTTAATTTATTTGCTGAAAATCATAAAACATGTTTTTGTGATTCTTTTAAAAATAATTTACAATAATTACGAAATATAAAAATTTTCATTTTCCACATTGACGACATGAATTTATTTAATATCTGAAAATATATAGAAATAAATATATATAACATAACAAAAATTGTCTTTCAATTACTTACATCAATGGTTGTCTAAATGATGCTATCGTTTAAATGATGCTATCGCAACTGCCGAAGATAATTATAGAAACGAAATGAAAAAATAAACAAAAACAAACGAAACGAAAAAAAACAACCCTTTTTGCAATAAGAAAAAGGAACCATAAAAAAATCTACCTAAGATGTGTGTCTTTGTCTTTCAATTTACTCTGTCTGTGTGTCTTTGTCTTTCAATTTACTCTGTCTACATTTCATTTTCCTCTTCTCTACTACATCTTGACATGCCGCGACATCTACTTCATTCTGCGTATATCTTTCAATCTGGTTGTCGTCCACACTATTAATGTGCTTATCAGCACAATTTTTTTTTAGCAAAATTAATTAGTAAAACATTAGTATATTAGTAAAGCATTAGTATAAAACAGTTAAGTGCTGAATAAGTATAACAAAAATTTTAGCTGAAAACACGATTTTAGCAAAAAATTTTGCTAAAAAATAGTATACCTGATTTACAAGACGTTTTACTAACTTTTCTACTAACTTATTTTTTGAGTGTACAGTGTGCACTCCCTGCATGTTTCTGATTTCCGTTAAACATAACTTTTTGTGCTACGCTTTAGTATATTTTCATATATATTTTGTTCTTTACAAGAGCAAGTTCACCTTTTTAGAGCTTAGGAATAAATTTACATGATTGTCTATTGTTGTAATTACAATTTTTAAATAATATACATTATAAGCCAAAGACCATTTGATAAATTGTTAGCCATGGCGTCATTCATTCGAGTCGGAAGAGTTATGATGACTGATGATGACGTCTGTGAATTACTTTGTAATAGCGAAGATGTAGGCGACGACAGCGTCGGTGACATTGATGACGAAAGCGACGATTTAAATGGGGCGGAGGGGAAAGGGATGGGGGATAATTCTCAAAGGGCAGGACTTTTAGAGTTGATTACTGATGAAGATGATATGAATCAGAACGAAATTGACCTCAATACATCCGTTCAGGATTTCTTTCTTAACATGATCAATGATGATACTGATCAGGGAGATTTGATTGACGTGGAATTGAATAATATCGAACAGCTTGATTCTGAGCCATCTACTTCATCTGGTAATATTTCATCTACCAGACGTACAAATACTTGGAATGAATTTCCATCCGAATTTCAAAATGTAGAAATAAATTGTAAGTCTTCTGAATTTGAGAAAGTAATATGGAAGAAAGGTAACTTGCAGTTTAATGACCAGCAAGTGAGATTTAGAGGTGACAGTAGTTTACCACAAAACATAATGGATTTGGAAACACCATATCAAGTTTGAAGCTTTTTGTTTCCTGAGACTTTGGAACAACATATAGTTGACGAAACAATAAGATATGCTGGATTTGAGGAGGCATTTCATTTCGATATATTTGAATTACGAAAATTTATTGGAATAATTTTTTACATGACATATCATAACCTTCCAAATGTAAGAGATTATTGGTCTGAAAAAGTCGACCATTCCGTAAATGTAGTGAAAAGTCAAATGAGAGTTGGGCGTTTTGAAAAAATTCGGAAATTTCTTCATTTTAATGATAAAGAAAATCAGCCATCCCGTGATGATCCTAATCGAGACCGACTTTATCTAATTAGACCTGTTATTGACACCCTAAATACTACATTTGGCAGCGTGACAAAATTAGAGAGATTGTGTGTTGATGAACAAATATGTTCTACCAAATTTGGGAGCTACATGAAGCAGTACTTACCTAATAAACCGAAAAAATAGGGCTTCAAGCTTTTCGTCATTTGTGATACTACAGGATATGGATATAAATTTGAAATATATAGTGGAGCGCCGGAAACACCAAAACTTGGTGAACCGGACCTTCAACCTTCGGCCAATATAGTGGTCCGGCTGGTTAGAGAAGTACCGAAATTTCAAAACCACATAATATATTTTGACAACTATTACACTACCGTGGCATTAGTAGTGTATTTGCGAACACTAGGCATACTTTCAGTTGGTACTATTCGACGTAACAGAATAAAAAATTGTAAGCTTCCCGACGAAAAAGTAATGCAAAAGTTCGAGCGTGGTACTAGTCATGAGTTTATATGTAATATTCATGGAATTGATGTGTCTTCTCTGTCCTGGAAAGACAACAGGATTGTCAACTTACTATCTACCTATGTTGGAGTAAAACCGGTATCAGCCAGCATAGGAAATGAAATGGAAGAACCATTAACCATTAAGAGATTTGACAAAAAGGACTAAACCGTCAAAATGATTCCATGTCCTCAAATTATAAAAGAATATAATAGGCACATGGGTGGTGTCGATTTAATGGACAGCTCCATGGACCGGCATAAGATAGCTATGAAAAGCCGTAAGTGGACAAATAGAGTGTTCTATCACCTTTTGGACATGACAGTTGTAAATTCCTGGCTCTTATACAAACGAATAAATAAAAATCGTCAATGATTTAAGGCTATGAGGTTGATTGATTTTAAATTGGAGATAGCTGATACCTTATTCTCCTTTAAATCGGTACAAGCCTCAAACCCAATTACCATATGCCGCCTCCGAAGGATACCAGATTGGACAGGATTGAACATTGGACAACGATTGATAAGAAGGGTAGATGCAAATTTCCAAACTGCTCAGGACAAACAAGGATGTATTGTACCAAATGTAAAGTTAATTTATGTTTAACTGCAGAAAAAATTTGTTTTTATAATTATCACAGTTCTTAAAAATGTAATTTATTGTATTAATTGCTTTTATTTATGTACATAAATAAATTTACAAAATGTGTATGTATTATTTTTATTTTATTTATGTTTTTGCTTATCATTTTATTTTTCAGTGTATTTTAAATAAAAATGTATAACATAGTTTTAACTTCTTAAAATAAATGAATTAATAAAAATTTCATAACATATTTCTTTTATTTTGATATATTTTCATAGTAACTATAGATGTGGGTAAATGCACATTGTATCTTTAAAGATACAACCACTTTTTTTAAATAACTTTTTAAAAAAACAATTTTTTGAAAAACTAATGACGCATTTTTTGTTTTTACTCAAATCTACATAAAATATATTTTTTTGGTCAAAATCGGTGGCCTTGTGCATTTAAGGGTTAAACTAATCTTGCTCTAGTGTGTAGAAAACAGAGCTTTGAAGAATTCATTCAATAATTCTCATTTTTTTAAATGAATTTAAATTTTAGGAATGAATTCCATGACCAATTTAAAGGAATTTGATAAATTCCCTCCTTTTTGAAGAAATTTGTTCCCATTTTTTAAATTCCTTCTCGAAAATTGTGGAATTCATTCAGATGGAAATTCAGTTAAATCTAGTTAATTCAACTTTTGGTCATAAATTTCATTTCCTAGGTAATGAATTCCTTAGAAAATCCCTTATGGAATTAAATTTGTTGTTTAATTCCATGAGGAATTAACTTTTTTGTTTAATTTCCAAACTACTTAACTTTTTGGTTTAAGTCCCTAAAGGAACTGTATGAAGACTCTAAAAATAAAAAATAATAAATAACGAAGACGCAGTTTGTTAATTAAACACAATAAATCCGGATCTGTATTTCTGTATTTCAATATTTTATAGTTTATGTTGTCAAAAAAATGGCTGATATGGTTTTGTAACGAAAAAAACTTCAAAAATTTCAAAATAGTTTCTTTTAAAAATAAAAATAAATAATGTTACGGGGACTAGATATTGAAATCTATTTGAAACTCGATTTTGAGTTCAATGTAAAGGCAGCTTAAGGGAATTAAACGAAAATGGAATGAATTCCTAAGGAATTGACTCTCTAGGGAATGAATTCCCTGACCAAAAGTTGAATTAACTGAATTTTAATTTTTTCGTTTTGAATGAATTACTTAATTTGAGTTCTTACGCCCGTATTCATAAAAATCTTAATTCAGATTTCAAATACATTTTAGTTAAAGCACATTTTAAGCCTTAAAACTGTATTCATAAACGAATATTAGCTTAAAATATCTACTCTAAACCTTGTGGAAAAGTTAATATTGATTTACGACTACAGTTTTAAGACTAAAATTTGTTTTTTAACTAAAATGTATTTGAAATTCTGTTGAATAATTTTATGAATACTGGGGTTAATGTTTAAGTCATGGATTTCATTCTCTAAATTTGAATTTATTCACAGGAATTCATTCTTATTATTTTCCTGTTAAAGAATTCATTCCTTTAAATAAAAAAATTTAATTCAATTTTAGGGAATTCATTCCCAAATTGAATGAATTCTTCAAAGCTCTGGTAGTAATTTTAAAATCTAAATAATTAAAATAACGGATTTTGTATATTTTTAGTACCTTGTTTTATTTTTAGTACATCTGGCAACCCCAACTAACAATAGCTGTCACATTTTGACATTTAATCTATAAAGAAGAAAAAAAATATATGTTTCAGCTGTTCCATTCGGTTGTGTGTTTGTAAAAATCTTGTCTTTTTTATGTTTTGCAAAATTATTTCTAAAAAAAAACTTTAAAAAAGTGTTAATAATGTGTTAATAATGTGTTAAGCAAATAAATGCACAATTTTCATATATCAAAACCATCAATTGCAATTTCCATGAAGCAATAAATCTCGAACAACAACAATTTGGAAAACTTTAACAAAAGGCTTGCTGCCTACAGTCTGGCCTCGACAAGATGTCCAACAGTATATTTGCTCACACCAGAGAGGCAGTACGTGTAAAAGTGAAGGTAATAAAGTGTTTTAAATTCAATTGCAAAACTAAACTCAAGGCTAATCAAAAGTGTATTTGTATCTTTATGTGTATGTTCGATGCAGAAATGTGAACCAAACTTACCACCAGAATGGCGTAAATTTAGCGTTGATCCACAAATAACTTCATTGGAAGTTTTATATTCACTACTCGCCAAAGCTTTCGATATCAAGTCGGATTTTTCAATTAAGTACAAAGCTTTTGATCCGGCTGGTAATGAAATCTATTTGGCCGTATTGTCAGACTGGGATTTAGATGCAGCCTTTCTAAGGATTCATAACGTTTCCATACATACATCATCGGAACCATGTCTAATGTTACAAATTGATATAAAGCCGTTTACAGAGGTCAGGGAATGGGATCCCGATGCCATGAATAGTCCTTCGTCAGCGTTAATTGTAACGAGTAGTGCCGGTGCAACGCCAACAAGTTCCACCGCCCGTGAGTTAATATCACCGTTACAGCAGTCACTGGGTGTTTCTCATAAATATGTACAACAAATGCAAACTAAATTGCCTGGTCTCATTATGAATCAAATGGAGAAAACATTTTCCATGGTACAGAAGGCATTTAATCTGAATGAGGAAACTATGGCCGTACTGCCGCCACGTCCGCCACTGGCTGATACTGAGTTTCGGTTATTTCTCGATGCTTTGGGTCAAATACAACGTTGTGATGAATTGCGTAAAGTGATATTTTTCGGTGGCATTGATCCCAGTCTACGAAGAGTTGTATGGAAACATATTTTAAATGTTTATCCGAATGTTATGAATGGTCATCAACGTATGGACTATATGCGTCGCAAATCGGAACAATATTACAAGTTGCGGGAAACTTGGAAAGCTGCTATTAAACAGGGTAAGTAATAAATAAAGTGATGGCACATTATCACAAAATAATAGCAGGGGATAACTTCCTTGTCAGATCAAAAGCAAACTTTGACAATTTCCTTTTATTAGCAACATAAAAGAAACCCAAATTTGACATTTAGAAGTCAGACCTAAAAATTGTGTCGCCTGGTGTTAGTTATCAATAATTAAACTATATTTTTAATTATTAATATTTTTGATATAAATTAAACAAAAAACAAAATTATTTTGAAATTTAATTGGGCGCACTTGTGTAATTTTTATTGTTTATGCTATTTAATTTCAACATTGGGGTAATTTGCATCTGAAAAAATATATATATTAGCGGTTTTCATTCTTGGTGTTATATTTACTACGATTTTTTCACAACAAAGCGTGAGTATTATTTTTTTAATGAATGGTAAATTTATAAATCAGTTGATTTTTGTTCTTCGCCAAAAATAATTTTAATTTAAGAAAAATGCCAAAATTTACAGAAAAAGAAAAAATCACAAATTTTTTACTGCAAAATGCTTTCGTTTTAAACTGGAGTTTTCGATATCTTTATTTATTTTTAAGTTTTTTCAATAGTAACACAAAATAAATTTTTTTGACGGCAGAACAGTCACCCATTTTTTGTTGATACATTTATCACGCGTGTTTTTTGTGTGGTATTTCGACACAGCGTGCTAAATTTTAGTGCAATACATTTTGTTGTTGGTTCTGGTAAATTCTGATAAATTTATCAAACGTACACCATTAACCAGATCTACAAGGGTTATTTACTACCAAGAATGAATACCGCTATTATTTAACTTGACAAATTTAACCGCAAAATAAACTTGATAAAAAAATTGAAATCAATAGTTTGTTCTAAAAAAAAGTTTTCGATAATTACAAAATGTTTGCAAATAATTAAATCTGAACATTAAAATTGAATCTGTCTGTAATACGCATCTTCAAACCTTCTTACTTTAACGTGGCTAATAATACAACATCCTTACTGGATTACTATTTAGTGTCTTCTCCGGAATTGTTAAGATGGTCTGATCAATTTCAATGTCCTGGAATATCCCATCATTCTATAATAGTTATATCGCTTGAAATTGCTGTACCAGACATTCAGCAATACTATGAATTCTATGATTATGATTGACTGCATTCAATATTAGCTCCATGGAGGCAGCTGTTTTGGAGTGTTACTTTTGTGATTTGGTTACGATTGCAAATGTAGACGAGCAAGTTTTGATGCTTGATAATGGTTTAAAATATTTGCTCTGTTTTGTTCCTAAAAATATAAAAAAAGATACCTGGTTCAAGGACCCTGAAATTCTATATCAATTATCTCTTAGGAATCTTGCATATAATGCATACTTGCATGACAGAAGTGAGGGCAATTGGAAAATCTTTTGTCGGAATAGAAACCGAGCGAAGAAGGCAAGTGCATAGTAAAATTTTTGATAATAAATCCTCTAGGGAAGTACGGTGACTCAGATACATCTAATAATTTTAGACCGATATCAATTTTGTCTATTTTATATAAAATGGTTGAATATTTGATGATGGCCCAGTTGCTTGAACATATCGACAATAATAAGTTGATTCACGAAGCTCAATACGTCTTTAGACGGAATCGTAGTACAACCTCGTTGTTAATAGGACTGACAGCATTAGGAGGAGGGTTGCTAATCGTGGTACTTGTGTGTTACTTTCCTTAGATTTAGCTAAAGCTTTTGATAGGATAGATCACATTGTCTTAGTTAAAAAATTAAGTAGATGTTTTGGATTTTCTAAGACTGCCTGCAAGTTAATTTTTTCATATCTTTCTGGCAGAAGGCAATATGTTTATAGCAATGGTTCTTCCTCTGGTATGCTACCAGTGTATAGTGGGGTTTCTCAAGGATCTGTACTTGGTCTACTGATCTTTATTATGTTTATAAATGATTTGTTTAGTAGTGTAATGTATAACATTTGCATACCATTTGCCTTCGCGGATGATGTACAGCTTCTGTTTAGAGGTAGTGTGCAGTTTCCAGATATTTTAAAGAACACGATTGATTATACCATTTTTATATTGAGTGGTTGGATGTCCTCTAATAACCTTTGCACAAATGCTTCTAAGGCGAAAGCTATGCTAATGTTTATGATAATTGTTTGTCCATTTCATTGAATGGAAACACAATAGAATTTCTTGATAAAATTAAGTGCCTTGGAGTGATTCTTGACTGCAAATTGACCTTTGAGCATCATATAAACTCTGTAGTTTCTAAATTTTTGAGAAAATTGTATAGCCTTAAATTTCACATTAAGGAGAGAATAGTTCATGCCCTGCTTATGCCTTTATTTTTATATTGTCTAGAAATTAATTCTGCAACATTGGCCTTTAATTAAAAATTGGCAGCTAAAATGTTTTAATGGAACAAATTATTATTCTACAATGCTTATCAGTTCACACACAGAAAATGCAACAAATTTCATTAAAAAATGTCATTATAAATTATAAGGTTTTGATCTTACATATGGATTTGTAATATAGAATCAAAAATTAAGAAACCCATATAGAAATACATATAGCTGCCCAATCTCACATTTATTGGTTAAAAAGTTGGGTCAAATATTACGGCATTTTCTGTTTTTTGCAATTTTATCATATTTCTTCCAAAGAAATTATATATAAATTTGTTATCTAATGAAAAGTATTTGAAAAGCGCATCACTACTATAACGTAGCATGTCCGTGCATGATCAAATTTTCCTGGTATTATAAAAAACACATACATTTGGGGGGGTTTTGTACTAGGAGGTTGGGTGGGTTTTTTACTGGTACAAATTCACATATATTATTCTCTATTAAGTTTTAGTGGACCTGTATTTTTTATTTTTTCGATATTCGTGCTCGTTTGGAGTTAAGACGAAGTTTCCCGAAGCAGTATATTTTACCACAGGGTGGCAACCCTATGTCCAAAACATAGGAAAACTTCATATATTTAAAAAAAAATCACATCGAATATAACTAAAATTTTGTAAAGTTAACAGACTTATTTTTGCTGTTCTTATTTTATTAATATTTAGCACAACAAATTTTTAAATTTAGCCGTTTTTTCTGCAAGGTCATTTTAACTAATTGTTAGTGGCTTTATCTGCTATTTTATTTCTATGAATGTAATTTATATATAATTTAATATAATTTGATGAGGTCCCACATCATTTTTTTTACTTGGGTAGTTAACTTTAACTAAATCAATCAACTGTCGCTCAGTAAGGGGTATATCACCTGAGACTCAGTTAAAAATTAAGTTGAACGTAACTGAGAAAATGTTTCGTTGTGGATTTATTTCTTCGTAGAATTTTTAGATTTTAAATTAATTGAAATATCGTTTAAAAATGGTTAGTTTATGTTTTGTTATGGCTCCTTTCTTGACAACTGAAAATTTTATTCACCGCCATCGTTGAAAATATTCGCGGTCATAGCTTTTTCCTTCCTAATCCAACACATTATGCTTCTTGAGAATTTCGCGTATTCAAACTGTATATGCCTGTCATAAAGCCATTAAAAACTGATGCGTACTATATTTTCCAACGTTGTTTGACACTGGAATGCTTTTGTTTAAATTTTAAAACAAACATTTTTCTATTAAAAAATTTATTTTTAAAAAATATGATTGAGGCCGTCGGTGTTGTCCAGTGAAAATATCCTTATAAATTTTCAATTTATATCTTAAAATGAAACAGACTATCGCTGACAAAGAATACGTATCCCTTTTTAAGTTCATGTAATAAATTATTTACTAATTCTTGCACTTAATTTCAGCATATGCAAAAAGAGAACATTTTAAAAACTGGTTAGAGACTTTTTTTGCGATTCTTATCAATTTTCGATTTATGCAAAAAATTATAAGTTTATATAAAAAAAAATGAAAAGACCAATCTTGTTTATACTGTATGTTAAGATGACGTTTTAATATGCTAAATGTAATGATTTGATGGTAAAATGTAAATATTAAATATTCATATACTAATAGCTTTTCTTGCAGTTTGATTTTCAACTCTTCGAAATCTATCGTCCTTTCTATATCCTTTAGGATTTTTTTTCTAAATAAAATACCTGTTTTGTTATCCTTGCTTTTTTTGAATGACAGACTGCATTTACTGCATGCCAAAATATATTTAGACCCCAATTCAAGTAATTTGTAACTATATAAGTTATATTGTTTTTAATTATAGTTTTATTCATATCTATTAAAAATTAATTGAATATTGTTTTTATGTCAAACAAATTTTTAGTAGATACTATTAAAAAATTAATTAAAATTTAAAAAAAATCGCCAAAATTGCTTAAATTAAAAACAAATCGCCAAAAATTACAAATTTTAAAAAATCACCAAAATTGCAAAAAAAAAAACAAATCGACAAATTTGAAAAAAAAAAAAAAAATTGACAAAATTTAAAAAAACAATCCTTAAAATTGCAGAAATTTAAAAAAAAAATTGCCGAAATTAAAAAATCGCCAAAATTCAAAAAAATCTCTAAAACTAAAACAAAATTGCTAAAGTTAAAAAAATATCGCCAAAATTTCTGTTAAAGTTCTGCCTATTATGGAGGCTCTAGCTTTTCTAAAAATTCGGGTTCTGATGAGATCTTTAGCCAGATCGAAATACTAGTATCAACCTAGCTAATATGTTTGATTTGCTTTATTTTGTAAATATACGGAGGTTGAAAGCTCGTTATAAATTGAAAATAACATAAAAATAATCTCGATGTATATAAAAACAAAAAACTAATATAACTGTTAAAACACGTGAATTTTTTACTTTAACCGATTTATTAGTTTTGGCCATTTTTAAAATTTTTGCATTTGTTTCTATATTGTTATTATACGTTATAGAAACTGGAAATTTTGTTAAACCAAATTCATTTTCAATTAAACAGTTAATACATATTATTAAACATTTAATTGAAAGTGAGTTTGAAATCGAACAAAAGTTTAATTAAATAATTTTTTCTGTGTATTTTGACAAAATCTTTTTAAACGGAGATACCACTACGGAGATACCACTAGAACCCAAACTTAAGTTTAGAAATAAATTTAAACCTCAACTTTGACCGATTTGCATCATGTGTTAACGTGGTCCAATTTGACTGAAATTTTCACAATTTTGTTAGACTAAATGTGAACAAATTCCAATCGGCGCTCCTTGAAATGCGACATTTTAAAATTAAGTAGCTAAACTTTTTTTTTTTTGAAATTTTTAAGTGTTTTTATTTAAAATATTGATTAAAGAAAATAGTATTTATTGAGAGAAAGATAAAAATGAATGAAATCGTCCAAAATATAAATCAAAGTGAATTGGAAATACATAATTTAGTTTAAATAAGACCTTGGCTATATAGCAGGTATAATTTTAAATTTTCCAATTGTATATTTTTTTTTATCATTATTTCTTTCAGACTACAATCAAATTAGTGAGCTTAAACGCTTCCTTGGAAAATTTACGATTTTGTTAATACAAGACATGGAGTATAGTCCCGATGGGCTCCCTCCGATCTTAAACAAAGTCGGATATATGAAAAAGGAGAAAAAATAGTGAAATATTTGTTCACCAATATTTAAAATAATTCAAATAAATGGCAGCCTGGTCCACGACATAGTGTCAAAATGGCTTTCAAAATGTGAGGTTTCTCGTGTATTTTCATACTTTTATTGTATTTGTTTGCTCCTTTATCACCTATCCGAATTTTATTATGTTCAAAGGGAACCCATCGGAAAGGCTTCCTTGTTAGTGTCATGCAATTTATATAGGATATTTGTCTTTTAATTTGTCTGCAAAATCTGAAACTTTTGAGTTCACGAATAAAAATAAGTAGTTTTTTGAACTGTTATAAATATTTAATTTCCCGAGTTAAAACATTTGCATAAAATAATAAAGGGTCCGCCAAATAACTTTTTTTTTTAACAATGCTATAAAAAAAAACTACTGAATATATTCTCAATTTTTTTTTTTATTTGAAAGTACAATCCTTCCGGTTAATAATGGAAAATAATTTCATTCAAATTTTAAGCACCTTATCGAATTATCGATTGTGTGCAGCTGTATTTCACCAATGGCTTCACGAATATTGTCCTTTAAAGCGTCAATTGTCTCTGGCTTGTTGGCGTAACACTTATCTTTGACGGCACCCCACAAATAATAGTCCAACGGTGTCAAATCGCAGCTCCGAGGTGGCCAAACGACATCAGCTCTGCGGCTAATTTGAATTTTCGCACACATTCTTCAACATTACCATGATTTTCAAAGTAATGTCGCAATATTTCCCAGCGTTGTTCAAGCGTATACACAACCATATTCGTTCAGCGGAAGGATAAAACTAATTATCTGTCAAATCAGACATGAGCTATTATAAACACTAGTTGGAAAAAAAAAAAACGTTAGATGGCGGACCCTTTACATTATTTTATATACATTTATAAGTTTTTGTCTGCCAGTGCAGTTAACAGGACATAATTATATAAATTCATATATTGGGTACACAAGTTAATAATGTCGATTTAGACAACATATCTCATAACTATCACATATGGTTTGTATCACTAATAACAAATATGGTATTTTGGAGGGTAAACATCTGTCATTATAAATCAGCATTCGATAGACGCCAAAGTGTAAACACACATTTTTTCCAATCGCTTTAATAATGTTGAATTTTGTGCCTAAAAACGATGTTTTGCGGGGAAGTCTGATAACGTTCTTTCATTTGAAGAAAACGGCTGCTGAAAGTTATCGATTGTTGGTAGAACTTACGGTCAACATGCACCAACTGAAAAAAAAATTGTCAACGATGGTTTGCGCGATTCAAAAGTGGTGATTTCGAAATAGAAGACAAGGAGAGGCCTGGTCAGCCGAAAAAGTTTGAAGATGAGGAATTGGAAGCACGGAGATTGTTGTCAAAAGCAAGAAGAACTTGCATTATCATTGGGAGTCACACAACAAGCCATTTCCCTACGTTTAAAAGCATTGGGATTCATTCAAAAGCAAGGAAATTGGGTCCCATATGAATTGAAGCCGAGAGACGTTGAAAGGCGATTTTGAATGTCGGAAATGAAGCTTGAACGCTACAAAAAGAGTAATTTTTGCATCGTATTGTTTGTTACTGGTGATGAAAAATGGATACATTACGATAAACCCAAGCGCAAAAAGTCATGTAAAGCCCGGCCAATCAGCCAAATCAACGCCGAAGCCGAATATCCATGGCGCCAAGGTAATGCTCTTTATTTAGTGGGATCAGAAAGGTGTTTTGTATTATGAGCTGTTGAAATCGGGTCAGACGATCACAGGGGACCTGTACCGAACACAATTGATTCGTTTGAAGAGAGCAATCAACGAAAAAAGACCAGAGTATTCGACCAGACACGAGGCCATAATCTTTTATCATAACAACGATCGGCCACATGATGCCAGACCGGTCAAAAACTATTTGGAAAACAGTGGATGGGAAGTTTTGGCTCACCCGCCTTATATCCCAGACCTTGCCCCTTCTGACTACCATTTTTTTCGATCGATGCAGAACGCCCTTACTTTAATACGCTTCACTTCCGAACAGGGTATCCGAAGTTGGCTTGATTCATTCTCTTCCTCAAAACCAGAGCACTTCTTATGGCGCGGAATCCATATGCTAGAAGAAAGATGGGAATAAGTAGTGGGTAACGATGGACAATACTTTGAATAATGTATCAATTCATTTTGTTATTATAATAAATGCAATAAAAAAATCGACATTATTAACTTTTCGAAATTTTAATAAGATGTCATATATAGTTGCGTCTCGCTGAATATATAATTATGTATTGAATCTAAAGCTAACACAATTAATAAGACGTTATATATACCTAGACATTGCAAAATACAAAATAATATATATTTATATCATATTATATTATATTTAAAAAAACACAATTTAATTTTGGATAAAATTGCAGAGTCACACTAGAAAATTTGTCAATCATATTTTGAATATAAAGAATACAGTCTTTTTCAAGTAAGACAAACCCTATTTGACAGATAATCAATAGGATCATCAAAATTTAAGTTCGAATCCAAAATTTAAGAGAATTCACATAGTCAATTAACTGACCATTAAACAATCAATTCTGATTTTGCAACTGAAAATATACTGCCTTAGCCGAATTAATCTCCAAGTAATTTAGATACATCCAATTGGAAATTAAATTTAAATGGTTGTTCAAGCATGTCTCTTAAGTGGTAATATGTTTAAAAAAATATCATCCGCAATTACATACAAAATCGTTATCCATTAGAGAAATACAATCATTCAAATAGGTTAAAAAAAAGTATAGGTCCCAGTACAGACCCCTGGGGTACACCTGAGGTAACAGCACCTACACTCGAACTAAGGCCACCTAGAGAGACAAACTGTGATCGATCTAATAAATAAGAATACACTAACTTACACGCCGATTTAGAAAAGTTGAACTTAACCTGTAGCCTATTTATGAGAACATTATGAATAATTCGATCAAAAGCTTTGGTAAGATCCAAAGAAACCATAACACAATTTTGATGATGATCCAATTTCCTTCTAATCGTATCAGTAAGGGAAAGTAGCAAAGAGGTTGTATTGTGATTTCGCCGAAAGGCAAATTGATTAGGATGAAGTAGAGAGAAATGGTCAAAATTTTATAAAATCTGTGTTTTCATAATGTTTTCAACTATTTTCGACATCGCAGGTAAAATACTTATAGGCCTCAAATTATCAACGTTATAATGCCCACCCTTAGAAATTGGTACAATACGGCCTAACTTCCACCCAACAGGAAATTTAGAGACAGTAAAAATATTGTTTATAAGCTGAAGAAGCAATGTGAAAATCTGTGGAAATATAATTTTGATAAAACTGATGGGAATCATGTCATAGCCAATATCATTGAACTTAACAGAGTTTATCGCAAGTATAAGTTCATTTTACGTTATAACATTAAAAGAAAAATAATTAGGACTCTCAGTAAAATCATCAAAATTAAATTTGGTTCAAGATTATTCAACATCGGAATCGTCATGATCACAACTTTCACTGCCAACACAACCTAGCCTACGTATCCTACTCCAAATCTGCGTATTTGTCGCACCACTAAATAAGCCCTACGAATTCTCCTAATTATATATTTAGTTCTATTTATAAGTCTACAATAAATCCACCAGTTCACTTCAGTACGGTCTCTAAGGTAAGCACCATAAGCAGAGTCCCGTTGTGATCTGCCTAGAACAATTTTCATGGAACTCATCCAAACTATGTCATTAGAACGTGTTTTTCTTCTAGAAGTGAGCACATAACTATGGAGATCATCAATTAAATCATTTGGAGTAGACAGTTGCAAGTCGACATCATTAGTGCAGAAAATAGGAGATATATCAAAAAGATCAAAATGATGACAAATAGCATCATAATCAATTCGCCTATAATCTTTAAATTCAACCCAACTATCGTGAATCTGAATAGAAATATATACTAAACTATGATGCGATGCAAAAAATGGAAACTGCATTTGACCGCTTTGAGCAACCAAAGAAGGCTGGCTCAATAGAAAATAGTCTATTAAAGATGTAGAGTTATTTGGCAAATGTAAGTGTGTAGGCAAGCAGCTATGAATACAGTTAAGACCATACCTTGAGATTAAAGAACGGAAATTTGTAGATTTAACAGCATCAAAAAGGTTACAGTTAAAGTCTCCCATGACAACGATCAAATAAATCGAAATGCAGGTCCTCAGACTTATCAATATCCCCATTAGGTAAATACACCACCCCTACCACCGTAGAAACGCCATTACCAAAAATTACAACAAATAACGAATCACAGACTAAACTGTTTGCCCAGAAAAACAATTTTATAACGTAAATTATTTGCGATATACAAACAGACACCACCTTCTCTACTGACCAGTTCTGACCAGTTTATAGCCCGGAAGGTTCAATGACTGCGAATAAATATGTGGCGACCAGCCACTCAACAAAATTCAAATATTTATTAATTCAAATTATCAAATAAACTTTGAATTTTGTATTAATTTTAAGTTTCAAAATTTTTAATAAAATTATTATTCGTTTACAAACTTTATTTCGTAGTCTCTATAAATATCTGGCTTAAACCAAGTCTCAGAAGTTCTAATTACATACAAACAGCAGTTATGAAAAGTGCTTTTGAATTCCTCAAGTTTAGTATAAACTCTGCGCGTTTACGTGTCCCATATTTAAGTTTTCAGAATAAACAGAAAGAGATGTTCTTAATAAAGAGTTATCTCGGGCTATAGGACCAAGATTGTAATTATGGATCATAAAATTTTAAGTAATATTTATATTTCTGGGGGAGCCAACCATCTACCAAAACAATATACATAAAAAAATCACCTTCAAAACTTATTAATATAAACCAAAAAATCATTTCTTAAAAATACCTACTCGATTAAGAATTAAAGATTAATTTTGTTGTACATCTCAAAAAAAAAAAAAAAAAGCAAAAAAGTTATATTACAAAAGTTTGTTCGATAACACAAAAATTTGTACAAATTAGTACACATTTTTTGTAAAGTGATGCCAGCAAATTTACAAGTTTTTACTGGATAAATTTTTGCCAGTAAGAATTTGTAAGAAGAAAAAAAGAACATATGATTGAAAAAATATGCTTGTATTTTTAGTAAATAAAAACAAATATTAAAATTAAGTTATAATTGTTTAAGTGATAAAGAATTAACTAATGAAGAAGAAAAAAAAACCATTCTTAAGTATTTCTAGTAAACATTTTCAATTAACTTTTATCCTTTCCATAATGAGCAGTTGATTTTTTTTTTCTTTATGTTTGGTATTTACAATTAGCTGTTTAATCTACTTTACGAATTTTTACAAACTCTCCCCTGGTTTACTTTTCTGTACATTTTTGTAAATTTGGTCTTGCTCTCCGTAATATTGTTACTGAGTAATATTCACCGGACTTCACTAGGACTTCACAGACTTAATGAGTAATTTATAAAATTTATTTAATAAAAGGGTTAAGCGATTTGTTTTTCACCATGAACACAAACGTGAATTGACGTACTTAGATAGCTAAGTTAAATAAGTTAATACATTCTTGAAGGGTAACGATTTTGACAGCATCATTAAGCATTGTTATTTTAGCCTTTAGTATATCGCTATATATATTGATTTTTTATCATTTTTTAACTTCTAGCATATTGGCAATAGTTTGTTAGCAAGTGATGAATAGTTCTCATTCAAATAAACACGGGTTTCTAAATTTCCACCAATGACATCAGATAATTTAAGAGATTTAGTTTCAAAGTATGCTGACATTATTTTGTCCTGAATACTTATTTAATCAAATTTCACAGGAATAGCACTACGTTGTTTAATATACATTATGTTAAGAATATCATCAGGAACAATATCAACTTTCAAAAGAGTACATAAAGTTATTAATGTTGTTTTGAGATCCTTAATATCGCCAGCAAGACCTGTTATTACAACGTCAGATCTATTTAAACGGTGCTGAAGAGCATGATTTTGTAACTCAACTACACACAACTTCTTATTAGTAGCAATATCATTAGAGTTGATTAAATTTTTACAATTGCCAACTTCATCTTTAATCTCCATAAATTTATTTGATAGTTCCTTACGAATTTCAACAACCACAGACTCAAATTTTTCTTTGATTTCGTTCTGTTCATTCTTCATGTCATCAGAATGTTCCTGAAAAGAACTTTTAAGAGCAGCAAATTCCCTTCGTATTTCATCTTTAAAAGCTAGATCAGATTTATTTGGCGGGTTTTCAATGCATTCTTTACAAGTGTATGCTAAGTTGCGATTTTTATCTAAAGTGGCAAATAACTCCTTAGAGACACCCTCACAGTCAGCATGAAACCATGTATCACAGCATCTACTACATAATAAACAGAGTTTACGTTTAGTATCTTGATCGCAGACTCCACAAAGATAAGCCTTAATTATTTTTTATATTATTTATAATCTTTTACAGACTTTAATTTCCAAAATGGCAGACTCAAATTAGCAATTATGTTTATTCCTTTTTACAACTTCTTTCTTACATACAAACTTGTGAGACAGTGATCGCCATTTATTTTGTAAAAACAATAAGTATAATTAAATAAATCACGTTGTGCAAATTACAAGATTATAATTTTATTTTTTTAATCGGCTTTATTTTAATGATATTACAGAAAACTTTATAACTTCAACGAAGATATTGATATTTTAATTAATTTTAAAGTAAATTTAAGTTTTTTTTTTTTTGCACTAGATGGACAATTTATTTAATTTTCAGTCGAAATATGTTTTTTAATCCATCTATCTCAACATGGTGTTGCTAACTCCTCTCAACAGTCTTTTGGTAATTATTTCTGCAAATATTTCGTTTTTTAATGAAGTTTTAAAATCAAAAACTGGATACTACTATAGCTTAAGATACTACTATAGCTTATTTTGTATATATTTGTATCAGTTTATATATAAATTTATATCGCTATATAAAGTCGAATTAAATTATATCGCGTCATTATTCGGATGGAATTTAATCTGATATTATCAAATTAAAACTAAACTAATGCAAACTTATATAATTAAATGGGCCATTTATCCGATAAAACTGTATTAAGACTCATATTAAATTTTGTATGATTATATAAAGCATCATATTAATTATTTTTAATCGGGTTATTAGAAGTCGAAAGTTTCTGCGTGCACTAGGGTTATAACTTTTGACTTCTTTTACAATTATCAAATTTTAGCTACCCTAGCCGCATATTATTCCATAAAAATATAAAGTAACGCAATTTTTTTTTCGCGGTTTTCAAGAATTTTTCCGCATAATCCTCTTTTTGTTTAATTAAACTAAAAAGTAATATTTAGCTAAAAGTTTAACGTAATTAGACAGTGGCGATGCATATTCAACTTAAAGAACACAAACGTTTTAAAATTTGACGTATTTCGCGGAGTTTGATAAAGCAGATTAATGCGTTGTTCCGCGATATAGACATCAAAATTCGCAAAATAACGAACAGAACAGGGATGTTAAATTGGTTTTTCAATTTTGTACCAACCTCCAAAAAAAATTGTACTTTTTGGACCTTCACGGTACCATTTTATTTAAATTTATTAAGACTACAAAAAAATTACACAAAAATTCACTTGTACAGAAAAAAAAACAAAAGCATCCAATAACATACATTATATGTATGAATAAAATAATTCATAAAAAAGTCATGAATATATGAGACCGAATCATGGAATTATTTGTTTAGTTAATAAACTGTTTGAAATTTCTACATCATAGCGGCATGAATTTGTCGATCTTAACAAATTTTTGCCTGTATGAGACTTGATAATGTTGGCTAATGTAGTCTGTTTCTTTTCTTAGTTTTTATTATATTTTGAAAAGAAAAAACTCTTTCCTTATTTGCAGATGAGTGTGGAATGGATAAAATTCCAGCAACGACTAGAAATGTCTGGAAACATATTGACATTCAGTTCATTTTGAAAATTAGCTACTACCGACCAAAACTACAGATGTTTTAAGTTTTTAACGACTTCAGTTGCTCAACATCAGCTAAAGCTCCAAATTGATTATTTATTGAATCAACATTTGCAGGTTTATTCGGGAACATTTTTATTAGAAGAGGTACAATACTTCTTGTTTTACCTGAAATAACATTTTGTTGATTGTTTTTATATACATAGAATGTTGTTTTTAATTAAAAAATGTTCTATTTATATAAAAAAATTTTAGTTTTTACTCTGGCTCAACTAATATTTTTACTAAGAAGACAAGAATGGAACAAATTAATGATTAATCAGTTTTTTGTTAAAGTTCTGCCTATTATGGAGGCTCTAACTTTTCTAAAACATTGGGTTCTGATGCGATCTTTAACCAGATCGAAATACTAGTATGAACCTAGCTAATATGTTTGATTTGCTTTATTTTTGTAAATATCAAAGGTTAAAAGCTCGATATAAATTAAAAATATATAAGATTGTTTGGAATTTTCTTTCATTTCTTTAACAATAATTTAATTTTCACTTCCTCAGAATTTTAATAAATTCAAAATAAAAGTGAAGTTGGCTGCAACAAGTGTCAATATATGTAAGAGCTCTATACACCACAATACCAGTCGCATACAGAGCTGCCAGATAAGTTATGTAAAAATCGTAAATCTTTAAACGATATTCAAAAAAAAAATTGCCAATTTTATTCTGCAAAATCCTTAAAATGATGATAAATCGTCAAATCTGGCGGATATAGTCGCATATATTTTAAGCGCTCATGACATAAAATGAATAAATGCAATGAAAAAGGACACAATAACAATGTTTGCTATACTAAAAATTCAAAAAGGGGAAATATTAAAAATTTTTAAATTGTACCAAATCAGTCGCGGTAGTACCACGGTACTTTAGAAGGTCAAAATGTACCAAAAAAAGTACAATTGTACCAACTTTAACATCCCTGGAACAGAATAAGTAAAAAGTTATTTAAAATATGTTGTGCAGTATTGTTGGTCAACTTGTACAACATTAATATTAAACTTGAAAAAAATGTATTTTAAGGAAATGTACTTTATGGGGGAGGTTTTTGTTGTTATAAAAAAATACATAAAAAAATACATAATAAAAAAAAATCGAAAATTTATTTTATATAAGTATTGGCACTGTTATTTTTCGCAGGTGGTTTGAATTATATTTTATATTTTATTTATATTTATATTATAGGCTTTATATTATAAGTGTTTAAAACAAATTTTTAGCTCAACACTTTTTTTCTATAAATTTTAGGTTTAGTGGTTGGTGAATTGGCTTACGTTACAAGTATGGTTAAAAAAGATGTTTTACGTACAGATCGCTTACATCCGTTTTATGCCGGTAGTGATGACAATCAAAATATCGCCTCACTATTCAATATTCTTACCACTTATGCTCTCAATCATCCATCGGTTAGTTATTGTCAGGGCATGTCCGATATAGCCTCACCCCTGCTGGTGACCATGAACGACGAAGCTCAGGCCTATATTTGTTTTTGTGCTATTATGAGTCGAGTACGGGGTAATTTTATGTTGGATGGCATTGCAATGACACAAAAATTTGCACATCTAACAGAGGCTTTAAGCTATTACGATGCTGAATTTTGGGATTATCTTAAAGCACAGCAAGCAGATGATTTACTTTTCTGTTATCGATGGCTATTGCTGGAATTGAAACGTGAATTTCCATTTGAAGATGCTCTAAGAATGTTGGAAGTGCAATGGAGTTCCTTGAAATATGAGGCCAGTGGTGCTAGAGAAGAGTTAAAATTGTTTGAAAAAGAATTTGTACCTACAGTCGAGACTACAGCAACAATAGTAGGAGGAGTAGCAACGCCTTCAAGTATAATAAATAGTGGAGTTGGACCACCCATAAGTCCTTCATATCTTTTGGCAAAACCAAGAGAAAATGCCTATACCAAAGTATGTGCTTTACGGCGACAAAGTTCTTTGGCTTCGTTAAATTCATTAAGTTCATCAATGAGTTCCAGTATCAATCATGTCCAAAGTGGCAACATATTAAATTCTAAATTGGATGTAACGAAACGTCTAAATCAAAGTTTAGATGATAATATAACACGACATGCTACACGTCGCCAACGTAGAGCCTCATCTAAGGCCCATCAATCTTTGGATGAAACAAAAATGTTGCAATTACTAGAACGTAGAGCTGAAAATGTTGAAAATATATTATGTGCTTATGCCAATGATGATGATCATGAAACTACAGATAATGATGATGATGATGTTTTCGCCGATACAAATCATTTTAATTTTCACGATACAAATCCCTTCAAGGATAATAATGAATCTACAACAAACGTTAACGCTGAAAAGTCAATTCGTAAAGCCTTTCTAAGTAGTTCTTCATCATCTATACCCGGTGATGATAGTAATGCTACAGCATCCACAGCTACAGAAGCTAGTAATGCCAGCGGTGATTATAACAATGTTGCTGATGATAGCAGTAGTGATTGTAATAGTCCTGATAGCAAAACTTTACAAATTCCTAAGGGCATTGCAAAGTTGCAAAATAAAAATATTATCTCAAATTATAATGCAGTCAGTAACATTATTGCTAAACAATTGGCGACGAATGTAAGTGAAGGAGTAAAACGTGTCAGCAATACCGGAGGTGGTCATTTTAGAGATCTGAAAGAGAAAATCGCTGCAACAAGCAGAAAAGGTAATTATATTAGAATTCTGTTTAAAAACGTTAGCATATATCATTGAAGACGGGCGTTTTTTACACTCATTAAATCGTTTCATAACCGTTAAGATCAGCGTCATCACTTGTAAGTGATATTCTGATTACATTTGCAGGCAGCCATTACGGTTCCAAGTTCTATGCTTTGATTTCTCTGCCACTGCATTTTATTATTTTAATGTCAGTCTGGCCGCAAAACCGACAAATTTGATCAAAGGATTCTATTAGTGTTTTCAATCCGATTTAAAACTCTAGTAATTATTAATGTTAGCCAATATTTCAATGTATTTGAAGACAAGTTTGAATTTGTTTGGAATCGTTGTCACATAACTGTTAACCAATTTACGAATTAATTTTGTAGCAAATCCGACTCCTCCCGATAATATTTTTATAATCGGTTCCCAACCACAACAATTTTCAAACATGGTCCAGTGAAAATATAAGATCTAGCTAGCTAAAACCAGTTTCAGAAGCTGTTTTAGTGAGTACCTGTTCTACTGCGGTGCAATAAAACTGAAACTAGAACGGGTTATAAAGTCGTTCTTCGAAACTCGCATATTTTGAAAATGGTAACACTGTTAGATTCTTAGGGCTTTTTAAAAGAAAAACAATGTAATTCTATGGATTTATTTCCACCGAATATGTAAGTTAACATCCGGATATTTAATGTTGAACACCCCATATGACATGATTAATGTTATATGATACTTACGTTGCATTTCTTATATTATTTAGGTTTATTAAGAATTTATTTCATCAAAGTGCTGACACTATGTCTGCCTTTTGGTGTTGAATAAAATACGATATTCTTTTTAAGTAACAACAATTTTATTTTAAAACACAGTTGTAGTCAAGAACTCAACGTCGAAACAATAAAAATGAACTAAGTGAAACTAAAAAAATAAATAAAAAAATTAATAGTTTTATTTTAGGTTTAAGTTAGCAACTAATAGTTCAACTACCATTAGTTCAACGAGCGCCCAACGAAAAAAATCCGTGCTTAGAATTCGATTGAAAAAAAAGCACAACGCGCGTTCAATAGGAGGGACTTTAAGCTTCAATTTGCGTGTTCAAACGTAAAAATCGACTGATAGGAACGTAAGTAATGTGGAGTTAAAAATGCATTTTAATTTTTTGTTGAGTTTCCATGTAAAAGTTGAATATTTTGACATTTTAAATAGGTATTTTTTTATAATTTCTTATTTTCTTCAATCGTATTTTACAACCAATACTTATTTATTATTCCTAAACTTAATTTTGGTCAGAAAATGCCAACATTTGGACCCTGACATCTCAATATTCACAGGGGCCAAAGGTTGGTTTTTTTGGAAGAAAGCTAATTCTTGTGAGGATTAAACTGAAAAATAACACTGAAATTCCCAACAATATTAATACCATTTGGATATATTATATACAGAACACAACATCGATAAAATTTTAAGTAAACTTTTACTATTGATTTATGACCTGTTCCACGATCTCGAACGAAAACCTAAGCGAACGCAAGCTAGTCACTCGAATTCGAATCAATTTGGGTTTCTCCATTTCGAAAGCTATCGTTCGCCTATACTTACGTGTGTCAATTTTTGTGTCTTACGTATTTACAAATCATAGTGGTGCCAGACCGGATATTTTAAACTTCTATTACAATTTCCTTTAAAAATACCAAAAATACTACAAATTGTTTGAAGATAAATACAACACTACTTAACAGTGATCAGCTGTATATGACAAATAAATAAATAGAACAAATAAATAAAACAAAAGAAAAATTAATAAATCAAAAGAAGAAAATCAAAAAGTACACTAGCGTTTTCAGCTATTCCATTATAGATTTCATTAAGCTGAAATTTAAAGTTCTTAAAAAACTACAAAGATTCGTGTATTTTATTCTTACCTTTTGTTATCCATTCTTTTTTTTTAAATATTTATAATTTTTTATTATATCATTCATTCCAGCAAAGAACATTGAAAAATGAGGATTTTTTTTTTAGGTTCTCCGATTTTTTTTATATTTTGTACATGAATACTCTATAGTTCCACTTGCACATAGCCTTCACCAGATCTCAAAATTTGTAAAAACTCGCGATTTTATGCACGTTTTTAATTTTCATAAATTTGATAAAAACGGTAAAAGTGCTTCACTTTGAAGTGCCATAACTTTTTAATTGTATATCGTATGTTATTAATTTAAACGATATTTGGAATATGCACTTGTCTACTTAATAACTGAAGGTTTTTAAACACAATTTTTGTTAAAAAAAGTGCATACGAAATGCAAATGCAGTTTTCTAATGTATTTTTCAAAACTTTCTCCCCCTACGATTTTCAAAAAAAATATAGTTTACTAAAATATGGAATCTTACCTAAATATACAAATACCGTTATCGTACAATACAATACAAATATCGTTTAAATTAATAACATGCGATATACATGCGATGGCACTTCAAAATGAAGTGCTTTTAGCATTTTTTTGATATTTATGAGAACTAAAAACGTGCATAAAATCACGAGTTTTTACAAATTTGGAGATCTGAAAAAGTAAATGTACAAATGGGACCATAGAGTATTCATGTACAAAAAAAAAAACAAAATCAGAGGACCCGTTTTCAGATTTTTTGCGTTTTCTCATGGAATGAATGATATATTTTTTTGAAAATATTTTGTTACTCGAAATGAAAAAAGCAAGTGACTGGTTTTGACATTTACGTTCGCAGCGTTGACAACTCGTTCGAAATAGAGAAACCAAATTTTGTATGAAAACTGTTACGTTTTCATTCGACTTGTACTTCAAGTCATCGTTCGCATAGAAATTTAGTTAGAGAAACCCAAATCAATTTTCGTTCGCTTAGAAAGCGAAAGAAAGCTTTCTTTCGAAATCGGGAAACAGGCCATTAAAGTGCACATATATTTTATTTAAATGTATTAATAAAAATTTATACTAAAATTAGAAACAAATTATAATCTTTAAACTAGTATTAATTAAACAATATTAGTAAAAATTTCTTCCAAATAGCTTTGATTTTCATTTTGCAGTAGTTGTTTAGCTTCTTCATCTAACTCTAATGAGGTTGATTTCCATTTTTGTCGAATACTGGACATATATGGGTCTGATGTGCACAACAAAATATTAATAAGATCTTCATTAGTACAATATCTGGAAATTTGTCTTGTATTGTGCTCGCGAAAGAATCTGTAGTCTTTGTTCCTTTTTTCTTGCGCTTCTTCTGAGGGATCTCCAATTGGAAGCATATTATGCTGAATTATTTGTTCCCCATGGAACAAAATTTTGTGAACTGTGGTTGGCATATGTCTCCAAGAATATTTTTGGTTATAAAGGGTTGTTGTCTCATTAGCATACTGACCAAATTTTTTTGCATCTATCTTTTTGCTACATGCTATAACTTCTAATATGATTTGGAATCGTCGTATTAAATCATAATCTACTCCAGTTATAGAAGCTGCAGTTTCTGGATCGGAAAAAAATCTCCTTGCTGTGTTTCCATCATTAGAATTTCCTTCTCCTTGCTTTGGCTGGTCAATTATAAGGCCTATCTCACGGTATTTTTCTTGAATATCTTTTTTTTTTTTGCTTTCTTTTTTCCAAATTTTCTTTGTTGTTTCTCACTGTTTCGCCTAACGGGCCAAATTCCAAATCGTATCCCAATTTAAGAATATGCTCCATAAAACGAATTCTAGCATGAAGAGGTGACATTCCAAATTCACATGCTTCATTAAAACTATCGTCTTGTGTTGGTGGTTGGCTCAATTGACTTGATGTTTTTTGGCATATGGTGCAGCTTGACGAAGACTTTGTTTCGGTTAAAGCTTGTGCAACTTTTCCATCGATCATTGTAAGTGACATTTTAAAGTTAACTTCGATGCATTGGTCATTAAATTCAAATATCACTGGTTGAAGTTCTTTAATTTCATCTCTTATTTTGCCAACTTCTTCAGTTATGACATCTTTAGTTTCTTTTTTGTAAGCAAACTTTATTGGTCTACAAAATTTTGTTGACGAGGGAATTTCATTCTTCCATACATCTATCTCTGCAGCTCTACTAGTTGACGGCTCTGAACCAATATAAGTTTTTGTTAAACGTAATGGAACGAAAGAAATCATGAATAAATTGGCATCTGATGAATTTTCCGCATTACATTGTTTGTATTGTTTCTGGCCAGAGGACCCATCACATTTAGAAATTAAAGTCATGCTGCAATTTTTAAACTTCTTTAAATAGTCAGCATCAAATGTCTTTAATAATCGTTCTGCAGTGTGTTCAAGAAGATCCTGCAATTTTATTATTATGTTTAAACAATAATGAAGAAAAAAAATGAATGCATGGATTAATATACTATTGCTCGAAGTTTCAACATGATCTTTTTTACCTCTTTGAAACATAATATAACAGGTACTTGGTTTTACCAGTTATTTCCATTGGTTTTAAATTTATTTGCAATTTTCAGGTATTTAAGTTGTGTAATATTAGATGGCAATAAAATCTTTTTTACCTTTTCCAAATGAATTGCTAGATACCACATAATTTGAGAGTTAACAGGTACTGGTAATAATATAACAGGTACTTGGTTTTACCAGTTATTTCCATTGGTTTTAAATTTATTTGCAATTTTCAGGTATTTAAGTTATGTAATATTAGATGGCAATAAAATCATTTTTTACCTTTTCCAAATGAATTGCCAGATACCACATAATTTGAGAGTTCTATTGTCATTTTTGTCAAAATTTTGATACACCCTTCTATGTGGACTAGGTCCAAATATGGGCCAACTTCTCCTAATTTCAACAGAATTATTTTTTGGGTCAATAAGAACTCTTGTACAAAATTTCATCAAAATATATGCATAATAGCCACTTTCACATACACATAACTTCTCAAAAAATATGACGTGACGAATATCTTACCTTGGGTAAGAAAAATTGCTGTAGCTCAAAAAGTGCAGTCCCGATGCATGGACATGTATATATAGGAATGTAGGGGAGAGTTAGGACTACAAAATAGTAAATTTGTGTTTTGACTCAGCTTGACTCACAGGAGTTGTGCTCTATGAAGTAGGAAATTTCCGAGAAATTTGACCTTTTTTAAAAAAAATATTTAAATTGTTCTGAAAACAGTAGAGCTTCAATTTTTTTACCGGTAATAGGAAATAAGTTAAGTACAAGTTTCGTCCAAAAATCTTGAAAAACAAAAAAGTTATGTTCATTTAAACTTTAAAAATTAACTAAAAATATCATAAATTTACTAAATTCTGAAAAAGCCCATTTTGGACCACCCTGTTCTCAGTGAAATAATTGAAATAGAGTTCTAATTTTTTGGCTCCCGAGGTTTACTACTCTCTACTTTCATATGAGTCTAATAACTTTAAAATCGGAGAACAAAAACCAAAAGGAGTTTTGGCCGCTATCTCAAAATATTGACCACAGTGCGGCGCGGTTTAATTTTAATAAAAACAATAAAAAGTTAAGTAAAATTTAAACAACAAAATTATAATAAATTAGTGAAAAACATTAAAAAATTCTAAAATTTGTTAGTGAACATTTTTAAGTAAAATTTAAACAACAAAAAATATAATAAACATTAAAAAATTCTAAAATTTGTTAGTGAACATTTTTAAGTAAAATTTAAACAACAAAAATATAATAAATTAGTAAAAAATATTAACAAATTCTAAAAACTGTTAGTGAACATTTTTAAAGTAAAATTTAAACAACAAAAAAATATAATAAATTAGTGAAAAACATTAAAAAAATTCTAAAATTCTAAAATTTGTTAGTGAACATTTTTAAGTAAAATTTAAACAACAATAGACAACGGTAACACAACAAACATCTGTAACAACAACAAACAACTTTAACGACAACGGTAACAGCAATAAACAACTGTAACAACAATGAAAATTTTGCTGCTAATGTAAGAGTAGTATAAGATATTTTTAAATTTAACTTTTATAATAGAAAAATAGTGTTAAAGCATTTTTAGGGAAATAGAAAAAAAAAATAAGAAAGCAAAATAAATAAAAATTAAAGTTAAATTGTGATTCTAAAAATTTCCTTTTCAATATGGCAAATCAAAATAATTTAATCAGACCCGCAATTATAAATAACATACCCGCACCACCCCCACAACCATTTCAGTTAAATCCACAACAAGAATTGGCCGTAGCCGATTTAGTCCGTAGAATTTTGCAAGAGCAATTGCATGCAGAACCCCAACAAGTAGTAGACCAAGACATAAATATAGTAAATGGGGATTTGTCTGGTCTAGATAAAGTACCAGATGTGGTACGAGGATTAAGGGAATTTTCCGGAAACCAAACCGAGTTTGCATCCTGGAAAAAGAGCGTAGAAAGAATTTTAAAAATCTACGACTCAATTAAAGGAACTCCAAAATATTTTGGGATCCTTAATGTTGTAAGAAATAAATAACAGGCGATGCAGACATCGCACTGGAATCATACAACACTCTCTTAAACTGGGACAGCATAATAAAGTGTCTAACAACACATTATGCTGATAAAAGAGACTTGGGTACTCTGGAGTACCAGATGTCCACCATGCTTCACACTCTGGTGAATCTTTTCAACTTACCAAATCACAAAATGAAATTTTATATTCTGCCGTCGTTAAAATCTTTCCATGGCATTCTTAGCCATGATAGCTTGAAGGAACTCAATGCAATACTCCATATAAAGGAACAATATATGTTAATAAATAATATAAAGAAGATAAAAATTTATCACCACATTTCCCAATCTGTGAATAATATTGAACTTAGAACCAACCACTTGAACAAAACCCAAATATCAAAGCTTGAGGAAATAATTCACCCATATCCGAACTTGTTTAAAGAACCAAATCACAAATTAACCTACACTTCTCGTGTTCAAGGAGAGATTAGGACAACCACTGATTTACCAGTTTATTCGAAGTCCTATCCATATCCTATGGCACTAAAAAGTGAAATAGAGAAACAAATTGCTGAGCTTTTGAACGATGGAATAATTAGGCCATCAAAATCACCATATAATGCACCTGTTTGGATCGTTCCAAAGAAAATGGATGCATCAGGAGAAAAAAAATATAGAATAGTTATAGACTACAGAAAGTTAAACTCGGTTACTATACCCGATCGTTATCCCATTCCGGAGATAAACGAAGTTTTATCAAACCTCGGAGAAAATAAATGATTTTCCGTCATAGATTTAAAAAGCGGTTTTCACCAGATTCCTCTTAAAAAATGCGATGTCGAAAAGACTACATTTTCTATTAATAACGGAAAATTTGAATTTGTTCGACTCCCTTTTGGATTAAAGAATTCTCCTTCAATTTTTCAACGCACTCTAGATGATGTTTTAAGAGATCATATAGGCAAAATATGCTATGTCTATATAGATGATATAATTATATTCGGAAAAAATGAAAACGACCACTTTCAAAATTTAAATAAAGTTTTCCAAACACTAGAGTCTGCAAACTTTAAAGTTCAACTCGATAAATGCGAATTTGCAAAACAGCAAATAGAATTTTTAGGATTTATCGTAGGCATTAATGGTATTAAAACCAACCCTGAAAAAGTAAAAGCAATAGCTAAAATACCTCCACCCAGGACCTTGAAAGATTTGAGAAGCTTCCTTGGTATGTCAGGATATTACCGTCGTTTTATACGGGACTATGCCAAGCTGGCTAAACCCCTGACATCCCTTTTAAGAGGGGAGGATGGACGCGTCTCAAAGAACGCATCCAAAAATAAAAAAATATTTTTAAATCAAGCTGCAATAGAATCCTTCCAAAAAATAAAAAATTCACTGACCTCAGAAGACATTATCCTTTCACATCCGAACTTCGAAAAGGATTTTGATTTGACAACAGATGCTTCTGAGCACGCAATTGGAGCAGTCTTGTCAGAAAATGGCAAACCGATAACATTTCTTTCAAGAACATTGAATAAGGCGGAAGAACATTACGCCACCAACGAGAAAGAAATGTTGGCGATAATTTGGGCACTCACCACATTAAGAAACTATTTGTATGGGTCAAGAAAAATAAATATTTTTACAGACCATCAACCCCTTACTTTCGCACTTAGCAACAAAAATACAAATAGTAAAATGAAAAGATGGAAAGCCATCCTAGAAGAGTATAATTATGAACTGAAATATCAACCAGGCAAAACCAATATAGTCGCAGATGCATTGTCTAGACCTCCACAAACTTCTGAGTTAAACTCAATAACGGTTACTCAACACAGTGCCGAAACTTCACCTCAGAAGCTTATTCCTTTCACGGATGCACCAATTAACGTTTTCAAAAACCAATTGATACTATCGACTGGTAAATCTCCTTCATATAAATTCGAGACCATATTCCCGAAATACCATAGACACATAATAACGGAAACCAATTTTACTATAGAGACACTGACGTCAATATTGAAAAAATATTTGAGTCCGTCAGTGACAAATGCTATTAAAACCGAGGACAGAATTTTGGATAAGATACAAGAAATCTATCCATCTAGGTTCAACGAATACAGAACCAGGTACACGAGGACTATGGTAAAAGACTTAACATCAGACATTAGGGTGGTCCTTATATTTCAACTTGCGATTTTTGAGGCTGCCCCCCTCTTAAAATATTTGTTTGGGTACAAAAATTCACCATGCAAAAAATTAGAGTTCTAGCATAACGGGAAGATGTCCCGCATCGCCCTTGAAAATCGGGCCCCTTGGAAAAATGGTCATAATTAAAAAAAAAATTCTAATTTTTTTTCTTCAAAATTAAAAAAATATAAAATAGTTTTTGTGTTGGGTTTAATCATAACTACTCAGATAAAAAATATTACTTTCCCAGAAAATCGCTAACTTACCCTAACTTTGTGTCAAAAAAATTAATAAATATTTTGGGGGTACCTCAAAGTGACTTTTTTGCATTTTTGAAAATTTTATTCAACAAAAATCAAAAACCTGATGTTTGCTGTCAAGTATTTTATTAAACACATCTCAAGTATTAAATAAGCCAAGTATTACGGATATCCGTTGTCAAAAATTTTTGTTAGAGCATTTTGATTCTAGCGGATTTCAACGTTTTTTTAAATTTGTATAGACTTTTTTTTTAATAAGATTTTTGTAATATTTTATCAATGTTATTGTGTATGCTATTTTATATAATTGTAATAACTTTATTATAAAGTATAATTTTTCGTGTTCATAGTTAACCTGTGTTTTCATGGGGTCGCAATTGACCCTCGTATTTTAAAGAGTCAAAAATCACAAAGATGACATAAAATAAATTTTTTTTATGTTTCTAATTGTAATTTATTTACATTTTAAAATTAATTAAAATTAATTATTTAGTATAAATTCAGACATTTGTATTCATATTAAAATAGATTTTTTTGTACATATTCAGGAGTATTTTCGAAAAACGTATTTTTAATTTAAAATTGTAATTTTTTTTCCCTCAAAATTATTATTATGGAAAAGTTTTAAGTTCTAATTTTTACTTAATTGACCTACTCGAAGACTAGAAACGGTTAACGAAATTTTTTTTAGAATAAATATAAATTGAATTATTCCTTTCTTTATTTTATTTATAAATTTTGCCACAAAGCTGCATTTTTCTTACGTGGGTCATATTTGACCCCAGGTTAACATGGGTTAACTATCAACAGAAAATATAGTATTTTTAAATAAAGTTATTACAATCGTATAAAAAGGCATATACAAAAATATTGATGAAATATTATTAAAACCTTGTTTTAAAATAAAAATGTATAAAAATAAAAAAAAACCTTGAAATCCCCGAGAATCAAAATGCCCTAAAAAAAAAAATTTGCCAACGGATATGCGTAATACCTGGCTTATTTAATACTTGAAATGTGCTTAATGAAATACTTGACAGCAAACACTAGGTTTTTGATTTTTGTTGAATAAAATTTTCAAAAATGCAAAAAAGTCACTTTGAGGTACCCCCAAAATATTTATTAATTTTTTTGACACAAAGTAAGGGTAAGTTAGCGATTTTCTGGGAAAGTAATATTTTTTATCTGAGTAGTTATGATTAAACCCAACACAAAAATTATTTTATATTTTTTAAATTTTGAAGAAAAAAAATTTGTAATTTTTTTTAAATTATGCCCATTTTTCCAAGGGGCCCGATCTTCAAGGGCGATGCGGGACATCTTCCCGTTATGCTAGAACTCTAATTTTTTGCATGGTGAATTTTTGTACACAAACAAATATTTTAAGAGGGGGGTACAGTCAAAATCTCGTTTTTATTTTTCGCCCATACAACGAAAGACCACCCTAATCAGACATAGAACAAGAAACGGAAATTGTGAATGAACACAGACCAGCACATAGAAACGCTAAAGAAAATAAAATCCAACTTCTTAGAAAATTTTATTTCCCTCAAATGCAGGCGAAGATAACAAAGGTGGTAAAACAATGTAGAATCTGCATTGAGAATAAATATGAACGTCATCCAGACAAATTGATTCTAAAGAATACACCCATCCCCCCAGTACCCTGGACAATATGTCCATATAGATATCTATCATACAAATAACAGAGTTATTTTGACTGCTATAGACAAATTTTCAAAGTACGCCCAAGTTAGAATCGTAAAGTCTAGAGCCGTGGAGGACATAAAATTCCCTTTACGTGATTTACTTACTTCTTTTGGAGTTCCCGAAAACATTGTCATGGATAATGAAAAATCTTTTAATTCATCTTCTATTAGATTCATGTTAGGAGATCAGATGGGAATAAAGATTCATGTAACACCCCCATATACGAGTACCGTAAATGGCCAGGTGGAGCGATTCCATTCTACTCTTACCGAGATAATGAGGTGCATGAACGCAGAGAAAATGCACAACTCTTTTGAAGATCTTCTCAATAATTCATTGATTAAATATAACCATAGGGTTCACTCCACAACTAATGCGAAACCTATTGAAGCATTTTTCGGCAGAATTATGGGAACCGAAGAAGAAAGACGACAGACTATACGAAGAATAACAGAAAAACAGGAAAAAGACTTAGAGTACCATACCAGGAATAGAACTGATTACAAATCTTACAAAGCAGGAGATGACATTTTTGTGAAAACAAATAAGAGACTGGGAAACAAATTGACACCACGATATAGAAAGGAAGTAGTATTAGAGGACAAAGGGAGAACAGTCTTGACAGAGTCTAAACGAATAGTTCATAAAAACCTAATAAAAAACTGATACTTTCATTTCAGATCACTGCTAGTTCTGGTCAGGACAGAGACACAAATACTGGACTACACGAACGCACAAATTGTGACAGTGGAAACAGGTGTTGCGAAATTGACAATGGGTAATTTCAAATTGATTCATGTTATTGACCTGAAACAGTACGAAACAATATTAGACCAATTACACGAAACTATAAAACGCGACATAACAAAAAGAGATAATAATTATCAATTCCTCATCCATGAAGTACAGACTCTGTATGATATTTTGAGAGAATTGGGACCCAAACGGAAAACTAGATCCATAGACATTTTAGGGACCACATGGAAATGGATAGCGGGATCTCCTGATCACGAGGATTTCCAGTTGATTTCAGATAGAGTTAGTGGTCTGTTGAAGAATAATCATAAACAGATCATCATAAATAGAGCTTTGGATTTGAGGGTACAGGAGATTACGAAAATGACCAATTTAATATTGAACAATATAAGCTCGAGCGATGCTCTGAAAATTGAGATCATTAAAGATATCGAAAGAAAACTAAAGATAATAAAAGAGGAATTGACTAACATTGGATACTCAATCCAATGGGCGAAATCAGGAATAGTTAACTCCTTTATATTCTCTGGATTTGAACTGAACATTACAAGGGGATTTTTTGAGAGCCAAAACATACCTTACTTGAACTTAATAGAGGCCCTAGAATTTGGTGAGGTAAAAATCGGTATAAATCAGACAACACTTATTTATGTTGTAAATTTGCCACAAACTGGAAAAGAAATTTGTAGAAACTTACTTGTAAAGCCTGTGAAAAGGAAAGAAATGTCAATAAAATTGAGTAGTGAGTATTTTATAATATGCAAGAATTCTGTTCTAGAAATTAAGTCTTCGTGTAGGGTGATCAACGATGTTGCTATCTGCGGAAACGAAAACTTTGAAAATATAACCTCAACCAGCTGTTTACCTAATTTATTAAAAGGTCTACCATCGACGTGCCCAACCTCTAATAACCAACACTTGCCTACAATAACCGAATTGTCTCCTGGTTTAATACTATTAAACGGATACAATGGCTCTGTGGAAATGGACAACAAGAATCTTTGGCTAAATGGAACTTACCTTATTAAATACCATAATGCCACGGTCAGACTTAAAAATCGATCGTATTCTAATAACGAGCGAGATAACCGTGATGCAACCCTTGCCGGCTGTACTACAAACTACAAATTTTGTTGCTAACTACGAGGAGATGTTGTCTTTGGAAATGCTAAAAGATCTTCACATTAATAATGCGGCAGAAATTAAACAACTAGCTTACAACTACAAAACTACACTTGCAACTAGTATTGGAATCCCAGGTTTGGGTGGCATAATATTGTTATGGATATTATTTAAAAATTGTATGAAAAAAAGGAAAACATTTGAGGTAAAAATAAAAACAAATCGGGATAAACCCACTGAAGTTATTACTGGCTGCAACACTTACCCATCCAACGAGGACGCCGGATTTTAAGAGGGGAAGAGTTAACATCCGGATATTTAATGTTGAACACCCCATATGACATGGTTAATGTTATATGATACTTACGTTGCATTTCTTATATTATTTAGGTTTATTAAGAATTTATTTCATCAAAGTGCTGACACTATGTCTGCCTTTCGGTGTTGAATAAAATACGATATTCTTTTTAAGTAACAACAATTTTATTTTAAAACACAGTTGTAGTCAAGTACTCAAAGTCGAAACAATAAAAATGAACTAAGTGAAACTAAAAAAATAAATAAAAAACTTAATAGTTTTATTTTAGGTTTAAGTTAGCAACTAATAGTTCAACTACCATTAGTTCAACTTATACGATAAATGGGGCAAGTTTAAAATTACAAAATATCACAAAAAATAAAGCAACATTTTAACAAAGGCAAAAATTGCAAGTCAATTCCAAAAATTGCTTAAAATAACAGTTGATTTAAAGTTTTTTGTATAATACTTTAAATTAAATACAATAATGAAGAAATTTACAGTTAAAGTGTTAAATTGTTATCGTTGTAAATAATAATGAACTTAAAAGTTTAAAATTTTGTTGCTTTAAAAGAAAATATTACAAAATTTATTTTTTACATTTAACTATATTTAGCAGAATTTTTTAACGAAGGGTCTAAAAAAAATGTCCAAAATTAGGTTTTTATGGTGAGTATTTTAAAAATGTAATTTCTAAAAAATAATTGGAAAAAACAAAAACTTGCTCTGCTGATAACATTTGTTTTTTTAACGGCCCTTAAACTACATTCACACTCAACCCCAAAATACTTATTTTTCGACTCAAATTTCATATAAATTGTAAATCGAAAACTTGAAAAAAAAAACACAATACGTATTTTGGGGATAAATATGAATGTAGTATTAGATTCCATCAATAAGAAATCCCAAGATTGTAAGACATGTTTTATTTAAACATCGCAGGATGCGTTGAACGCGGTCAACTCTACTTGTTATTTAACGAAAAAAAAAACAGTTCTTTGTATTTTTATTGATAAAAACCCAACGAAATACATATTAAACGATTAATCGATTTATCGTCAATTTTGTCCATTAACTGACCCTATTAACCGGTTAATATATTTAAGCGTGTTTACGACAAATACCTTAACCGGTTAACCGCCCAGGTCGAACAATTGGAAACACTAGATTCTATTCAGTTGAGTAAACATTTTATATGAGATTTTTTGGTTTTCAAGTGTATGTGATTCCTGCTTAAAATATTTTTTCAAAAGTTCACTTAAGTGTGTAAATAGTACACTTAAGTTTTTGGAATAAGATCGATTCCTCATGGCAGATTTTTAGAAGTAATTTTTTTATGTCCTCAAAATATCATCAAAAGCAGCGATATTTAATTTTTTTTTGAAATTTCGGCTACAAAAAATTTAAAAGTTGTGGGATACAAACGAAGTGTATCTCAAACTAAAGATAATTATTGTTAATTTATAACGAGCTTTCAACCTCCGTATATAGTCAAAAATAAAGCAAATTAGGTATTAGGTAGGTTGATACTAGTATTTCGATCTGGCTAAAATCATGTTTTTTAGTTAAAAAATTTAACAAATTTTTAAATAAAATTATGTTATATCTTTGCGCTTGAACACGACATTAATTGTATTTCTTTAATTTTTTAAAGAAGCATGACGATGCAGCAGAATATCCGCATTCTTCTCTATAAAAGACCAACACGATTGGTAAATTTTTAAAGATGCTGCCTGAAAAATGAAAAGTCTTAATTTCCAACTAAATTTGTTTATGTTGTGGAAAACAATGATAATGATTATCAATAGAGAATAAAATTACCTGGAAATTGAGATAAATTTCGTTTATATCCCGCAATTTTTAATTTTTTTATTGCAGAAATATTTTATTTTTTATTTTTCAAATTTTAATTTTTTCAATTCGTTTATTCAAATTTTCTCCAAAAACTCCATTGTATAGTCGGCTTGATCGGTACTGTTACCTTAAAAGTTCGAAGAGAGCTCACGATCGGTTTAATGCTGTACATTGTGTTGGAATAAGAAAAGCAGGTTATGGGAGGGAGTAAATTTTATAAACATTTGACTTGAATTTCTCTATATTATAAGTAACAGTGGAAGACCTCTGCGGGGAGTTTATCCACATACGACTGATAAGAGAATTCTCTATGCAATGCACTGCGCGATTTACTGGGTAATTGACTACGAACGGATGTGCTGTACTAAATAAGCGAGTGTTTAGAATAAAAATTCGTGCTCCCATTGTAATGCCGATAGAACAATGACAAACAACCCACCTTCCGAAGGTGCTCCAATGAGTCAATAGAGCTGAGTATCTTAGTGTCGTTCTTAAGCACTGACACTCTCCTTTGTGCATAGTCTAAAAGCTCCAAAATAGACTTTGAAGCCCCTGCCCATATATGGGAGTTGTATTTTACCTTTGTCCGGATATAGGTGTTATAAATATTAAGGAGATCAGAAGAAGGAGTAAAGACAATTGAATGCACCTTACGCCACTTAAATAACCTGATTTTTCAGTGGACATCACATTGGACTCATGCTCACAAAAGAATGCACAGATTTCTCAATGTTGATATCACCCATGTATTCAGATAACATGGACGACCACACGTCCCTGTTGTCCAACAAACAAAATTGGGTGTGGAGTGCATTAAAATCGACCTCTTAACTGGTTATTAATTTCAAAATATGCAAAACTAATTTTACTACATTTAGAGAAAAAAGTTTTATTTATGAAGTTTTCATAAATATTTACGAAACATTCTTCATAACTTATTCATCATTTCATAGAAAAATATAATAAATATTTTTGTTATGATAATGGTAAATATTTCAAAACCCGAAAAAGATATGGAAAACGGAAAAATTTTAAACTCTAGTGGTGTACTAACACACTTCGGTATCAAAATTTTTCCGGATTCGGGTGGAATTCCGAAACGCATCACCTTAACAATATTTTTATGAAACAGTTTCATAGATATTTATGAAACAGTTACATTGGACGAAAAACAATTATACTTTCAAAAATAACGGTATACCGTAATCGTTTCCCTTAATACCGGCATTGCACCGGTTGTTAATTGGTGTTAAAAATATTTTTTTTTTAACGTTTTAACTAAAAATATATTTTTTTTAATACAAAATATTGAAAACTGCAAATTAATTTGACTTTTTGTAATAAAAACACGTATTGCTGACTTAACGTACCTCTATAAATTAGTAATTTGAGTTGGCAACATTGTGTTTTTTAACAACAACATATAATTTATTGTGAAATGCAGTTTTTAAATAATACCGGTATGTACACGTATTGATGCTTCGGTATCGGTAATTACCAATATCAAAACAATTTTTGTCGATTAATCGACTAAATCAAAATATATTTTATAAAAAAAACTTAAATTGTTTCGTATTTTTTAAAAATACTTTTTTGAAAACTAGTTTTTAATGAAACTTTTTTATTGAGTAATTGAAACTATTAATTAACAAAATATATTTTTCATAAAATTTTATGAAACTTCGATTAGGACGAGTTCCAGCTGCTTCTATGCAAAAATTCATTAATGTAATGCAGAGAATTCTCTGACCAACAGTTTGACCAAAAAAATATGTTTTACCGTTTTTTTTTGCATTTTAATGCGTTATAGACTAGTTCCGATATCGCACTATCAGAATTATCTGCATGATATTAAAGAATTTTTGCATTTAATCAATTAAATTGCACTGCATTTTTGTACAAAGAAATATAATTTAATTTATAAAAGTTTTGTTTCACTCAATGAAAAGGTTTCATAAAAAATATGTACCTTTTCATAAATTTTCGTTTTTTTTTTGTCAAGGAAAGTTAAATAGATTTACTGAAAAATTTCATTATTTTTCGTCCAACTAAATTTTCTCAGTAAGCTATAAAACAAACTGAATTCCAAACTGTTCACTATTTTGCCGAAAGTTTGGCTACAAAAAGGTGAATTCGTTGTTTAACTTTAGAATTTTTCTTAAAGTTGAATTTCAAAATTCAATCCGATCGGCTTGACAAACATTTTTGCATTAGCAACATTTTTTACATTTTACTTTTTTTCCCCTCAAATGGCTTTAAGGTTTGGCACAGATTCTTGATGTTTTTTATATACAAAAAATTGCAAATGCAACAAATTTGATTCCTTTCTATCGAAATCTAAGGACAAAACCAGTATTAATATTAATGGAACATATATGGTTCCCAAAGCTTAGAATCAAATTCACTGTTAAGCGTTTTTTCTAATTTTTTCGAAAATTGTATCGCTAAATAATTAATCGAGCTAATCTAATGTTCACACAGTGGAAAGAGTCATTTAAAAAGAGTTAGTAAGAAAAACGTTATTTTATCAAATACTTTTTTATGGAAAGTTCCCGATTTCTTTAAAATTATACATGGCACCATAGCTGTACAGGATGAATCCAGTTATCAGTATGATATGTAAATAGATTTCAAAAGTATGTTTCTCAAATTTTCAGCTAAAAATGTTTATATTTGCAAAAGTTGTCCTAACAAAAACCTCCGTTTTGGTACACTTTTGTCACAAAAGAACGGCTTTTTTTAGAAAACTTTTACAAAGAAGGGTGTTTTTAATACAGGTATAGAACTTTAAATTGACACTTTTTTAACTGGCGGCCATTTTGTCAGCTGTCAAGTGATTTATGTTTAGTTTGGTTTGGCATTTCAACATGAATACACTTACGCCTGAACAACGCTTCCAAATTGTGCAAATTTATTGAAAATCATGGTTCTGTTTGAAATACGTATCGCGCACTACGAAGAGAATTTTGTTTAGCGATGAAGCTCACTTTTGGTTATATGGATATATATATAAATAAAACCTCCGTATTTGGAGTGATGATAATTCTCAAGTGTATGTTGAGACACCGTTAAATCCAGAAAAACTGACTGTTTGGGCTCTTTGTGGGCTTGTGGAATCATTGGTCCGTACTTCTTTAAAAACGATGCTGGTCAGAACGTTACAGTCAATGGTGACAGCTATAGAGCCATTATTACTTTCTTTTTCGTTCATCAATTGAACAACCATGATGTGAATGGAGCTGTGGTTTCAACAAGACGGCGCAACATGTCACACAGCTCATGACACAATTTATTTATTGAAGGGAATGTTTGGCAACCGCATAGTTTCACGTTTCGTGAACTGTCCTCCAAGATCGTGCGATTTAAGCCTGAAACGATTGACTACTTGGAGGACAACATTCGCCTCGTTATTGCCAATATACGGCCACAAATGTTGGAAAAAGTCATCGAAAATTGGACCTCCAGATAAGACTACGTCCGAGCCAGCCGTGGCTGTCATATGCCAGAAGTCATATTTAAATTGTAATGCCAGAAGATTATCTTTCGAATAAAGTAAATTTCATGTCAATTCAAAAAATGCATCTTTGTTTTATTCAATTTCAAAGTTTTATCCTCCAAAAAAAAGACTTTATAAACGGTTTTAGCTGATTTTTTGCACATAGTCATAAGGTATTCACATATTATACTAAAAGTTGGACTCAGGGTTCATTTTGGAAAGCTATGATGCTATATAAAATTTTTGATAAATCGCGTGTTTTGCATATGAGACACCATATTAAAATATTGTTTTCTTGCTGAAACACCTCTTAATAATAGGTTTAATCTACAGTTTTGTGAATCAAGTATGTACCGCAAAAAAGAATACAGGGGTTGTCTTTACATTGCATTTTAAATGCAATCAATCTCTCTCCTAAGCCTGCATTTACATGCGCCAAATTTTAAAGCAATTTTGTGGAAAAACTATATAGATTTCCACCCTGATAGTAACGTTAGTTTTCAACCTTAACAATGAGTAAAGCTTAGATTAAAACAATAAATTTAGCATTATTTTAAATCAAGAAATAATAAACGTAATCTTTTTTTGTCTATAATTTTTGTATTTTCACAGGCTTAAGTCTAGATGAATGTAACGAAAAATCCCAGCAGAAATTGGTAAAAAATTTCAATGAATTTCTTAACTTTGCTGCTATGAATAAAAGTCGTGTTGGCAGTGTAGAAAAACAGAATACTACGATATTAGTCGCAGATATAACAAAGACAACGCCACCAAATAAATCAAAAACTCCATCACCAACACGTAATCAAATATCACCAACACCACCTCCACATCCGTTAGTACAACTAACTAAAGGAGGCTTTGCATCATCTTTGGAAGAATCAGATTCTTCATCATTGCCTGATACTACAAATAACACATGGAGCTGTTCAACAGCAGCCACAGCAATACAACAAGCAAATAATTTAAGTAGTAATAGTTTACATTTAGAGCTCAATTCTCAATTTTCTTCATTAACGCACACTCCAGAGCGTACTCCACTAGTAGAACGACTTAAAGGACAAACAACGACAATGATGACGACACAACAAATTATAACACCAACTAAAAAACTCGATGTAGAATCAAGTGCTACTCCCGATGGAAGTCAAGACTTGGATTATTATCCGATGACAACAGCCATTACTCAAGAACTACGTTTAGAAGCCGAAAATCTAGATCGTCAAGTATTTGGTGATTTAACAATGATGACGGACGATGATAAAAAAGACTCTACAACAAGTACAAGTGAAATTGAGTATGAAAAACTGGGAAAAGACTCATTGGATATGGTAGATGATTTGAAAGATAATGAAATTATTGGTTGTCCTGATATCAGTGAATTAATGATGAGAAGACGTCTACGTGATAATACGCAGGCCAAGACTGAGGAAACTAAATCCACACACTTGTTTAATGGACAAATTGATAGTAATCTAAATATACGAAAAGAAAAACCCAATAAAATGTTGGAAGCTATGAACCTAAATCCTTTTCTTGACGAAACCCTACTAAAAGATGCACAATTGCCAGCTATAAATAGCACCAATACTATTTTTACAAGTTCCACTTCTTTGCCAGAAGTGTTAGTACCAATATCATCCACTGATGTACCCGATGTAATTGCCGTAGATGAAATGGCCACAACTGCGGCCGAAGAAGAGGTGGCATTTTCAAAAGTTTCACAGCTTAGAAATCCTAATCAATCGCCGACACTGACACTGCCGCCTCCTGCAGAATTTGGTGGCGGCAATCCATTTTTAATGTTTTTATGTCTCACTCTATTGTTGCAACATCGTAATACCATAATGAAAAGAAACATGGATTACAATGAAATTGCCATGCATTTTGATAAAATGGTACGTAAACATGATGTTACTCGAGTATTAAATCAAGCTAGGCGTATGTATATTGAATATTTGAAAAATCAAACAACTTATAATCCAGAACAACACCATCAGCAGCAGTTACAGAAACAAGACCAGCAACAGTCAATAAATGCTCAACAACGATCGCAGCAGATGGTAAATGATGTTAATAGAAATCAGCATCAAAAATATCAGCAACAACATTCCAATCATCATCAGACTTCCTCAAACCCTAATTCATCTTCATCGTCTCCTTCATTTAATACAACATCGTAAAAAAAGGTATTTGTATAATAATCCTCTAATGCACTAATTATTGAAATTTAACTGGGAAAAAATGGGTGAATTTATATTCACTAGAAACGGGTCCGTATTTATTTAAATCAGACAATTAGCACAAGTTAAAAGTTTTCTTACACAAACTTGTCATATTTAAAAAGAAATTCTTTTAGAATAATTATCCCGAAAAATGATATCAGCTTAAAATTGTCTTGGGACGAGGTCTACACGATTCCAAAATAAACTGTCTGTGGATTTGTTTAGTTCTATAAATTTTAAGCAGAATTTTAAGGCTAATTTGAATGAAATTTCGCCAAAAGGCAAGTACACTTACAAGACCAGTCTCCCAATGAGCTCTCTCCGATCTTAATGAAATTTGGATATGTAATACAAAAATTTAAAAATAAATGACAGATATTTTTATTCGGCCCATTCTTATATTTAGCGGTCAAAAAGTGGAGTCAAAAATTACCCAATTTTTTGTTTTTTCGGCTTATTAATTAAAAACAGAATATCACAAAAAAATTTACAATTAGAATAAGTTTTAATAAATTCGAAAAAAAAAGAATTTACGACATTGACAATAGTCGTCTGTCGGCTATGAGAATTATTTCTCCTAGATTAAAATAAAACCAAATTCATAACGTATATATAATTTTTGGTTTAAATAATAATACAATTTAAGTTGTTAATAATTATATTTATCTATTCAAATTTTTCTGTACTTTAAAGCATTGATAATATATTGTAAAAGGTTTTTCCAACCTGCATATCTACCATCTAAAATTTTAACGACTGCATCTCGATGTAAAAATATTCTTAAAAAATAACGGTATCTAAACGCTTTCAAGATTTGGCATCGACCTATGAAATGATATATGCTTTCCACCTCATTTAGGTTACCTAAAAAACATATTCTCTATCTGTTTGAAGCGAAGCGTGTTGCATTTAACTCAATCAAATCACATCGTGCTTTGAAGATCCACATTATATTATTTTGTGCGTTTCCATCGATCATGTAATATAAGCCTTTTGAGAAATTCAGGTTCTTGTAAAATCTACCAGTACTTATTGCACTTTGCATGTATCTTTTTTTGTTTGAGATTCTTAACTTTTCCATTACTCTATTACTTTTGCAGTTCCAATAATTTTGTGATATATTTTCATATTTCCAGCTCATGTTAAGCTGTATACAAAGTTGTTCTATGTCTTTTACCCATAATAATTTTTTCTGAATAAGTTGAAGAGATAGTTTGTGTAGTAGTCTATTCGTACCGTGTTTTTGTGCGTTTCCATCGATCATGTAATATAAGCCTTTTGAGAAATTCAGGTTCTTGTAAAATCTACCAGTACTTATTGCACTTTGCATGTATCTTTTTTTGTTTGAGATTCTTAACTTTTCCATTACTCTATTACTTTTGCAGTTCCAATAATTTTGTGATATATTTTCATATTTCCAGCTCATGTTAAGCTGTATACAACGTTGTTCTATGTCTTTTACCCATAATAATTTTTTCTGAATAAGTTGAAGAGATAGTTTGTGTAGTAGTCTATTCGTACCGTGTTCAAAAAGAGTCCGAATTGCGTATCTCAAATGCGGATCTAGTATGTAAAGGTGGCCATCTTGCATACTTGTTTCAAGCATCAGCATATTAGTAGGTGTCAATGTAGTTAAACACAAGATCTTCTTGAAATAATAATGTAGCTTGTCTACTTCATCGAAGTATAAATGGCCTTCAAAACTTGCACCCCATATGATTGGATTGCTCTACACGCCGCTCGAAAAAGCTAATATTTCGCGCGTACTGAATTGTTCTTCTTTCAAGCATCAGCATATTAGTAGGTGTGAATGTGGTTAAACACAAGATCTTCTTGATAAAATAACGTTGTAGTTTGTCTACTTCATCGAAGTATGAATGCACTCCAAAACTTGCACCCCATATGATTGGATTGCTCTACACGCCGCTTGAAAAAGCTGATATTTCGCCCGTAATGAATTGTTCTTCTTGCTCAAGAAACAATTCCAGATAGAGTTTATACCCAAGTAACAGAAATTATCTCATTGCCATTAAACGTCTATCTTTCTTCTCTAAATTTTTTACCACCATTTCTGAATTTCATAATTTCATGCTTATTCCGAATTGTTTCAGAGAAATTTTAGACAAATGGGGTACCAAATAAAAGAGCTTTTGGAGACGCATTAACTGGTATAAGAAACATGTTCAATAACTTTCAAGTATTTTTGTTTTTTCAAAAAATGTGTGTTGAAGTGATATAAAAATTGAATAATAGAATTAAAGTTGAATTAAGCTAAAAAAATATATATTAATGCCTATTAAATTTAATCGAGGGGGTTTCTGAGCTTTTTTGATATTCGTTATTGTTCGGCTTTTGTGTGACTTGTTTCGAAGAGCTTTTTAAGCTATATTTCAAATATTTTAAATAAATTGCAAATACATAGGCAGTATTTGTATCAAAATTTTTGTTTTCTTGAGTACAACAAAACTGCGTTCAAAAAAATCTGACTTTCATTAGTATCAGACTCGTTTCCATACAAAAATTTATTTACTTTGGGTCCCTTTGAGATTGGGCCGATAATAAAAATACGTGTTCCGTCTTAGAGGCCACAATTCCACATAATCTCTTCTTACATCCCTTTGAAAACTATAACGACGAATTTTCTGCGGTTGCTGGGGTATAGCTCATGGACCATCATGAGACGTGCGTCAGAAATTTTATTTGTAGTGAGAAAATAAAACGAATTTTCATTTCTTGCTTTGTTTCATCTAAATTTCAGAATTGTCTATAGTAGTTAATTTGTGCTTAAATACTAGTTGTCGTATACACAATCATTTTGTTGATTTTTATAGCAGTCTTATAAATTAAAATTGTTGTAAGTCTGTTTTAAAAATCAACTAAATTTTCTATGCCTATGGATATGGATATAATAATGATGATTTAAAAAAATAATGATTCTTGTACTGGGTCCAGCGACATCTGGAGTTTGCTCATCGTGATGCCGAAAGTACTTGCTATGTGCGTTAGTAAAAAAAATTGAGTTAGATGTGTTAAGCATCAAAGGCACTAGGGAGCTAGAATATATTCAAATATTTTTTTAAAAATAAATAAGCGTTTGGTAAATAACAAATTTTCAGTAGAAAGTGTATGGACTGGTAAAAACTAAAAGAAAAAAATAAATTTAATAATGTTTTATTGCTCTTTCGTACTTTATTGGTTTTAAATTAATTTTGGAATTTGAGTGACGAAGTTCTTTATATCTTGCATATTTAAGTGAGAAAAACTTAAATAAAAATTGTCCATGTACTTATTTTTAAGCTGTGGTCTTAAAAATATAAATATATGTAGAATTAGAAACAGATTCTATAAGGTTAATTTCAAGTCCAAAATCCTATGAAAAGTAAAATTCTTGAATAGCGTAACTATGAATTTTGGACAGCATTTGCAGCGCAAATTCGCAATCATACAAATTACAAAAAATATGATAGGAAATGTTGAAATAATGATAGACCTATGTAGTAAGTAAAATGAAACACGAACACGACCTTTCGGTTTAACGTCTATTTTATTAATCATCGTATTTTTAAAAACTGAAAAACAATATGTATAATAACTTAAAGCTGGACAATAATAGAAAAGGACAGATATACGTATTTATATAATTAAAATACAGTGAATATACAAATAAAAGAAGGACAACTATTAGCCGGACTGAACAGTATAAATACACTGCGAAAATATATGTACACGGACAGAAATAAAAGGATAACCATTTAAAATGACGGAATAGTACTAATACACTGCAAAAACATGTGTACACTGACATAAATAAATAAATACCACGAAATACTACTACAATTCGGCCATCCTGACCACGAGATCACCTGATCTCGGCTTATGTATCCCCCGACCTACGACCTTTGAACCACGGACGAATATTGGCAATAGCCCATACACCCCGATATGGGTTACGAGATGGTTGAAAACCCTCTATATCCTCTAAGAGATATCTATCATTCCGCAAAACTTTTGATATTCTATAAGGGCCTTTGAATTTCGTAATAAGTTTTCGGAATACTCCAGAGTGCGAATCAAAATTTTTCACCATAACATAATCCTTTACTGAGTATTGGGTAGGAGGTTTTCTATGTTTGCGACGTAATTCTTATTATAATCCGGCAAATCCTTCTGCCTCTCCTAGGCCTTTCCTTTCATGATTAACCTGTTGTACATCCTGCACATCTTCTATTAAAGTTTCCCTTAAAGAATCCATAACACATCCCCTTTGTCTCACACCAAATAACATCACGGTTGGATGTTCGACTATTGCCCTGTGTACAGAGTTGTTCAGATTATGTCCAACCTTATCTAATACGGTATCCCAGTAAATATTTTTCTCAGGATGAACTAATTTCGCTATCATTGGACCAATACTCCTGTTAACTCTTTCGACTTGCCCATTTGCCTGTGGAGAACCAGTTGCCACCCTTATGTGCTGCATGTTGTTTTCCTCCAGAAATTCCCGGAACTTCCCAGAAGTGAAAGCCGTGCCCCTATCGCTTATTATGTACTTTGGACGACTGTAAGACCTGAAATAATCTTTTAAATGACCTATCACTTCCCTTGCATTCGTAGTTCTCGTTGGGTAAAGTCTCTTAAACTTCGGGCTAGCTTCAATAACAACAAGGATGTGTTTAAGTGTCCTACCATTATCAACAGGCCCATAATGGTCTATATAAACTATATCAAAAGGTGTCGTAGACTTCGGAATATTATTCAAAAATCACTCCTCCTTTCCATGTTTTAATGAGTATGCTATACATTTTAAACAATTTCCTATGTGGTCAGATGCCCTTTTTCTAATTTTGGGAAACCAATAACTTCTTGAAATAAGATCCGTCATTTTATCAATTCCTACGTGACCGATTTCATCATGATATTTATACAAGCTGGCGCAATAATAACCTTCCGATGTTTTTTGGCTGTAATTTAAAAAAAAATGAAAAACTTTGATTCTTCTTGTGGATTATTTTTATTTGGTATTTTAATTTTTTTTTACATCAAGTCGAGAATATGATGTCATGTAAATGGCCGCCGCCACAGTTGATTGCCATTTGAACCCTTTTTATGGCATTTTCCATCACTTTGGCCAAAACTTCCGGCGATAGGTCCTCACATTCTTGACGGATATTGTCTTTAAGAGCTGCAAGAGTCTGAGGCTTGTTGACATAAACCCGCGACTTCAAAAAGCCCCACAAAAAGAAGTCTGGAGCGGTCAAATCAGGCGATCTTGCTGGCGAGTGCAAATCGCCAAAACGGGAGATTAGGCGCCCGGGAAATGCATCCTTCAGCATATCGGTTGTGGCACGTGCAGTGTGTGCCGTTGCACCGTCCTGTTAGAACCACATGTTTTCCAATCCCAATTCATCAAGTTGCGGCAAAAAGAACTCGTTGATCATTGCTCTGTAGCGCTCACCATTCACAGTAACCGTTTGGCCCGCGACGTCTTCGAAGAAAAAAGGTCCGATGACTCCTCCGATGACTCCTCCAGCGAAAACAGCACACCATACAGTGACTTTGAGCGGGTGTAATGGCTCTTCGTGGGTTACACGCGGATTTTCAGTGCCCCATAAGCGTAAATTTTGCTTATTTACGTACCCGCTAAGATGGAAATGGGCCTCATCACCCATGATTATTTTTGATGAAAAATCATCTTCCTCTTGGTGGTGATTAAGGATGGCTTGAGCGTATGTTACACGCGATTGACGGTCAGCAGCTAACAGCTGATGCACCGTCTGGACTTTGTACGGAAACATCTTCAAATCTTGTACCAAAATTCGCTGTAAAGACAGTCGACTGATACAGATTTGCGTGGCACGTCGTCTGGTCGATGTCGACGGCGCTTCCATGACATCCTCGGCTACAGCAGCAATATTCTCTGCAGAACGGCTACTCCGGGGTCTGACACGCCTGGCAGCATCTCGTGTTGTGCCACTCTCTTCGAGGCGAGCGGCTAAACGTCGCAGTGTTTCACCAGTAGGCGTTGGACGGCCAGGAAATCTGCGACGAAATTCACGTTGTGCCAAAGTCACCGACCGATTATTGGTCAAATAAATAGTCACCAATATTCTGCGTTTTGGAGCAGTGTAGCGTAACATTGTTTATTAACGTGTATTTCGCATGTGTTTACTACATAAATGTCAAAACAGACTTTTTTATTTATGCGATTAGTATAACTTTTTTTTTTAAATACAGTATATTATTGGAGAATTTTTTTAAATTAGCTTTGAAAAATGATATCCTGTAAGTGATGTAAATTTTCTGCTTCTTCAATTCTTGCACAAGTTGAACTTTATATGGAAACAAGTCTAATGTATTCAAAATTCTCTGCAGCGACCGATGTGATATTCCAAGTTGTGTCGAACGCCTCCTTGTTGATGTTGATGGACTATGCTGCACGCTCTCGCCTACACGTTCAATATTTTGAGCAGTGCTAACGGTAGGTGTTCTTCCGGCACCAGGAAGGGTTCTACAGACCCATGTTGACGAAAGTTTCCAATCAAACGGTTTATTACTGACGCTGTGGGTGCAATGCGCACATTTAAATGACGACGATATGCACGCTGTGTCAACACAATAGACTGTTGTTTTGAAAAATAAAACTCAATTATTTTTCTACGTTGTTCGATCGTGTAATGATTCATAATTAATTCCCCAAGTCTTCTTCACAAAATGTTGAAAAAACAGAAAAAAATAATAATTAAAAAAGTTATAAAGAATTCAAACCATATAGCTCATTCTGCGCCACCCTGTACAACTCCATTTCTCATCTCGAACATTTTATGCTGCTTATTTTGAAGATAATTTTAAAGCTCTGCCAATTTTGGATTCATTCTCTCGTCATTCAATTACTCTCGATGACCATTACGCTTAAACATCTACTAAGTGCATCTACATGTTGCATACGCGATCCCGCCCTATGTTCCAAAACGTAGTCATAATTCTGCAATTCAAGACCCCATCTTGCAATTCTTGGGTTTAATTCCCTATTATTCAACGTCATTGTCAATGAATTGCAATCGGTAACAATCTTAAATATTTTGCCCTGTAAATAAATACGAAATCTCTTCAAAGCAATTACTATGGCAAGGGTCTCCAATTCAAAACTGTGGTACTTCGACTGGGCTTCTGTCGTTCTCTTAGAAAAATAAAAAATAGGATGCAGTCTACCGTCTTTCTTTTTCTGCAAACAAGACTGTTCCGAACCCAATACTGCTGGCATCACAATGTAATTTCGTATCATCCTTTGTGTCATATAAAGCCAACACCGGTGATACCATTAATTTCTTCTTTAGCAGCTCAAAATCATGTAGTTCATCCTGTTCAAAATTAAATTTTCTATCCTTTTTCGTCAAATTATATATTGGTTTAGCTATTATTGAAGAATCATTAACAAATCTTCTAAAATATGAACAAAGTCCCAAAAAACTTGTCTTCGCGGAGTGCAACTAAAAGGTTTTGCATTATCAAGAATCAACATCATCTCACTTTTCACCCTAGGTTCAACCGGTCGTAGATAATAATCAACAAACAAGTCATCTGACTTCTTTCTTTCCTATTAACTAATAGCCTCACCAACAATCAACTGACTCATATCATCCACATAATCATATTCACCACATCATTATATTCTAACTGTTCGTCCCCCATAAATTCGCTTTTTCTAAAAAATCTCTTCCCAAAACACAATCATAAGACGTTGACTCATCAGTTACAATAAGAGTTTTCAATTCAATCGTTTTATTATTATAAAAAACATAAAATAAAATTTTACCATAAGTATTCAGTTCACTAAAATTAATTCCATAAAATGGTGAGTCAAAATTTTTTCATTTCATCAAAATTTATCATTTCCTCAACTTTAGATCTTCTAACAAAACTTATGGGGCTTCCTGAATCTAATACGCATTAAAAATAAAAATAATTTTTGTAATTACTATTAGTACTTAACGTCGGGGTCACCAAAATGTTGAGTGTCTCTTTAGGGTTACTCTCCAAGCACATAAACCTGGATAGTAGCTAAGACGAGACAAATGTGATGATTTCTTCTTCCAGCACTTGAACTGGAAAAAGACTTTAAAAATGGTTGCAATTAAACACTTGAAGGTAGTGTTAATGACTAACGAAAACATTTATTTATTTTTGGGTTTTTATATACAGTAAAAATGCAGAATTGCAATAAAGTAATATGATAAATAATTAATGTATAAAAATATTAATATAACAAGAATTACTGACTAAGCATAACAATGTTTAATTCGTTGACTTTTATTCTATATTTTTATGCAAACAAACAGTATTTAAGTTATTGAACTTAGTCTAGATGTTTGTATGTTGAACAATATTTAGGTTGTTGAATCATATCAATGATTAACCCATGTAGGCCTGAACAGATACCTTAAAAATTCATTATTTTTCACCATTTGTACTACTACTGCAAATTGGCATGATTTTTTAAATTATCATCGGGTATACCTTCAATTAAATTTATTAGCCAAAATTATTTTTTCATTAAAATAATCTATAAACGTTGCATTGTATTGACATTTACATGCCTCAAAATTACGTCTCATTACCAGCTTATTTTCTTTTGAACTAAACAAATCAACAATTTCTTCGAACAAATTTTCAAGCTTTTCGTAAATGTAGTTTGATTTTGAATGCAGCCACACTTGTACTTTCGCGTTTACCTTTGTCATCAATAAAGCTTTTAAAGTGCTGTCATCCACTGTATACATTGTTGCTATATTTTCCAAATTTCAGGGCAAGTTACACCATCATATTCAGGCAATAAATCATTTGCGTTGTTGCTGTTATTCACCAAGTCGTTTTCTCCGTTTTCATTATTATTTATGACGTCATTAATTGACACTCTGTTTGTATTGACACTCATTTGATTTTTTTATATTCTTCTTTTTTTCTTTAAAAACGCATTTTCTTTCAATAACAATTATTTCTCTCTTTTTATAAGTTCCAGTTCTCTCTTCATTAGCATAAATTCATTTCCACCCCAATTTGTATTTTTTTCTGTTTCAACATTCATTTGTGCACTCTCACTCATATGAGAGTTTACGTTCATTTGAGTTTCTTCCGTTTCACCATCGCCTTTTACACTCTCATTTGTCTCATTTACTGCATTGGCGGCAAAGCTGTTGCGCGTAGTTGGACGCGTCTGTGGTTAATGTGAACATTTTTCCAAAATCTGGATATCTCAAAATAGGATGACTACTAATTAATAATTTCAATTTTTCAAAGGCTTCTATATAAGTTGGGTCATTCACGTTTACTTTTGCTCCCTTTTTTAAGTATTTGGTAATAGGTTGGGCTACTTTAGCATAATCATTTATAAATTTTCTGTAATATCCTGTGAGTCCTAAGAAACTTTTGATTTGTTTATCTGTTTTTGGTAAAGCGATTTCCTGAATTATTCTAATTTTGTTAGGGTTTGGTTTAAGTCCGTCTTTTGTCAAAATATGCCCTAAAAATTCCGTTTTCTTTTTCAAAAAATTGCATTTGTCCATTTGGACTTTTAGATTAGCTTCTTCCAAAGCTTTAAAAATCTCCGTAATTGCCTTCATGTGTTCTTTCAATGAAGTACTGAATATTAATATATCATCTAGATATATCACGCAAGTTTTATTTATAAATTCCCTTAAGGTCTCATTCTTAAGGCTTTGGAATGTTGCCGGGACATTTTTTAACCCAAATGGCATCCTTACAAATTCACACAGTCCATGTGGGGTTACAAATGCGGTTTTCTCCCTATATTGTTCCCTGACCAGAATTTGATGATAACCCTTCGCCAAATCTAAAGTGGTGAAATATTGTGCCCTTCATAGTTTGTCCAAGATTGAGTCTATATTTGGTAATGGAAACATATCGTTCAATTATTTCGTTCAATTTCCTATTGTCCACCACGAGTCTATATTTCTTTTCTCCTGAATTATCGAGTTTTTTAGGAACTACTATCAAAGGACTTGCATAACGTAAGGAACTTTTCCTGATTATTCCCTGTTCCTCCATTTCCATTATTTGCTTTCGCACCTCTGCCTCGTGTTGGAGAGGATATCTGTATAATTTGAAGTTTATTTGCCCTTCTGTTGTTGTCCTTATCTCATGCTGAATTTTCATTGTACTAGTTAAACTATCTCCTTCATTAAAAAATAATCTTCTGAATCTTTTCAATGTTCTTAAAATTTCTCCCTTTTCCTCTTCATTCAAATGTTCTAACTGAATTCTGTCCTGAAATTCATTCGGAAATTCCATTGCCTCTAATGTACAAATTTCTAAATTTTTATATGGATTTACCCTAAAATTTGTTATTTTTTCATTAAATGAAATAGTATATCCATCTTCCAAATTTATCATCGTTTTGAAACAGTTTAATAGGTCGATCCCTATTATAAATTTATATCTTCGTCCCTTCAATTCAGCTACTTTCCATCTAATCTTTGCGTAATGGAGTATATTAAATTCATATCTAATCCAATCTTTCTTATTAATGATACTAAACTTTATTGGTTCTTTCAATAAATATTTCATAAAATCTTTAACATCATTATCTATTAAACTAATACTCGCTCCTGTGTCTATTAATGTGTCGTATATTTTTCCTCTTATCCTAATATTTATGATGGGTAAACAATCGGAGGCTGTTCCCAGAAAAAATCATTTCCATTATTTTGCCTGCGTTTATTTACCGTACCCATGTTTTCCTCAGCATTTTCTACTACATTATTATTATTTACCTGTATGTTATCGATTTCATTGGTTCGACCTGCCCTTGCCTATTTTGATTCCAACGATTCTGATTTTCGTATGGCCTAGGATTTCCAGATTGGTTAAACCTTTGGAAATTGCCTGATGTTCTATTAAATTTATTATTATTATTAATGTGTGGAGCTCTATAGAGTCCTGAATTATTAAAATTTTTATTCCAGTTTTGGTGTTGTCCTTGATTAATATTTCTATTATTATTAATGTGCGGAGCTCTTTAGAGTCCTGAATTATTAAAACTGTTATTGAAGTTTTGGTTTTGATTAAAATTTTTACTAAAATTTCCATTATTATTATTACCTCTGTTCAGCGGCGTACCTAGGATTTTGTTTCGGGGGGGGGGGGGGGGGGGGTCCCAATTTTTTGTTTTTTAAATTTTTTTTTGTTTGAAAAGCATATAATTTTGGTTTAAATTTATTGATCTAAAAAAACAATTTATATTTTTTTTTATTAAAACAAAAAGTTCAGCTTCGGCCGAACATTGATATTATGGCCGAAGTTCGGCTTCGGCCGAAAAAAATGAGTTCGGTCGGACACTAATATTTTGTATCTGTTAAATAAGTTTTGGATGGGAAAGTTACCATTGACGTTATACCCAGTTATGATAGCAATTTTGAAGCAAAAATGTTTTGACATGTCTTTGTTTTTTTAGTTTTTTTATATCTACAAACAAGTTTTTTTTTTTGAAATATTTAACAAATTTATGTATCAATTAAATAATTTTATTTTGATTTTTAAAGTGAGCTATCATATTAATTAAGATCCTTATATACTATTAACAAAGCTCTTAAAATTTAATTCAACGATTTTTTTTTCATTAAAGTGTCAATGTCAATGTCAGGTTCAACCTTTTCTCCAGGGACCGTAAAAAGTATTCCTTTTTTCATAAAAGTCAGATGATAAAAGTTATTTTTTGATTTTTATTTTTTCGAGCAAAAATAAAAGTTATTTTTTGATTTTTATTTTTTCGAGCAAAAGTTATAATTATTTTTTGATTTCTATTTTTTCGAGCAAAAGTTAAAATTATTTTTTGGTTTTTATTTTTTCGAGCAAAATAAAAGTTATTTTTGATTTTTATTTTTTCGAGCAAAAATAAAAGTTACTTTTTGATTTTTTAAATTTTCGAGCAAAAATAAAAGTTTTTTTTTGATTTTTATTTTTTCGAGCAAGTATAAAAGTAATTTTTTGGTTTTATTTTTTTTTTTTTACCAAAAATAAAAGTTATTAGGTTTGTAATTATGATTTTTCAGTGATGATTGATATACAGCAAATATTTTGCAATGTTATTTTTTGTGATAACTGTATAAATATATATTATTATACATTATTTAAGTATCTTACTACATACAAGACAAACATCTCTATTTGTACGAGCAGGGCTCCAATTTTTGGAAATTAAATTCGTCATTTTTAAAACAAGAATTCTTCAAAAAAATCGTCATATTAAAAATAAGTTTTACTGATTATAAAACTCGAAAATATGTATTACAAAAGACAACCATAAAATTTATATATTATATGTATATATTTATATATATATATATTTGTTATTTATTCGTTATAAAAATAAAAGTTTATAACTTATGGAATTTCAACTCAAGAAATTGAAATAAATATCAAAAATAACTTTTATTTTTGCTCGAAAACATAAAAATCAAATAATAACTTTTGCCCGAAAAAATAAAATCAAAAATAACTTTAATTTTGCCCGAAAAATAAAAACCAAAAAATAACTTTTATTTTGCCCGAAAAAACAAAAATCAAAAAATTACTTTTATTTTCATTTATAGTAATTAAATGTGCTAAAGTCCCAAAACTTATTTAACAAATTGTGAAAAGCAATCTGATGTAGGCGTGTCCCTATCCGGATTTCATTCCTGCCCAAGGAAATCTTCAGGGGACTTTGTTATTAGAATTTCTAGAGATATTTGTTATGTTAAATCACAAACTCAATGAGAATTTCTTGTCCTCGTCTAGGAGCGAGATTCAAAATTTAAAATATCAAAGAAAAAACAAAAACAACAACAAAAAATCGAAAAAATAAAAATCAAAATATAACTTTTATTTTTGCATGAAAAAATAAAAATCAAAAATAACTTTTATTTTGCTCGAAAAAATAAAAATCAAAAAATAACTTTTATTTTTGTTCGAAAAAATAAAAATCAAAAAATATTTTTTATTTTTGTTCAAAAAAATAAAAATCAAAAAAAACTTTTATTTTTGCTAAAAAAAATAAAAATCAAAATTTTAAAAAGCAATGCATTTTATTATAGACTAGTTCATAAGGATCAAAATGGTATGCTTGAAACTGTTTTCCGACATTTACTTCTAATTGCTTTTTTTTTTTAAAAAAGTTGGAAATAACTGTTATTTTCGGTCCCTGCTTTTCTCGATACACTGATGCAAGAGCTAGAGCACCAAGTCTAGCTTCACCCATAGAATTGCTTAAATATGTTTTCACACTTTTTAGGGTGGAAAAACTTCTCTCCGCGTATGCAGTTGTAACAGGAATTACTATCAGTAAATGTAAAAACATGTAAACGTTTGGAAAAAGTTCCTTGTTGCAATCTTGAATAGCATCTAGCGGATTTGATGGTCTTTATGGTAGTGTTTCCATAGATCAATTTCAGTTAATATATCATTAGTTTGAAAAATTATAGTCTCAAAAAAATATTATAAATTCATTTATTACATACTAACCAAAACAAAAATAAAATAAAAAATCGAAAATATTTCGGGGGGGGCTTTGACCCCCAGGGCCCCCCCTGGGTACGCCAGAGCCTCTGTTATATGAGTTTCCCTATCCTTTACTCACATTAAAACTACTATTTTTTTTGTTGTTTATATCTTTTATATTCGGGTCTGATGCAACTGTCATAATCTCTAATATGTTACCTAAGTCCCTTATATCATAAATTTTATCTAATAGTGTTCCCTGAGTCATTTCTTTTATGGTATTTATAAGTACACTATCAATATTTCTTAAATCTATGCAATGATCTCCACTATGATATAATAAGCTCATCAGGTTTATATTTAATGTTTTGCATTTCAATGGTCAATTCACTGACCGTGTTGGCGTTGAGGTTACTAATTTTCCTATATATTTGATGTGGCTCTGTATCCGGCCTGTATCTAAGTTTTAGCAGTTTTTTAATCAGCTCCCTCCCAGTTGTCTACTTGTTGTATGTTGATGATTGTATTTTTCGCCTCTCCTTGTATACACCTGTAGTATATTGCCTTAGTTGCCTCTTTTATGGTTGTTTCGCTGTTTAATGTTGATAGAAGGTATTCAACGTTACTCATAAAAGAGTTTATGGTTACGTAACCATCTCCTGTAAACGTCGGTAGATGTGCTATATTTTTAAATATCTGTTCCATCTGTTGTTGTTGTACCATGTTGAGTGTTGTTGTTGTGGTTGTTGAAATTGTTCCTGCAGCTCCATATATACACTACGTAATCGTTCCAATTGTGCATCTTTTCGGGCTAATTCCTCTGCTACGTTTACGGTTGCGATATGAGTTTGTTCCTCCATTCTTCGTCCTTTGTCAAAAATTCTTTGCCTTTTGTATTGCACTTTGATTGTTATTAATGCACTTTTTCAATTGTGATTTTCTTAAAATTTTTTTTTTTAAATTGTGTCCACTATTTTAAATGTCCAATGATTTAAGATTTATTTTTTTTTTCTTTTCTTAATTGTGTCCATTGTTTTTAATGTTCACTAAATTAAGATTTTATTTTTTTATTCTTTTCTTAATTGTGTCCACTGTTTTTAATGTTCATTAAATTAAGATTTCTGATTTTAATTATTTTGTTCCTTATGTTCTGGTATGTTCTGGTCCTGTTCACTTTGTATTTAGTGCAGGATTCTCAGAATTTATAACTTCACAGTATTTATATTATTTTATATTAATATACGATTAGTTCGAACACTGGATCCTTTTCGCTTCTAAGGATCCTACCGACTGCACCACTTTTATATTCGATTTACACGAATATCTTTTTAAAAAATAAAAATAGAAAATCTTTTATTTGAATTTAATTGACTTTATTGACTGAATGTGGAATATAAACTTAACTTACAATATTTCTTTTCTTTATTGTCACCTGGATTGTTGCATTAGCCTAATTCTTTTTGGTCAGCAGTTTTTAAATTTATGTACTTCAATAGTTTGTTTAACATTCAATTTTGTTGATGAGCAGAATTAAATTATTAATAATTTTGTATGTGAGAATGGAAATGCACTGAAATCAATTACTTTCAATGTTGCTTAACTTTATTCAGAATTTGGCTTATGAAACAATTTAACAATTATGTGAACTACTTATTATTTCTAGAAACTTATCAAATTTATCAGGGGTAGCATTATTATATGTAACTACCGCGTCATCATCATCGGCTTTGTTGTCTACATCTTCCACATCGTCACCGCCACTTAGCATTTTACCTTTTTGTAAATTGTTGAAAATATGTAAAAACAAGTCTTCGGTATTATACGTTATTACCAATAAATTACATATTGAAATCATATCCGCCGTACTTAGATTTTTCCTAACGTAGTCCGCTTTTTCCCCAAAAAGTTAATTTTCTTCGTCGTAATCGAACCCGCCAAACAACCCTAATCTTTTGCGATTATTACGATCCCCGTCACTATGAAATATAAATTTATGTATGGCAACTACGACCCCCCGATTTGCCGTTTTCAAACTGTTGCTAACAGACGTAAAATCACCTGACGATGGCATGTCTGTTTCTTTTCTTATTGTTCTCTTTATTACACTTTACAATATTTAGGGCGGTTTCTTATACTTCTGTTAAAGTATTTGTAGTATCTACTTATACAAATTAAGTTTTTTTATAATAAATTTTGTTTTTTTTAAATTTCTTCAGACTAATAAGTCTGAAGCCTTCTTTATTGTCCTTTTTACAGATTAGAACTAAATTAACTTTAACAATAAATCAATAATTAAACCTCGCATCACCCCACAAATAATGTTGATGTGGCTTTAATACTTCAGACGTGTTGTAAGCAAAATTACTTTTTACCAAATTATTGCAAAATCAATTCTTGGTAATCATATTTCAGTTTAGGTTAATATTTGTATTTTAGAATTTAAACATTGTTAACCTTAACTCTTCCCCTCTTAAGTCGATTGTCCTCAATCGGTTTCTTCAGAAATGGCCAGTGTTTAGATGTGGTGTTGAAATTTGCAGAAATGGCCCATTTTTTCAGTTGCAACATACTCCGTAGTTATTTGTGGTGTAGGTGATACGTAAAACTTCTGTTTATACTTCATAATACAAAAAAAAAAAAACGTTAAAATAACAAAGAAAATATCATTGATAAATCAGTGCTTAAACTTATTACATGTGTATTTTTAATTTTGTCTGTTAATAATTTAATTTTATTTTCATGTTGCATTTGTTTTAGATATCATTTTTCGAGTTTTGAATCTAATTTTGTTACATTGTTTTCTCTGATTTTTGTTATTAGATTAGGTAAAACAAATGTATCACATATTTTTATATTAAGATTATTATAAGTTTTATTAGATGCAACAAATTTGCAATTTTCAAATTTTATTAGAAATGTTCCTTTTTCTCTAATTTCAAGTTTATTGCAATCATGGGTTATATTCCCAGCAAAATTTTTAAATATTATTATTCGAGGAACAATTTCTATAACAGAAGGTTTTTCAAATATTTGTAATTCACATTGTGCTTCTTTAAATTGTAAAATATTTGATATACACATATTTTCTAACATAATTAAATTTTTTTCCAGATTATCTTTTACAATAATATCATAGATTTTATTATCATTATCCGTTAATATTTCATTTTGCGTTAAAACTATTGATTTATTCACAATATTTGGCAATGGTTCAAATCTTATTTTAGATAGGATATTAGGGGAAAATTGGGGTATAAGTAGGGTTAGTATGATATTATTATTTTGGAAAAGTACTACAATTTTCATGCTACTGTAACTGTCAAAGTCAGTGATCAGATTGAGCTCCTTTTGTGTGAGGATGTCACTGGGAATTATACCCAATTTACTAGAAAATATAATTTGTCCAATGTCGTCAATATGGTTACGTAAAAGTGATATGTCGTTATTGATTTTGCATGTCTGTTCAATAAATCGAACCTCGTTTTAATCCTATTTTGCGTGTCTTCCCTAAAGTTATTTATATATTTACTGATGCGAATTTGTTGACTATAAAAAATTTTTAACATGTATTAATTTATCTATTGAATCGTTAGTAGTCCGTTCAGTGTCATGTATTTGATTGATTGCGTCACTAATTTCCTTTTCATCGTTGCTGTCCATAGAACCTGCAATGTATTTTAAACCTTTCCCTAAGGCGTTGAATAGTCCTCGATTGGCTTTAGAATGTACGTGAAGATTTGATATTTTTGCATTGAGCAAAATAAAATTTTGTTTATCGTGTCTAAAAGCTGTTTATCCTCAAATGTGGCCGCTTTTAATGTATTAATATTGTCTGAAATCAGCGTCATGGTTTCCTCGTATGTAGTCAAGTTTATGAAATGAAGGATCTTGTCGTGGTGACTAATTGTCTTTAGTTCTGCTGTCTTGATAGGTATATATCTATTGTTGTTTGTCAGATCTTGTATGTCAAATTGTTGAGCGTGCGTCAGTAGTGCCCATATCAAAATTGTAGTTGGAATTTTCATGTTTGTCCTGTAAGAAACAATATATTATGTAGCTATTTTCCGTTTATCCCCTAAGATATTTTGATGTTGTTCCTATGAACAATTCTGCCCGATTGGGTTTTAACCGTTGTATTGTAATTTTGAGCAACTATTTCCTTTCGATATCTCGCTGATAATTTATTCACTAATCTTCTATTTAATTTAACAAAAATTATGTCTCCCTCTGCATATTCCCTGGGCTGGGATCTGCTCTTATTATGATAAGCAAGGTCAGACATTTGTTTATCTGAAAGTTTTCTTATTGTCTCATTTCTATCTTTTTCAAGTAATCTTGGATCGCTACTTACACGTCTGCCAAAGAATGTTTCCATGGGTCTTTTCCCAGTGGCCGAATGAACTGAAAAATTGTATTCTTTTACCGACCTTTCTAAAAGTTCTTAGAACGACCGGTGTGTCCCTTCATTTTGTAGGCAACGCATGATTCGGGAAATTTGTATTACAAACTCGTTTTCAATCATGAAATTAATTGCTTCTGAATTAAAAGATTTTTCGTTATCCATCACTAAGGTTTCAGGGACGGAAGAAAAAAGAATGCCCCTTAAAGGTTGTCGTATATCCTGAGTTGCTTTAGATTTAAAAGGTTTCGCTATGGCATATTTTGAAAATTTATCAATTGCTGCGATCACCAATTCTTTTCCATCTAAAAATATATCCAGGTGAACTATTTGACCCGGGAATTGTGGAATTGGTGTAGCCTGAATTTGAGGCTTTGCTGGATGACGATCATACTTATTTTCTTTGCATATTACGCATTTTTTATAAAATTTTTTACTTTCCTCGACATAGAAGGGAAATAGTGTCTTTCGAGGATTTGAGCTCTATTTTCTCTACAATTCCTGTGCGCTCTATTGTGAGTTGTTATTATAATATTCTCTTGCTCTTCGTCATTGTTAATGTCATCCACTTGTACTTGAGTAAATCTTATTCTATATTTTTCAAAATGTAATGGATAAATTTCCTGTATTTTTCCGGTTCCGTTACAATATGCCGGTGGTAAGTTGGAAAAACAATTTTAAATTGATATGAAGACACTTCGTCTCTTTATAAAAATATCTGATTCTTAAATGCATTTATAGGAGTCTCTACACTATATATTAGATTGTTGGATCAACTTTCATCAAAATTTGTGGCTACTGGTAATGTATAAAGTTGTGATTCAGGAATTCTAGACAAGGCATCAGCCACGACATTTGTATTACCTGGTTTATAGAACAACATGTAATTATATTCTTCTAGTATGGATTTTCATCTCTTCATTTTACTATTATTATTCTTATTGCTCAAGGCATAGGTTAATGGCTGGTGGTCTGTAAATATTTTGACTTAAGCCGACCCGTATAAATAATTTCTTAATGAATTTAAAGCCCATATGATGGCTAGCATTTCTTTTTCGTTTGCAGAATAATGCTCTTCTGCTTTGCTTAATGTTCCGGAAATAAAAGATATGGGTCTCCCGCTTTGAGATAACACTACCCCGATTGCAAAATTGGAGGCATCTGTTCAAAGTCTTTACTAAAATCTGGGTATGCGAGGGTAATGTCTTCGGAAGTAAGTGAATTCTTAATTTTCCTGAAGGATTCTATAGCTTCCTCGTCTAAGCAGATTCTTAATTATGCAGACTTGTTTTTGGACGTTCGTTCTCCTTCCCTTCTTAAAAGGGATGTCAGGGGTTTAGCAAGTTTAGAATAATCTTTAATAAATCGTCGATAATACCCTGACATACCAAGGAAACTATGAAGTTCCTTAAGATTCTGTGGTTGTGGGAAGTTTTCAATAGCTTTGACTTTCTCTGGATTGGTTTTTATACCCAGGGGTTTAATAATGTATCCCAAAAACTCTACCGCATGGGTTCTACATTCCGAAAATGAAGTGAAAGTGAAACTTCCGCTCAATTTGTGTTCCCATTTAAACATAAGTGATTTGAAAAGAAAAATTTCATTTTCATTTTGTTTCTAGTGGAATTAAAGTGATTTGATGTGTTCTATAAAACAATTTCACTACAAAAAAGTAATTGTAAAACGGTATTAGTTAACTGAGTGAAAAACCAAACTTTTTAGAAAATAAAATTATTTTGAATATTAAAAGTAAAAAAAAAATCAAACAATGTAAGTAAATGTGATATGTTTTTAATATACGTTTATTTAACTGAAAAAGTGTTGTATTTTTTTACGGGAAAACACATGAATCCGGAACAAGAGGCCCCATTTTTAACATTCATGGAAAAAAAAATCTGGTTTGGCCAAAGGTTTTTAGAGGGGCGACAAAACAGTTGAAGACCAGTTGTGGAAGGACTTAGGAAGTACATTAAATAGCTTAGGACCTCCAGAAAACGATGCAACTGGTTGGAAAAAGGCTTGGGCTTATTGGAAGGCTACCATTCGTAAAAAATTGGCCGAAAATAGAGCAGAGGTAACGGCAACAGGTGGAGGACCCAACAATATCCAACACATATCATCCAAAGATGATTCAGTTGCCAAACTTTCTGGCCTTTATACAGCAGTCGAAGGTGTTCCAGCAGCTAAATCATTCGGGACGACTATCAAAGGGTAAACAACCACAAATTCATCTACTGAATTGTGAAACTTAGATGGCACCAGTTCCGACAATGTAGTAAACGTAATTTTACAAAAATTAAATAAAAATGACGAAGGTACTGAAAATATAGAAAATGAGGAACCGCAACCGATGATTTCCCTTTTTGATTTCTCTTTTTGATTTCTCAATTTCTTCGCGACTTCTTTCAAATCTAATCCATTTTGGGCATATGACAGTTTTCAAAACATTACACATATTTGTTAAAATTTTTGACGCTGTACTTCTACTTCTTTTTCTGCTGACTTAAGAAAGGTGTTGTGGCTTTTAAGTAGAGCGTAGCTTGCGCCGAGAAAGTTTCGACCGTTGTCCGAGAACATAGTCTTAGGGAGACCTCTTCGCCCGATAAATCTGTCGAAACACGCTAAAAAGGCATCGGTTGAAAGATCGGAACAGGTTTCCAGATGAGCTGCTCGAGTAGAGAAACACACGAACACTGCTGCATAGCCTTTGAGTATTTTAGCGTTTCTTAAAGTTGATGATTTAATATTAAAAGGACCAGCAAAGTCGACTCCTGTATAGGTGAATGGTAGGGAAAAATTCACGCGTTCTGGGGGGAGTGCGGCCATAATCTGGTGCTGGAACTGGTGTTTGTAAATTGTACACGCTTTGCATTCACGAATGCATTTTAGTACGAGATTTTTTAGTCTTGGGATATAAAAGCCCTGCCGAATCGCTCGTAACATTATATGGTGCTCAGAGTGGAGCATGATGCGATGCGTAAAGCTGACAAGAAGTTTTGCAAGTTGAGACCCTTCTGGTATAATAATTGGGTGACGTTCCTCGTAGCTTAAACCTGAATTGTTTAGCCTGCCTCCAACCCGTAGAAGGTCGTTTTTGTCGATAAAAGGATTCAGGGTTAGCAATCTGCTTTTCTGACTTAACAGTTTTTTATTCCTTAAACACTCGTATTCGCGACCGAAATGTGTTTTTTGTGCTAGGGAGATAAGCCGATTTTTCATGAACCTTATTTCCTCTGAGGTGATGAACTGTTCGGTTGAAAAGGGTCTTTTGAGGACGCGGTTAATAAAACGAAGTCGGTAACAGAGGACTCGTAACGCCCGTTCCAATGATGAAAATTCTTCAAGTACATCTGTACATCTTACTTCAAGGTGGAAGTTTACTGACTTTTTGGTCTCCAAATCGGTTGGATCAAAAGTCCGTGGTGTCGGCCAAAGTGCTGTGGGAAGTTTTAGCCAGGTGGGCCCATGCCACCAGAGTTCACTATCTGCCAGTTCCTGCGGGGAGCAGCCTCGCGTGCCCATATCTGCAGGATTTTCTTCGGTTTTAACATGCTTCCAGTGGTTTGTGCTGGCGATGCTTATAATTTGTGTCACACGATTGGCGACAAACGTTTTCAATGTGTGTGGTGGTTTTTGTAGCCACCCCAAAACAATAGATGAATCTGTCCACAACAACAATTCGTAGGTAAACTGGCAGTTCGTAACTAAGCATCGGATAAGCTTAGCAAGCAACAAAGCTCCGCATAATTCGAGCCTTGGAATTGTAGTCCGCTTGATCGGAGCTACCTTTGTCTTTGCGACTAGCAAATGACTTTTAAATTGGCCTTCGGCATTTTCTGTTCTAAGGTATATAGAACCACAATATGCCTTTTCGGAGGCATCACAAAATCCGTGTATCTGAATACGATACCGCGGCGAGAAATCTACCCATCTAGGGATTTTTATATTTGAAATAAATGGCAAATTCTTAAGGAACGAATTCCATTTCATGAGTATGAGTTGAGGTACTCCTTCATCCCAATCGGATTTTTCTTCCCACAGTTCTTGCATTAGAGTCTTAGCAATAATCACGACTGGGCCTAACCAACCTAGAGGGTCAAACAACCTTGCTATCACTGACAAAATTCTTCTTTTTGTAGTGGAGGGTTCAATTTCAATTGGTTCAACAACGTAGTAAAATGAATCCGACAACGCATTCCATCGGATTCCCAACGTTTTTATCGTACTGGACTCATTAAACCTTAAAAGTCTTCATCTAGAAGATCCTCCTGGGGCAAATTTTCAAGTAGAAACTTATCATTTGCTGTCATCTTTTTTAAGGGAAATCCAGCGGATTTAAGAGCCTTTGTAAGCTCACTTTGTTTGAGTTTGGCGTCGTCAAGTGTGTGTCCACCAGACAAGATATCATCTACGTAAACCTCATTTTTTAAAATGGTAGATGCTTTGGGGTATAAATGTTTGCAATCTTTGCTTAGCTCGAGGAGAGTCCTGATCGCCAAAAATGGAGCGCAATTTACACCAAACGTTACCGTTTTAAGTTGAAACGAATTTACAAAACCGTTGGAGTCGTTGCGGAATAAAATTCTTTGATAGGGGCGGTCTGCTTCATGCACCAAAATTTATCGATACATTTTTTGTATATCGCCGGTAAAAACGTACTTGAAGTTCCGCCATCGTAGCACAAGCTGCATCAAATCTGTTTGAAGTGTAGGGCCTTGATATAACACATCATTCAACGAGAACCCACTTCCAGTCCTTTTTGACGCGTTGAAGACTACTCGTACCTTGGTTGTTTTACTCTCGGGCTTGACGACTGCGTGATGAGGTAGAAAAAATGAGGAAACTTTTTCGTCTCTTGGCTCATAATGTACAACTTGTTCCATATGACCCAAATCTAAATACTCTTGGAGAACCTCCGTGTACTGAGCTTTTAATTCTGGGGTTTTATCCAGAGTCTTCTCCATTCTATGGTACTGGGCAAGTGTCATCTTTCGAGAAGGACCCAAAAAAATTTCATTCGGATATTGTTCTTTGAACGGTAGCCGGACCACGTAAAGCCCATCAGATTGTCGGGTTGTGGTACGCTGATAAAAGTTCTCGCAAAAAACATCACTATCGGACACAATATCTCGCTTTTCAGCCTCTTCTATTTCCCAAAACTTTTTTAACTGTTCTTGGAGAGCCTGATCTCGGGAAGGTAAAACCTCAGCATGAAAAGAATGTATTTGGGTAGTTGGTTCAGGGCCTAACAGATACCATCCAAAGTGGGACTCACGTGCTTCAAGACAATCACCAATATTCATCTTTACGCCCTCAAGATTTATGGATGGCAAGTAGTCGCTGCCTATAACCATGTCAATTGCAGCCGGTTTATAAAAATAGGGATCTGCGAGCTCTAAATCTTCAAGTCCCCTGAAATTATGAATTTTAATAGGCTGGGAAGGCATAAAATGTGCCAATGTATTCACGACAATTGCCCGAACGTTAATTCTGAAATCAGAAATTCTCGATTTTACTGTAACCGAGCATCTTCCTTTCGAATTTCCCACTATTGTTTCTCCAAACCCTGAAATTTCGGTTCGGTGAGTTTCCATTAGGTATCGAAAGAGCCTGTTGAATACGTTTTAAGACAAAACTTCTAGTAGACCCAGTATCTATTAACGCCCGAATTTGAAATGATTCACCCATATGCTCCACGTGAACTAAAGCGGTGGGTAAAATGGTCGTTCCGTCGTGCTGTGTCAAATTAACGCTGACTGACTCTTTTTGATCTGCGTTCGAAGTTGATAATCGTAAATTTGAAGAATTTATTTTATTTTGAGTGACTGAACCGGAAGGCCTTTCCCCATATTGACGGTAAGGTTGGGAGGGTGTCCTACGGGTTGGACCCTTTTTTGCCCCTTCATTGTCTTCTAGGTGGAGCATTGTGTGATGCCTCTTATTGCATCGTGTACAACTACTAGTACTTTGACATTTCGATTTGAAATGACTAGTTGAAAAACAGTTTGAGCAATATTTATTAGCATAAACGAATTTTATGCGCTCGTTGATTGACAAAGATTGGAAATATTTGCAATGTCTTAGCGGGTGATTTTGCTTACACTTTGTGCAACTGAAAGTCTTCTTACCGCTCTCAGTATTGGAATAAAAAACTTGGGGTTTTGAAACATGATTGTCCTTGCTGCCCTGTTTCCTTAGACTCACAAAAGTTTCTAAGGTTTCGATTCTTTCAGTAAGAAATTTGCTCAAATGTTGCCAAGTAGGCAGTTCCTTGTGATCACTCAAGGAGTCTTCCCAGGCTCGAGAAGTTTCTTCAGGTAGCTTTGAAGCACAAATATGCATTAAGAAAGGGTCATTGTCCGCAACTTCTATGTCGAACGATTACTAATCGATAAACTATCGTTGACCGTACTCTGAAGTTGCCTTAAAAATTTTAAATTTTCATTCGGAGGGGGCCGAATAGCATAAATCTTCTCGATCTGATTATTAATTAAAATTCGTTTGTTTTCGTAACGATTTTTCAACGCCTGCCATGCTAATTCAAAATTCGAATCTACCCACGCATAATCTTTAATGATTTGATAGGCCTCCCCCTTCGTTTTAGTATGTAAATAATATAATTTATTAGCGGGAGCCACTGAAGGCTCATTCCCAATAGCTGCCATAAACATATCCCTAAATGCCGGCCAATTGTTAAAACCTCCCCCAAAACTTTGAATTACGATTGGTGGTAACTTGAGCGCTGAATGACGAACGACCTGTTCCTTTGGTTTCGGGGCTTTCGATTTAACTAACTCTAAGATGGCTGCCTTTACATTTTGATACTGCTCGCTAACCTCCTCATATTTTGTCGAAACCTCATCCTGCACGTCTTCTTCTTCCTTTAATTTTTCGTCCGATATATAGGCATCATAGATTTCAATCACCTTTGCCCATCTTCTTTCTAATTCCTCTTTTTTTACATCTAACAGTGAACTTGTAAAAGTTTCAGGCGAAACGTTGTTAAAATTATCGCAAAAGGAAGCTAATTGCTGAATGGTGGACTTGCATTTCCTTTTTGATACCATTTTGAAATTTAAAAAATTATAAAATTTCTTAACCGTTTACCAAATCTCTGACTTTTCGAGGAGAAAACAATACCGTCACACCTTAAATCGATTCTGAAAACCTTTCTGGTGAGATCGAAATCTGCTTACAACAGCAAAAATGTTGAGTTCAAATTTATATTCGTGTTATTGTCCGAGGAGAACTATTGCTCCTTGCGACCAAAATTTTTAAATTCTGTTGAATCTTTATTATCAAAAATGTGGAAAATCTCAAAATAAAAATTTTTTCCCGTTAGTTTGTATTATGGTACTACCACGCTAATATAACCAGAACAATTCTCTTAACCCTGGCAAAAACTTTGTAAAATTTTATAATTTTTCCTTAGTTTTAAAATTTTTCGAGCCACCCTAATGTTCCGAAAAAATTTTTTAGGGGCACCTTTTCATTGTCACAATTAAATTCAATCAATATAAAAAAATTTTTTTTTTTTTTTTTTTCGACTTTTAGGGTTTTGTGGGCCACGCTATTCCGATTTCGAATTTTTCGGGCTGCCCTAATTTCCAAGTCGAACCATTATTTTATTCAACGTTATTTGGAAAATTTTAACTTTTAGAATTTTCTGGGGCACTCTTATATATTTCCAAGTTTTCAGGACACCCTTTCTTTCCAAAAGACTTTTAGGGGCACTTATTATTGCCACAATTACTTCTCAAGTAAATTCAACAATATAAAAAAAATTTCGACTTTTAGGGTTTTGTGGGCCACGCTATTCCGATTTCGAATTTTTCGGGTTGCCCTAATTTCCAAGTCGAACCACTATTTCTTCCAACCTAATTTCAAAAATTTTAACTTTTAGAGTTTTCCGAGACACTAATATATTTCAGAGTTTTTGGGACACCCTAACCTCAAAATTTTAACACTTTCATTTACCGATACGAATTTATTAATTTTTTCACAAATAAAAAAAAAATTTTCCTCTTTTTTCGAGTTCTCAAATTTTAGTGCCACTCTAACTTTTTTTTCTTCACAAAAAAAACTGCATACGGCACACCAGATTCCCCTTTAAAAGTGTCATATATTTTTCCTATATAGTTTGACTCACCGTTTTTTTCTCGCTGAAATCATATTTTGTAGAAGTGGTGTTGTCCATCCTTGTTGTTGTTTGGATACTGGCCTTTTTCCCAAATAATTATTTTTTCAAGTAGAAGATTTCTTGGGTTTCTATGTCCTATACTTTTTTTTCTATTTGCTAATAATAATTAGCAGCACAATTTTTTATCTAATACTTTTTTTTTTGCTATAAGCCACTGTCTTTTTTATTCTTTCTTTACCAATTTTTATTTAATTTAAATTTTAATTTGCACTATTTAATTTCACAGGTTTTTTTTTTTCAGTTTATACTATTGACTGACAAAGTTTACTGACTAATGACGTTTTTTTTTCTATTTTCTTTTGTTGCTCGTAGTGATCATTCGATGATGCTGTTGTCTTCGTCTTATGTATGCATTTAGAGTTGGGGGAACAATTGGCAATAAAACAAAAGAAGTTGCCGCTAATTAAATGTTTAAAGCGGGAAGAGTGTGACAAGTGGTTTTTTCTTATATATGTGCGTGTGTGTGTATATCGAAATGAAAGTGTTGGTACGGGGGGGTACCTTTTGCACGTTGTCGGTACTTTTTTTCAAAAGTGAGGTTATGTTAAAATTTTAGGTTGGAAGTGGTTTTGGCATATTATTTAACGAATTTTCTCAACACTTTTAGGTTTTAATTATCTAGCGACTCTTCGCAATTGCACTAAATATAATTAAATGACTGTACATACCCAATCTTTCACCTTCTGCTGTTGAATTAATTTGATTTTTTGTCCTGGAGACACCTTCCTTCTGTAAAGGGATGATTTTCAGTCTGGGAGACGCCTTCCTCCTCGGGAATGGGAGCGCCCTGAAGAATTTCCTTTAACAAACCTTGTGTCTGCTGCAGTTGACAAAGTATTTGATGCGGTTGCTGCGGGATGAACAACTGCCTGAACCTTTGCAATAACAAAATATCGTCTACCGGTTTTTGATAGATGTTGCTGCGGGAGAGCATCCACCGGTTTTTTCCTATTCTAGTTCCACTAGAATTTCTTCGAAGGACCATGAACAACTGTCCTAGGGGATTTGGGGACCACGTAGAAGTGGTTGTCTCCGTGGTCAGCCGTGTAAATTTTTCTTTCACAGATGGAAAGAAGTAAAAGACCAGATGGCGTTCAATAAAAAACTTAAACGTTTATTGGCAGCCTCTTGCTGGTTTGATTATTCAAGTAATAATAATAACTTAAAACAAAACTAAAAGCCATGAAGGCTGTGTACTTAGCAAAAATAAAATGTACTCAATTTTTAGAACTAAGTTAACGACGAAAAAAAAGAACTCCATGTTCTCAATTAATGTTAAACAAAATAGGGATAAAAAAAGTTACAAAAGAAATGACAAAAATAGAAAAAAAATAATAAAGTTCTCTACACTGAGAAAAAAGATATGAAATTGAAAAATAAAAAATATATATATAAAAAAACTGGTTGAAGTGGCTTCAACACGGTTTTTTTCGGCACGATCCACACATGGTCTTATAATGCCATCATTCAAGAGTTTTTTCACTTGATTTTCCTCTTCTGATTTTATGGATGCAGGATAAGGGTAAAATTTTGTATAAACTGGTGTATCAGTTGTAGTTCTAATTTCACCTACAACTTTAGTTGTATACGTAAGTTCAGAAAAAAATCTGGGATGCGCGAAATATAAGTACACAAGGTTTTGATGGTTGAATAATAACTGAACTGGCTTTTATTTTCATTCATTACTTATAAATACTTATTGTACAATCATTGATATTTGTTTTTGCATAGGTTGGCATTTAAAAATAAAAGAAATTGCTTAATTTGAATAATTCTTAATAACTGACCTAAATATTGGTAATGTGCTGATGTTGTTGATGTTGCAATGGTTGGCCCAATTATTAGTAATATGCTGATTGATAATGTTGAAATAGTTGATCAAGTCATTATTGTTGTTTGTTGAAATAGCTGATTAAGGCATTACAGTTAAGTATGGTACCGACCATACTTTAAAAAAAATAGTTTTGTGGGCCGCCCATGGGGCCCACTTCTAATGAAATAACTCACTTTTAATGAAATAAAACAAACGACCGTATCCGTTCAGCACTAGAATTGAAGTGCCCAAACCAACATTTATTTAACTTAAAGAAACTTATAAAATAAATTACACATTGCTTACACTAGCTTAAATTAATGGGAACGACTTTCCAGTGAATTCTCACGATTGCACAAGCGTGGTGTCGCATTGCAACACACGCAGTCCAGAATATTGCTGAGTTGCAGTAACGTACAATAATGAACAGTGGGACACAATGTTGTGAGGTGTTAACTTTACTGTTGTTGTTGTTGTTGTTTATGTTGGTTGAGATGGTTGGGAAGGTAACCGCAGGTAACTCCTCCCCTCTTAGAATAAAGTGAGGGCCACAATGAATTTGATGGGGCCTGAATGGAATTGTCAAAAATGCTTGAGTTTGGTACATAGTTGATTTTTATCTTTATTGCAAGGTAGATGCATACTATGATAATTATGGTATGTATGATTTTTATTGATAAGTATGTAACATATTGCTGAGTTACTGTTGTAGATTTTAATAAAGACATCATATCATGGTCGCTAAATTGATAAGACTTTAATTTTTGTAGATTGAATTCTTCTATGATGTTTTCAGGAATTACATTTACAAAATCAGGTAATGTTATGTTTATAGTTTCGTGGTAGGTTTATTTCCATATGTTAACCCATTAATGGTGACTGAGCAGTTTTCGTAATAATAAATAGTTGTGTTACTCACATTAAATGACTTATTACAATCCGATTCAACTAGTGTTGTTGGAATATTGATGAATATTAAGAAATTTTCTTCTGGCTGATAAATAGTTTCAATTCGGCCAACATCTTTCAGGTTGCATCTTGGTTGTTGATTACGTAGCACTTTACCAATACATGATGATTGTTGAAATGTTTCCTGTCTTAAAGTATTTTTACAAATATATATATGTTGTAATTGTTGACATTTATTTTCGTAATAATTAATAAATTTTTCATTATATGCTATAAAGTTGTAAGGTACAATTTGTTTAGTTTCATTAACTGGTAATGTTATAATATGAGACATCAAAAAATGTCCTTTCCGAAAAATTGGAATTTTTATGTTAAATATTATGTTCGACTGATTGTAATAAGCTTGTAGTTCTAATATTTCATAAAGTTGCTCTACTGAGTCTAATTCATTTAATTGTTCATTTAATAATTCTAGTATGTTATCTACTTCTTTATTATTCAAAATAAATTTAGAAATTATCCCTAGCTTTGCCAACACTATACTTTCTGCTATGTTATTTAATTGATTCGACAATAAATCAATGTTATAATTAATTCTGTTTAAATATTGTATTTCTGAAATAATATGTTCTTCTTTATTTATCTGATTTGTAAATCTTTGTAATGTTTTCTTTATATGTGTTGCTATGTTATTTTGTTCAGTGTTTATGTGTTGTGTAATGTTGTCAAATCGTTGTATAATTTCAGTGTTTAAATGTTTTTGGCTCGTGTATGTGTTGTTAAACCGAACTTTGGATTCGATCAGTTCCTTTATTTTATCATTTATGCTTTTTGCATCATTATCGTCCATATTGCCAGTAATATATTTGACAGCAGAACCTAATCCATTAAATATACCTCTTTTCTGTCTTTTACAAGGTATTAAATTGCTAATTTTACTTTTTAGTTGAACTAATTTTAGTTCTGTAATTCTCAGAGATTCCTTAATTGATGAATCATCTTGAAACATGTTTAGTGTTTCTTTTATTTTTGAGACATTTTCCAGATATTCATTTAGGTCAATTATGTGGATTAGATTCTGGTAATGGTCTATTACTTTGGCATTACCCAATTTTAATTCCACTAATGCTAGATTATTGATTATTTCCTGCGTACTTATTCGCTGGGAATTAACCGCTGAGATCCTGTGAGGAAGAAAAATTTTTTTTTTTTTTATATTATATTATATAAAGTTTACGTTTAATCGACTCACACCAGAGAAAACCTTCTGGCTAATAAATACAGAGAAACGAAAATACACAAATTACAAAGAAAAGAAATATACGCATATAGCTCCGATTCCTAAAAGGAATACTTAACACGTAAATTAGACAAAAACACACGTATTAACAAGAAATAATACTATATACACAAGCAAGATTACGAAAAAAAATAAAAAGATATTTACTATTATGGCCAAGGCCGCAAAAATAATAGGACCCCAGGTCCGAATATGTCAGTTAAATATAGAGGGCATTAGCAAAGCTAAGTCCGACTATCTGTCTCGATTACTGACAGATGAAAAAGTAGACGTAGTCCTAATCCAGGAAACACACACATCATCGAATGATATTTTATACAAAAGAGGTAACATTCCTGGCTTCAAATTATTAGCAGCCATCAACCACCCTAGATACGGCATTGCCACTTGTATAAAAAATGATATCCACGGGGCAGAAGTCCTCTCATGTACTAACTCAGCTGACATCTCAGTCATCACAGCCATCGTTCACGGTTTACACATCACTAATGTCTATAAACCACCAGCGATTCCCTGGCCCGAAAACGTTCTCCCCACTTACCCTCACCCGGCCATTTACTGTGGGGATTTTAACAGCCATCACAGCCTCTGGAAGTACGCAACCGATCATGAAAATGGTGAATCTCTCTGCCATTGGTCGGAACAAAACAGCCTCCAACTCTTGTTCGATGCCAAAGATCGCGGCAGCTTCCACTCCGCAAGATGGAGAAGAGATTCTAATCCTGACCTCTGTTTTGTCTCCAGCCTTAACGACAATCCTTTAGCGGCATCGAGGTCTATATTGTCCAACTTCCCACAAAGTCAGCATCGTCCAGCAATTGTAAACATCGGCGTTACTATACCCATCATGAAAACTTCTGCAAGGCCTAGATGGAACTTTAAGAAAGCCAGCTGGTCAAAATACACTGATAAACTAGACTGCGACATTCGCTTTATCCCCCCAACAGTAGCAAACTTTGAGCGATTCTCTGGCCTAGTTATTGCCACGGCCAAAAAGTGCATCCCTAGGGGTTTTCGTAAAGAATACATCCCATGCTGGAACGAAGACAGCGACAGGCTTTACGAAGAATTTAGTACTGGTCAAAATCCTGAAATTGCGGACGAACTAATTAAAAGCTTAGACGACGCAAGACAGTCAGAGTGGTTCAACTCTGTATCCCAAATGGACTTCAAACACTCCAGTCGCAAAGCTTGGAGCCTTCTACGAAGGCTAGGATCTGCAAACCCACCACCTTCTTCCAAGCCACCAATTGACCCAAATCTCATTGCCCGTCACATAGTAGACGTATCTAAAGCTGACTCAGACAAATCTTTCACCCGCAAGATCAACCAAGAACTAAAGATTTTACGTTCTCAAACATCCCCAAATGAATCATATTCCAACCCTTTCTCTGAAATAGATATTTCAGAAGCTCTATCGAAGGTTAAGAATGGCACAGCGGCAGGGATTGACTGCATCTATCCCGAGTTTATCAAACACAGCGGCCCCGCACGAGAACATGGCTCGCTAGATTTTACACCGATGTACTTCTGTCAGGAAACCTTCCGGCCTCATTCAAGAGATCAAAAATTATTTGAAAAACTAATTTCTGAGGGTGTCTGTCATACTTCTGAGTTTGACAAATATCGCAGTTATTTATTATATGGCTGATCTTGTTTTTCATAAGTGGGAAGAAATATTTCCTCTTTAAATTTAGGTAGGTTTCGTCAATTCCCCTATGGTTGTTGTTGTAATGGTATGATCTTATGATCTCATCTTGTTCGTCGTTTCCCGTAACGTCAGTTACCCTAAGGGTACAACGTATCAGTTTGTATTTTCTATTATTACAGAAATATTCCGAAAATACTTGTTGAACTATTCGAAAAACTTTGTCTTCCGAAAAAATTGCCACAAGTTTATTTGGTTTAATATAATTAGCGAATATCTTTATGATGGAATCCTTGTTAAAATCCGGTGATTTAATGGTTCTCTTAATTTTTTTTTTAAAAGGTACTTCCATAGAGACATTCGAGTCTGAATGGTTTTCCAATATTAATTGAATGGGATTCCATCATCCAAATTCTCCTCAGTAGAATGAATCGTACTACCACTTGTTCCTATTGTAGAAAACATTTCGTGGTTGTTTATCTCCGGCTGAATTCTGCTAAGTGCATCCGCATTAGTATTTTGTACGCCTTTTTTGTAGACTATTTCATAGTCAAATTCCTCCAGTTTAAGGCGCCACCTAACCAATTTCGAATTGGGCTCTTTAAGTCCCATAACCCACGTTAGTGGTCTGTGATCAGTAATAATTTTAAACTTATGACCGAAGAGATAGGGCCTAAAATATTTCGTGGCCCATACTATCGCAAATAGTTCTTTTTCTATAGTAGAATAATTTACTTCGGATGAGGATAATGTTCTACAGGCATAGCAGATAGGTTTGTCACTGCCGACTTGGCCTTGGGAAAGTACTATGGTGGATGGTGGCAAAGAGATCGAGAATCCGAAATGAAAAACAAGATGGTGGTTTGATGGTTTTCACAAGACTGCCTGTTAGCAGCTTTATTAAATATATTTTGAGTTATGCTTAGAGTTATTGAGTGTATAGAATAATAGTAGTATAGTTATATTATAATAAGAGTAAGTAAGTTAGATATAGGTATAAGTAGTAAAATATAATAAGTATAATATTAAGATAATGGGTGATGTGTTCGCACAACAGTACAGCTCCTAGTGCGTAATTAGCATCTGTGGTCAATATGAAATCTTTGGAAAAATCGGGGTATTGTAAAATGGAATCGTTACACAATAAATTTTTACACATTTCAAATGTTCGGATATAGTTATCAGTTAGCTTTATTCCCATATCCTTTTTCAAGCAAACAGTTAAGGGTTTCGTTAGTTTGGCAAAATCTGGAATGAATTTTCTATAATAACCTATTAATCCAAGAAATGATTTACGTTGCTTTGGGGTTTTAGGAATAGGGAAATCTTTAACCGCACTAATTTTGTCGGAATTTGGTTTTATTCCATCCGTTGATACAATATGGCCCAAAAACTCTATTTCTTTACGCAGAAATTCTGATTTGTCTAACTGAATCTTAAAATTAGAACTTCTTAATCTTTCAAACACCAATTCGAGGTTTTCGATATGTTCCTGTAAAGAAGTTGCGAAGATAATAATGTCGTCTAGATAGACTACGCAAATTTTTCCCACTAACTCCCTAAGAACATTGTCCATAACTCTTTGGAAAGTAGAAGGAGCATTTTTAAGTCCGAAAGGCATTCTAATATATTCGTAGTGCCCCCCTTCCACGGAAAATGCAGTTTTCGGAATATCTTTAGGATGCATTTCGATCTGATGAAAGCCACTGGCAAAATCAATTGTAGAAAAATACATGCACATGCCCAACTTATCAAGGAGTTCATTAATATTCGGAATTGGATATTTGTCAGTAACGGTTTTCTCATTGACTTTTCTGTAGTCAATTACCAATCTCCATTTCTGTTTACCGCTTGCATCTTTTTTCTTTGGAACTATCCACACAGGTGAGCTCCACGGTGAATAGCTCGGTCTTATGTTCTGATTCAATAGTTTCGAATCTGATCTTTAATTTCGTCTTTATGGACAAACGGATATCTATATGATTTCGTATAGATTGGTATTTCATTAGAAGTTGGTATTTTGTGTCTAATTCTGTTGGAAAATGAGAGGGTTTGGCCTTCCTTATAAAAGAGCTCCGAGTATTTCCTACGTGATTTGAGTAACAATTTTCTTTCCTCCTTATTAAGGTGATCAAGTCGTAATAAGTCTTTGATGTCGCAATTATCATCATTAATGGGAATTTCGAATTTCGTGGTATTTACTTCATAAAAGTTACTAGAGTTATATTCTTCCGCCTTGATGGGCTGATCAAAATAAATTGTTTCCGGCATATTTCCGATGTTAACTATCTCAAGTAGGATAAACCAATTTTTTGCTGTATAAATACCAGCAGATATTACAATATTCTCATTAACAATTGTTTCAGGAATCCAAATATCCCCGAATTCAACATCTACAGGCAACTGAATTAGTTTTTTCTCGTTTGGTTGAATCAAAATTTTGCCTGAGCATATATTTGGTTTAAGGTATAAAGGTAATGTTGCGTTATCAATATGTTCTGCTTTAAATCAATTTTTGCTTCTAATTTAGACAAATAATCAAGTCCCAAGAGAACATCAAAATATTTATGAAACTTAAACAATAATACTGAAAGTTTCGCTTCCTGGTTAAATTCATTAAAGATCGAAATTATTGCTAATTTGTCTATTTCGTATTTTGCTAGGACAGTTTTTATACTTGTTGGTTTACATTTTATGTGTTGTAATGGATCAACAAGTTCTGGTGATATAAAGGATGTTGACGCACCAGAATCTACTAGAAATTTCAGAATTTTTCCGCCAAAACATATTTTAACATAAACCAACTCATTTCCATGTATGTTTATGTCTAAATAACCTGTGGATTGTTCGAGGCATTTTCCCGAAAATTTATTTCTTCTATGTTTGTTAATTCGTGTTCCCGGGGTACTTCCATATTATTTATTTCCATTCTAGAATATTGTCTCGTTTGTGAGCTAGGACTGTTTAATACTTGGGAATATATTTCTATTTCTCAGATGAGAAAAACCACTAGAAGTATCCATTGGTTCTGGATGTGGTAATTTAGGAATATTTGCCTGTTGTTGGAAATTATTGTTAGAAGTGTTCCCGTAATTATTAAAATTCCGGTAGTAGTTATCTGTGTTTGGGCTTCGAACATTGTTATTATAAGTTGGTTTCCGCGATATCTCGGACATATGTCCTTTAGGTAAATTGTTCGAATGATTGAATTGAGAGTTATAATTCTGTCCGTTGCTAGAAGGGTGAATATAATTACGATTTTTACCGTATGGGGAGTTATTATATCTATATTGGTAATTATATCTATTGTAATATCTATGGGAGGGACCCTGTTGGTAATAAATATTCTGCTCTTTAATGCAGTAAGTCAAGGCTTCTGCCAACGATCTGGGTCTCATTGCCGTAATGCTTACGGCCAAAGGATCTCTAAGTCCCGTAATAAAGGCGTTGGGGCACATTTCACCATATAGTGCCTTTATAGCATCTATAACACTGTGGTCCACCTCATGTAGCAGAATATTATTACAAAGGGCCGATTGGAGTTCGACTATTTCGCTATAGAAATTTTCGAAAGGCTTATTATACTGTTTTAGAGTATGTAAGTCCTTAATAAGAAAAGTTTCTGTACGTTTATCCGAGTAATGGGTTATTAAATTTTCTTTAATATTATCCCAATTTAGAGGAGTCCCATACATGTTTAAGACTTCGTTGGCTTGACCCTCGATCTTGTTCCGAATGGCTCTTAAAAGAATCTGTCCATATGGGGTTTTATCAGTGCCCCTAATAAAAAGGAGAATCTCCTCAACATTATTCAAAAATTCGTGAAGTAACCTAGGATTACCATTAAAGGTCGGAAGTTGTTTTATCGCATCGGGAATTCTAAGAGACTGAAAAATATCAATTTGAGCAACTGCAGTTGCAGTAGCTGCTCCAGTAGGCAACCCTGTGTGAGAGCTAGATTGTTCATTAATATCGTTGATCATGTTTGGATCTTCTATTATCGAAGTCAAACTTTTACTTTTCAGTAAGGTTGGTAAAGTATATGGAGAGAATCTAGATATCCTTGGCATTTAAGTTACCTTTATCTCTTCTTTTTTCTCTTTGAGGTGTTACAAAATTTAAATATATGAATATTTCAGAATATATATAAAAAATTTTCAATACTTACAGTACTAAAAATAGCAGCATCATTCAACCGGATCCTTGTGATTTGTAGGTTCGCGAATTGTGTGGAAGATTTATAAAATTTTATTCAGTTTCCGTTGTTAAAAAAATTTTTACAAATTGTTCGTTTTCTTTTATAAATCAAATTCTTCAATTTCACGATATTCTCACGTAAATTTGTATTTTCACTTTCTTTGTTTTTTTTTTTTTTTTATTTTACAAATTTTACGATATTCCTTCGTAAATTTGTATTTTTATGAAAAAAAAATTTTTATAAGTTTTACGATATTCCTTCGTAAGTTTATAAATTTAAATGTTACACACTTTTTCTTATGTTATCAAATTTTCCAATTTTACGATATTCCCTCGTAAATTTGTACTTTTTTTCCTTTTTCCTTTTTTCTTTTTTCTTACAAATTTTACGATATTCCTTCGTAAATTTTGTATTTTCTTTCACTACTCTACAATTTTACGATATTCCCTCGTAATTTGTATTGTGGTAATTTGTATTTTAATAGAAACATTAAAAAAACGAATTAATTATTAAGTTCAGTTATTCTTTGATTTTAATTGCACTTGTAAAAAGTTTTTTTTATTTGTTGTTATTGTTAAGTTTTTTTTTTTTTTTTTTTTTTTTACACTGAAGGGTCAGGTCCTGTTGGACCCAACCCTTTATTCACTTTATATATTTATTTTTTGATTTTTTTCGATTGTCACGGTCGCCATGTGGTATTATTAATAAGAAAATACAACGGTTCTTATGGAGCTCTAGTGAGCAACTGTCTTCTTTATTAAATCAAAAATGCTTAGAACTACTTAAACATAAATTACAGTAGTGTAATACATTCATAGGTTCTGGCCGTTGCTGCGGTTTAGGCGGCCTTGGGGTGTTGTTGGCATTATATTGATTAAAAGATTGTTGCCTTGGTTGACTTGTTTGTGGCATATGAGCTAATTGCAGGTACAAAGACTGTTTTTGACCAAAATTTCATTTTGGGGAACTTGTTGCTGCTGGTGTTTTTTTGCATTGTAGGCATAGCTTGCACGGAAGTTCTGGTTTTTCAGTTTAAGGCACAAGTGAAGGGCTTGCGGTAAATCCGATGGTTCCCTTATTCCCAAAAGTCGGGGTAAATCTCCATTCAACCCTCGTACAAAAGTATCCAATGCTTTGTCCCTGTATGATTTCGTTAGCAAATTAAGAGACTCGTTGCTCATTTCGAGGCATCCAAGTTTATTTAATATAAGAGAAAGATGCGTATAAACTTTTTGGTAAAATTCCGAAATAGTTTTATTCCCTTGTACCAGAGTCGTCATTTGGTATTCTACGGTTGATAGATCGAGTTTGTCGCCGTAATGTGTACTAAGGCACTGTGAAATTGCGAGCCAATTTAGTGGAGTATTGTATGATTCTAATGCTATATGAGCATTTCCCGTTATTTTATTCCTTATAACACTTAATATCCCGTAATACTTAGGTGTACCCCTAAGTGGTTCGTAAATAGATCATATTCTGTCTTCAATCTGTTGGTCCCTAGCATTGTCTAAGTTATTGTTAGGGTTAAGGGCTGCCTGGGCCACTTGTGGTCCTTGGCGCCTAAGAACGTCCGATGCAATATTTGAAATCATTAAAGTTAAATCCTCTATGCTCAACTTAGCGTTTTGTGGAGTGGGGTTTGAACCAGGGATAGGATTTGTTGAAAAGACTGGGGGTCGGATTAAATTATTTGGATTTGCCATTTTTTCTTTTTTTTTGTTTGTGTTATTTCACAATTATTTAAAAAAAAAAATTTAACAGCTAATACTGTTCAGTAGTGCGATTCACTACGCTTTTTAAACCATAATTTTTTCGGGCAAAATTTCAGTTTATGGGGGACACCCCTGGAAAAAAAAAAAATGCCACGCCCCCTTAAATGACCCCAGGAGTGCGAAAATCATAATGAATAAGGGGGCTCACGCCCCTTATGGGCGTGGCAGTCGAAAAACGACCCGGCCCACCTACGTAGACAATATGGGTATCAAATGAAAGCTAATGTCTTCACGATTCCAAAAATAGCCGCAGTTGCCAGATCGGGCGATTTTTGTAGCCGATATGGCCATTTTGGCAAAATTTGGGGTGGGGGAAATTTTTTTTTCCTTTTTTTTTGCTTATATTTTGTTAAAATCAAACAAAAATGAGCATTTTGTGCGAAAAGATTACTATTGATAGCGTTACCCAGGGATTACCGCGTGGAGGTCATAGTAAATCAATCCCCTTGGAGAAGCATGAGAACTCACGTAAAGTTGTGAGTTTCCACGCTTCTCACGGCCAAGATGCCATCTGCATCTAGTCGTCTTCATCCTCATCTTCACTGTCTTCAGACTCATCTACAATCTCTGGTTATACTGGCTTCGCTTAGTAAAGTTTTTCTGCGTGACCGGCCTACGGCCGGGCTTAGGGGTTTTTAACTCCAGTATGTCTTAATTCTAGACGGCGGGGATCTCGAGTGCTCGGCCTCTGGCCGAGCTAAAAAGAAATAAACAAAAAAAAGTCCTTCCCCCATTTTATAAAAATTAACATATCTTCCTCAAATTCTGGACGATCTGGCAACTACGGGTATTTTTGGAATCGTGAAGACATTTCCTTTCATTTGATACCAATATTGCCTAAGTAGGTGGCATGGGTCGTTTTTCACCCCCGCCCCTATTTAACAAAAATGGCCGTATCGGCTGCAAAAACCGCCCGATCTGGCAACTATGGCTATTTTTGGAATCGTGAAGACATTAGCTTTCATTTGATACCCATATTGTCTACGTAGGTGGGCCGGGTCGTTTTTCGACTGCCACGCCCATAGGGGGCGTGAGCCCCCTTATTCATTATGATTTTCGTACTCCTGGGAACATTCTGAAGGGGATGGCATATTCAGATTTTTTCTCTAGGGGTGTCCCCCATAAACTGAAATTCAGCCTTTTTTCGTTTAAAAATGTTAACCACAAAAATAACCATTTTGCTATTCACTAACACTTTAAACGATTTTTTCTGTAGTGCGATTCACTACGCTTTTTAAACCATAATTTTTTCGTTTAAAAATGTTAACCACAAAAATAACCATTTTAACACTTAAACGATTTTTTCTGGCGTTTAAAGTCAGCTGTTATTTTTAACAACACAAATTGTGGTTTATTAACAGCAGAGTTTTTGGTGTGGTTAATTTTTTTTAGAAGGTTTTATTTATCGTTGTGCCAATATGTATAATGGCTTTGGAGTATTTAGCCTACAATTTTTTGGAGAATGAGCCAGTTAATAGTGCTCCTACAGTCAACCGGTGTTATCTTCGTGATTTGGATAATCCTTTTGAGTTGGCACCAACGGAATTTAAAAAACTCTTTCGGTTAAGTCCGGAATTGGCTGAAGAAATTGTTTTCCAACTTGATGGTCTTCTAAAATGTGCAATTAAAAATAAATAACAAAACTAAAAATGTAAAAAACACAAGTATTAATTTACTCTTTAAGTCTGAAACAAAAAAATTATGATCGTTATTAAACCTCTAAAAAATTATGAATAAGACTCATTGTATATGCCAATCGATAATTGTATTATTACATTAACATTTTTCTTGTTAATTGGAATTACAAAATGTAAGCCTTAATCATAATAGTATTTTAAAAAGTTAATAAAAAAATTGCGATAAAACAAAATTCAAATGCACAGGGTTACTTACATTTTGCTTATTACATTGCCTAAATTAGTTATAGCAATGGCAGTTTCCTTCAGGCCTTCCCCCATCGATTTTAATGCATCGGATATCATTTGTTAGTCGCTTCGTTGGAAGCGCTACATTCGGCTAGCATCTATAAAAAAATAAGGTAAACACAAATAATGATTCTTATTTATATCACGTTAATAATTACCTTTAAAGCATCAGCCTGTTTGTTTGCAATCTCCAAGAATTGCTTTTTAGTTAGGCTTTCCTCCTCGGCTCGCTTTCTTTTAAGCCCTCTTCGAGGTGTCCCTTTGGAAGTACTTGGGGTATTACATCGCATATCAAAAGTGTCGTTTGTATTTGATGGCGATAGCAATACAACCTCTTCGCCATTGGAATATTTTCGGCAACGGATTCGTGGCCCTCAATGTAGTCGTTCCCGATAATAGCAACTACCCGCCTTTCCATTTCGCTTAAGGCCTCTTGTGTCAACGGCTTGTTGCCAGTAAGCACTTGTTGCCTTTTCCGGTCTCGAACTTTGGCACTTGTTCGGCTTTTCAGTTCTTTCCAAACCTTAAAGATCGAACAATTTAACATTTTCTTATATTTATTCAAACATTTGTACTTACCGCCTGCCACTGGTTGACCGTCTTAACCGCACCACCAAGACAATTAAGAGCTTCTGCCAATTCGCTCCACTTTTTATCGCACTCCAATTTTCCGTGAAGCCTCTTAAATTTACAGCCAGCAAGTCCCGGGTTATTAACCATAAAGTCAACTATCGTGATCCAAGTGATCACGATAGGGGTCTTCCTTTTGCGCCGTAGCGAGAATAAACGAACAACAAAATTCTATTAGGTGATGTTACAAAGGTGATTGATTTTATTTAATGTTAATTGTTGTAATAGAGTTGTAACAAAGTTGTAATGAATTCGTAAGTTGGGTTGGTACAATATGAAGGCATCGCTAGACAAATTGGTGGCCACCTCCAAATGAACAGCTCGTACAGTTAAACATGTAAAAAGGCAAACCCATCTTTTTTCACGGGCGCGCCTTATAGTGACATTTATTGGGTCAAAAAAGTCTACGCCCGCGTAGGTAAACGGACGCACAAATGGCTGAACACGATCAATTGGGAGCGCACTCATCTGCGGCTGAATTGGTTTACCTCTTCTTAATTTACATACCATGCACTTAGACTAGGCAGTGTTGACAAGACGACGTAAAGACGGTATCCAAAAGATTTGACGTATTTCACACATGATGGTTGCAATGTTGATGTGACGTAATTTGTTGTGGTAGTGTTGAACTATAAGCTGGGTAAGTGCATGATTATTTGGCAAAATTATTGGTCTTCTAGCTGATGATGGAATGCACTCGGCTCTTTCTAAACGGCTTTTACAACGAATCAGCCCATCTTCACATACAAAGGGGCTTAATATCTTCAATGGGCTGCTTGATAAAACTGAATTGTTGCTTACAATATCGGCTAAATCATCTGAGTAGGCTTGCATTTGTGCCCACCGACACAAATAAATCTCAGCTGCACGTTCTTCATCAGCACTCAAAGGTCCACGTACAATATCCTGATTTTTAGAGCGTCTTTTAAGATTTGTTACATAACGCAACATCCACGCAGTTGCGCGTTTATACCTCAAATAATTAGAAAAACGATTAATATTTGGCACTTGAAAACATACCTGACGCGCAGCAACAAAAACAAATTTGGTTCGCATTTCATCTACATCTGGCTCATCAACATGGAGACCAAAGGTTTCTTGGGGCCATAAACGTTCATCTTTCATCAAAAATTCTGGACCAAGCCTCCATCTACTGTCAGCATTATATTGGGGGGAAATTTAGCACGGGTGGCATCATCAGCCGGATTTAAATCACCTGGGCACCACCTCCACTGATCGATATCTCTAGATTCTAAAATTTCAGCCACCCGATTCGCCACATATTGCTTGTACCTTCTGTGGTCAGACCGGATCCACCGCAAAACCGTGTTCGAATCGCTCAAAAAAATGCAATTGCGAATTTTAATACTATGATAAGCAGCAATTGTTTGCTTTAGACGAACGCCCATTGTTGCTGCTTGTAGTTCCATTTTTGGAATGGTGTGGTAACGAATTGGTGAACAGCTGCTTTTCGCAGCCACAAACGCCAAATTAACTTGCCCTGCCGTCACCACACGCCAGTATGCCACAACTGCTAACGCCTGCTCACTTGCGTCGACAAAAATATGCAAATCTACAGCTGTTGTTTCAAATGCAGACACGTAACACCTTGGTATTTTAAATTCCAAGACTTTTGGCAATTCTTCCATAATTCATCTGAAATTTGCTCGTCCCACTGCATACCCGATTTCCAAACAGCTTGCATTATAATTTTTGCTGTCACCATAAAATTTACAAGAAAACCATACGGGTCAAATATAGACATGTGTAGACTCAATAGCTCTCTTTTTGTAGGCTTGCGCTGAAATACAAGAATTTCTATTGGTATTTTATTAAATTTTTATTTAAAAACAAAAACATCTGATTTGGTAAGCCAGTGCATACCCAATATACGATCAAACTCTTTTTCTATGTTTACTGCTTCTTCTTGTGCACCTTGGCCTCCAAAAAAGTTTTTAACTTTATCCGAATTGGATTTTATACTACGTAAGTTGAATCCTGCAGCTTTATGAATATTTATTACCTGATTTACCACTGTAATTGCCTCATCTTCCGTTTTATAGCAGTCCGCATAATCATCAACATAATGACGTTCACATATTGCTTGCACTGCTCTCGGGTAAATATTTTCAAAAGTTTTTGCATGGTAATTTTTTACGTATTGAGCCACAGTAGGGGAACATGTTGCCCCAAAAATAAGTCTTTTCATAACATACGTTTCAATTGGGTTTTCTGGCTTACCGTTTCTCCAGATAAATCTTTGGCTGTCAAAGTCTTCTTTTTTCACAGAAATCTGGTGAAACATCTCTTGTATATCGCCTGTGACTGCCACAGGAGCTTGGCGGAATTTAAAAAGAATTGCTAGCAGCGGCTGGTTGATATCTGGGCCTGGCAACAACATTTTATTTAACGAAATATTTCTCACTTCTGCAGCTGCGTCAAAAACCAATCTAATTCCACTTTTGTTGGGGTTTTTTACTCCGAAATGCGGGATATAAAAAGTCTTGGCGGTGCGTTTTTCTGCATCTTCTTTACTTAAACGTTCGGCGTAGCCCATTTTCAGGTAATGTTCAATCTTTTCACAATATTCGGCGGCAAAAACAGGGTCTCTGGCCATTTTTCTTTCCACCCCTTCTAATCGTTTCATAGCCATGGCATGGCTTTCGGGGAATGGCGGGCAACTTTCTTTCCACAGCAGGGCAACTTCATATCTGCCTTGTACTTTTCTGATTGTATTTCTCAAAATGTGTATGGCACGGACATCATCTTTTGACACTGGGGGCTTAACGTCTGGTTTTATGCCAAAAGATTCTATTGAAAAATAACTAGAAATAAAATTATTTAATTCTGTCGTATTATCATATTTTTTCACGTAAGTATGACACAACCAACGTGGACTTTCTGTAACAGTATTACTCAACGGGCCATAAGCAAGCCATCCCAATCTTGTTTTTGTAGCAATCGGTCCAAGTCCTGTTCTTGGAACTTCTATTGGCACCGTCAAATAAGCGTGAATAATGCCCGTAATTTCAAGCAATATTTACCTACCGGTGCTTAGATACCTACCCGAATTTGTTCGTGTATACGGGTAGATATCTAAGCACCGGTAGGTATCTATTGCTTGAAATTACGGGCTGTAAATAAAAAGACTTTTTGATTTGCTTTTTATTATCTTTGCATAGAGCGGATTAAACGCTCCCGATGGTGTTAAGCAAAGAATTGATTTTATTGATTGAAATCGAGCTTAATTTATAGTACATAATTGCTTACTCGACATTTCTAAATACAGTGGAAAGTGTAGCAACGGACTAGGTACTTTTAGTTAGATTGTTAGCACAAAACAACGATCAATGTACAATACCAGAAGGGTTGACTGTTAATCAATGTGTACAGTGGATGTTCAACAGTCTGACTGAGCATTCTCAGCTTAGAATGTTTGTAACCACTGCAGTCGTTGTACAATGTAATAAGTGTTGATCGTTGTGTAATATGATCCTTTATACTTAAAGAACTTGAAAATATTCTTGTAGGTACTAGTCGCATACAAGTCATGCTAAACATGCTACACCTCCCTTTTACGGAAGAATGCTCATATAACAAAGTTGTATGAGTATTCTTTTACATTAAAGACATAAAATAATTTTATTACTATATTGTGTTTATTTTTACTTTTGGTTTTTATTGATTTTCTTTATTATATTGGAATTCCATATATTACTTTGTATTATTTTATTTCATTATTATTGTGTATAAATCTTAAGTCTATTCTTATGAACTATTTGTTCTTTTTCAGTTTTGTTATCAAAATAGTTACATTATGTTTTAAATCTATGTTTTTAACTTTATATGGTCCCTTATATTGAGGGTCTAACTTATGGCCTTTCTCATTTTTAAGTAAAACTAAATCTCCTATTTTAAAATTGTAGTCTAATGTATTTTTATCGTAATTAAATTTTTGTAGTAACTTAGATCTATCTAACATCTCTCGGGCCCTCTTATGTGCTACTTCTAATCTAAATTTTACTTCCTTAGAATAATCATCTATGTTGTAAAGTGGACTAATTCTATCTACCTCATTAAATTGTTGAAACTCATTTGGAAGTCTGCCAAAAACTAACTCATATGGACAATAGTTGTGTACGGATGATGGCGTAGTGTTAAAGCAGTACGTGAAGTACTTAAGCCAATCATCCCAATCGTTTCTATCAACTGCTATGTAAGATCTTAAATACTCGTTTAAAGTTCTATGACTTCTCTCTATTGTGCCCATTGTTTGATGGTGATGAGCCGTGGAAGTGAGTTTCTCAACTTTAAGAAGCTTGAATAATTCCGTCAATACAGAATTTTTGTATTCCGTACCCATGTCCGAAATGAACGTCTTCATTGGACCATAAGTAAGAATAAAATGTTCGAAAATTGCTTTTGCAATTGTTCTAGCGCTTTTGTCTTGTATAGGTATTGTTACTAAATATTTTGTCATGTCACATATTATAGTGACTGCATATTCATTGTCATTGTAGGATTTTGGTAGCGGACCTATAGTATCCACTAATACAATATCAAATGGTTTCGCCGGCGTTGGCGTTAATATCATAGGACTCTTCAAGTGCTTTGTAATTTGGCTGTTTGACATTTTTGGCATGATTTAACGTATTTTGTTACGTCTTTCGTGATATTTTTCCAATAGTAATATCTTTTAATTTTGTTTAATGTTCTTGAAACACCGCAGTGACCTCCTTCAGCAGGGTCTTCATGGTATCGTTTCATTACATCTTGAATAGCTTTAGCATTATTATCAATTCTGGTCACCTCATTCAGTAGCGCTACTTTTATATAATTCAACATTTTATTGCCCATTTGTTTGAATTCATTAATGGAGATAAATTCGAAAATTTTCTCACTAGGTGCCATTTGTATTTTCGTAATGTTATGTTTACAGGCCACTTCTTCGAGCCTTGGGAAGAATTGTCCTAAGTCAAGTTTCCCATTAATAAACAAATCATCTATATGTATATATGCAATTACAGATTTTCCTCTTTTGATGTAACATCTTCCGGGGGTAATCTTTAATTTATAATATTTTCTGACGTCAGTGTTCTTGATTGGTACATATATACTGGGCTTCTCATTTTCAGGCCACTTCTTCGAGCCTTGGGAAGAATTGTCCTAAGTCAAGTTTCCCATTAATAAACAAATCATCTATATGTATATATGCAATTACAGATTTTCCTCTTTTGATGTAACATCTTCCGGGGGTAATCTTTAATTTATAATATTTTCTGACGTCAGTGTTCTTGATTGGTACATATATACTGGGCTTCTCATTTTCATTCAGTTGATGCTGCTTATTCATATTTTTATTTTCAGCCTTGCTCTGTATCTTGTTAGTCATTGATCTTGTTGTCATTTTTAGTATATTGCTATTTAGTATATTTAATTCTTTTAATTCTTTGATCGTGATAAGCGATATAGCGTCCGCGACGTAGTTATCTTTTCCCCTAAGGTATTTAACTGTGAAATCGTATTCCTCTATATCAAGTCTAATTCTAGTTAATTTTGAGCTGGGGTTCTTCATTGAAAATAGATAAGAAAGTGGTCTATGATCTGATCGAACAAGAAAGTGTTTTCCATAAATGTAGGGTCTAAAATGTTTCACTGCCCAATGTATGGCCGTTAATTCCTATTCAATAGTGGATTTATTGCTCTCTCCTTTTGTGAAACTTCTAGAGGCGTATGCCACTGGTAAATGTTTTCCATCGTACTCTTGTGTGAGCACGGCGCCACAAGCATGTTTGCTAGCATCTGTTGTTATACAGAATTGTTTTTCAAAATCTGGGTATTGCAGCAATGTTGGCTTCATTAATGCATTTTTAAGATGCTCAAAAGCAATATCGCACTCCTTTGTCCATTCAAATGGTACTCCTTTTTTCGATAATCGTGTAAGATGTCTTGAGTATTCAGAAAAATTTTTGATAAAGCGTCTGTAGTAGTTGCAAAAAGCTACAAATCTCCTTGCGCTATCGGCATCAGTAGGTTTTGGGTATTTTTCTATTACTGAATATTTACTGTCATCTGGGAGTATGCCTTTGTTGGTGCATTTATGACCAAGGTATGTAACCTCATGCATGAAGAATGAACATTTTTCAGGATGCAGTTTGAGATTGTGTCTGCGACATAATTCGAAAACATCTGTCAAATTTGAAAGCATGTGTTTTTCTGAACAACCTAGAACAACTAAGTCATCAATGTATAAGAAAGCTTGATCTGGTCTTAGACCGCTAAAAGCAATTGTCATCATTCTCTGGAACGAATTTGGTGCTATTTTCAGACCATATGGTAGTCTGGTAAATCTATATGAACCCTTGGTAGTTGAAAATGAAGTTATGTTCCTAGAATCTTTTTCTAATTCAATTTGATGAAATCCGGATATTAAATCTAGGCAAGAAAAATATTTGGCTCTGCCAAGTTGATCTAAAATATCATCTATTCTTGGTAATGGAAATTTATCTGCAATTAATTTCTTGTTTACTTGTCTGTAGTCTATCACCAATCTCCATCTTTTTTCCTTAGAATTTGGCAATGATTTCTTTGGAACTAACAGAATTGGACTATTATATTCGGAATATGATGATTCTATTATTCCATCATCTATTAATTTATTTACTTGCTCTTCGATTTCTTCTTTATGGGTATGTGGTATACGGTAGTTCTTGATGTATACGGGTTCCGTATCCTTTGTTCTTAACTTTTGTTTGTAAAAATTGTTAGTTGTAACGGTTTCTGATTCCAAACCGAAAATATCACTATATTCGGTGCATATTTGTGTTAATGTTTCGTTAAAACGTTTTGGAAAATTTCTTTTCAATATATCCATAATTTTTCCCTTTCTATTTTCTTCGTTAGTGTTACATTTCATTATTTCATAATTATTGACATCTTCCGTTATAATTTTATTTTCTTTTATTGTAGTTACTGAATTATTTGTGTTAAGTATCCTTATAAATGCATTTTTAGCTTTCACTATTGTGCTGGCTATGAAAACTCCCGAGTGGGGTTCTTGGGTAGGTACCAGTATTTCCTCAGTGCAGGAAGAAAGTTTTATTTTTCGTATAACTTCCGATCTTGCTGGTAATGCAATATCTTCATTACAAGTATTTGTGATTGGTATAACTATTTGCTGTGTTAAATTATTTGGTCTCAGGATGAGATAATCCTGGTCTTGGTTAAATTCAATAATGGAATTATATTTTTTCATAAAATCTGTACCAATTATTCCATCACATGGTATTGGGAAATTGTCTTCTACCACTTGGAAATTGTGGGGTATCAAAAATTTATCGGTTCTTAAATCGAAAAATGTTGTACCAATGGATTTAATTCTACCTTTTCCTATACCAGTAAGTGTAGTAAAATTTGCAGTATTTATTTTCTTGAAATTGCATTGATGTTTTATTAAGGATATATCTGCTCCAGTGTCTACCAATAATGTTACAATTGTATTTACTATATCTATTTTAATTTGAATGAAACAACTAAAGTTAAGGTTAAGGTTGTATATCCTCTTGTTCATTGACTTTATCTTAGGGGAGCGTTCGAGTTTTCCGAACTGTCTTCATTTGCAGTTATTGCTCTAGTGTGGTTTCTGTTGCCGTTATAGTTACTACGTCCTCTTCTGCCCCTGTAGTTATTATTTGAATAATTATTATTGTTGTTGCTGGTGCGGTTGTTATAATTGTTATTTCGAGAAAAATTTCCTCTTCCTCGGAATCTTCCTTTATCTCTGCGATAATTGTTATTATTGGGTCTTTGCCCATAGTATAATATAGCATTTTGCTGACCTGTTGCTTCAGTGCAACTATTTACGAATTTGCTTATTGCGTCATTCATATTATTGAATTGGCCCGCTTCCATGATTAATTTTACTTTGTCTATGGTGCAATTTTTAGTGAGTGCTTTTACAGCTACTTGGGTAGAGTATTTATTTGCCAACTCGCAGGTCAAACCATCTGATATGTATGCGTTCTCGAGTGATTTCACTAGAGATTCAATCTCACTACAATAAGCATTTGCAGACTTGTTGTTCTGCTTAATATTCATTATCTTAGCCGACAATACTTCGACTGATTCACCTTTAACTGAACTAGTCAGTTTATTAATGATTTCGGAAATCGAATTTTCATTATCAATCAGGTTTCTAGCAGTTCCTTTTAATTTTGTCTTTATCAGGGACACTGCCACTTGCTCATGTGTGTCTTTGAGTGAGTCGATCAATCGTAGCGAGTCCAAGAACGTTCGTAAATTTTCGGGCTTGCTGTCGAACTCACAAATCAGCCGTGAGGCTGTATTAAGGAATTCCACAACTGTTTGTGGCATTTTATTATTATTCGAGTAATTTTCTGAGTCTGAATCGGTTTCCGCCTCGGAAATTGGGTCAAATTTTTCGCTACTGCCTGAAGCCAGTATAATATTTGTATCTATTTTCAGTGGCTGTTCAATTGAATGTGGCACCGTTTGGGTTATATTATATTTATCAAGAATTTTAACTAATTGATCTCTGAAACTCCAATAAGTTTCCAAAACAACGTTTTTGTGTTCTTCTGTAAATTTCTCTCTGTTTCTGTATGCTATTTCTCTAATTGTTTCTAGTGAATTAATAATCGTGTTTAAATGTTTTCTCACTGTTTCTGGGCGAACAAATCTACTCTTATTAATGCATTTATATGCTTTTCTAAAGTTCTCTTTTTCTGAAGAGATTAATTTTTCCACTAATTCCCATTTATCCATTTAAATTTGCTGTTCTGCTTTGAAGTTCTGGGTTGAAACTGGTTCTATTACTAGTTCCCTAATGTTAGTATCTATCGGATTTTTGGCACTAATTTTAATTTTTCTTCTATTATTCAATATAAAGGACCAGAATTTAAAAAAAATTTAATCATAACAAAATCTTAATTTTTTGTAATTTTTAATTATTCATTTTATTTTTGTAATTTTTAATTAAAAAAAAAATTTTAAATTTTCATCATTTTTGTTTTGAAATTCAAATTTTAACATAAAAAATTTTTTTTTTTTTCTTTTAAAATATTTTTTTTCACTATCATAAAATTTGAACACGGGCGAAGTCGCCTCCGTTCGCTACAGGTGCATATCTAGTATGCACTCTGTTTATTATCTAGTTTGGTTTTTTTTTTTGTTTTTTCTATACCTGATTTGATATGGATTTTTCACGTTTTAATTTTGAGTTGTTCCTCCTCTTCTCTTTCGGGATATTTTTGGGCTTGTTGGTTCCTCTTTTTATTTATCTTCTGGTGACGTTTCTTATACTCTTCCAGAGTTAGTGGTTGAGGTTCTTCTTTCATCCTGTCTCTTGCCCAGACAGGGTACTTCCATCACGCAGCTGGCGGATCTTTGTGGCTGATCCGCCAGGACAAATTTTATGTATTTTTGACTGTGCAGTGAAGCACTAGTCCCAGTCGGTGCTAGTTTAAAGCACTCCTTCTTTATTTTATTATTAATAATTTTTTTCTTATTCCTTTAGACTGGCAGGATCGCCATGTAAATAAAAAGACTTTTTGATTTGCTTTTTATTATCTTTGCATAGAGCGGATTAAACGCTCCCGATGGTGTTAAGCAAAGAATTGATTTTATTGATTGAAATCGAGCTTAATTTATAGTACATAATTGCTTACTCGACATTTCTAAATACAGTGGAAAGTGTAGCAACGGACTAGGTACTTTTAGTTAGATTGTTAGTACAAAACAACGATCAATGTACAATACCAGAAGGGTTGACTGTTAATCAATGTGTACAGTGGATGTTCAACAGTCTGACTGAGCATTCTCAGCTTAGAATGTTTGTAACCACTGCAGTCGTTGTACAATGTAATAAGTGTTGATCGTTGTGTAATATGATCCTTTATACTTAAAGAACTTGAAAATATTCTTGTAGGTACTAGTCGCATACAAGTCATGCTAAACATGCTACAGGGCATAAGGCTAATTATAACTTTTGGCTGAACCTTTTCATAACTATGTAATGGCAAATCAGATAAGTATAAATTTTGCTCAGTGTACTCCCCAACCTTAAACGATTGGGTTGGCAACGCTAAATTACCAGATGTGTGTACGTTTGACATTTGGTATATTTTTGCATCTTTGTCAACACCACTTATGTCAATTTTAATAATTTCTGTTGATTCCGATGACATTCTTCGGTTTAACCAGCGTAGTTCCAGTACACTTTTCTGGCCACGGATACCCAATTGATGTGCTAACTGGCTGTCTATAATAGTAGCATTGGCACCGTCATCGATAAATGCATAAGTACTAACCTCGGTTCCGTTACCATATAACTTGACTGGGATGACTTGAAACAACACATCGTCGGCAGCAAAATTGTCGTTGTAGTGGCAGCTAACACGATTGCTTGTAGACGCACCTTCAGCATTTGGAACGGGAGTTGCAGTAGTGCCTGAATCTGCACGGCTGTGTGGCATTTTGTTTGTTGATGTAGTGTCTTTATTTGTATTGTGCAATAAAACATTGTGAACTCTGTTGCAACCATTAACACCGCATTGTTTTTTCTTATAGCACTGGTTAGTTCGGTGTCTCTTTTTCATACACGAAAAGCACACTTTTAAGTCTTTGACTTTTTCACAGCGGGCTTCAACTGAAATGGATTTAAATGAATTACAATGTTCAAGATCACTACACTCACTACACTCACCACTGCATAAAATGCATTTTTTATCGACCACGGCAACGTGTACAAATTTACGACCACTGTTTTTTGGTAAATTGGCTGATGTTGAAGCTGCTGGGGCTGCTGGTGTGGTATGACGTTTTTGTGAAAAAGCAATAGGCTGCGAATCTGAAACCATATTTGCAATGCGGCGTATACCATTTAAATAATCACTAAACTCTATTAATGTGGCGGGCCTGTCAAGTAAAAGACAGTTTTCAGCCCATTGCAGCTGTCGGGCGATAGGCAATTTACCTACGATTTCACTTAAAAGTGTAGGGTTTGTGAGGTGATGCTCACCATCTGCATTTTTTAGAAAAGTCGCCATATTTGTTACCTTGTTGGCCAGATCAACAATTTGATCAAGGTTATCTTCGGCAATTGGTGTTATGTTTCATTTTCTCTATTTGACTTTTAATTAACTGTTCGAGTTTGCCATAAGTTTCTTCTAAAACGTTCAAAATGGCGGCAACGTTGGCCGAGTTTGACAAAAGTACTTCCACGGTTTCTCTGGCCTTTCCGCTTATGGCATAACGTATGCGCATAATGTTGTGAAGGTTTGAATAATCAAATTCCGTCGTAGTGCTTTTATATGACTCAATAAAACTTTGCCACTCTTCTGGCTTACCTGTGAATGTTGGCAATGGATAAATTTTCTTCTGGCGCTGCTCAAACGATCTCACACTATTCACGGTACTTATTGACGGTTCGCGTGCATATTCCTCAGGCGGGTCTACTGCTCGTTGAGTGGCATTTAGATTTTCCTGGCGGCGATCATTATGTAATTCTAAAATATTATTATTTACCTGTTGGGCGTTCGATATCATTAGTTCCTGCATGGCGTGCATTTGCCTTTGAAACTCATTTTGCATATCTGCGAGCTTACGATCAAATTCACGTGACACTGCCGCCATGTACTCAGATGGCATCTGCTGTTGTTCATGGAGGCGGCTGTTGGATGGTAATGGGCCCTGTGGCTGGCCTTGTGGCGGTGCTTGTGGATGCTGGATATATGGCTGTGATTGTGGCGGCTGGACATGTGGCTGTGCTTGTGGCGTCTGGACGTATGGCTGTGCTTGTGGCAACTGTCCTTGTGGCTGTGCTTGTGGCGGCTTCGAAGACGAACTTGCATTTGGCTGTGTCGGCGGCTGGACATGTGGCTGTGCTTGTGGCGGCTGGACTGGTGGCTGTGATTGTGGCTGCTTTGAAGACGGACTGGCATTTGGCTGTGCTGGATTCCTTGGCGTATTTGCATTTCCCTGCGGCAATAAAGGCGGCTGTGGCTGGCTTTTTGACATTTAAAAGTTTTTAAACCTTGCAGGAGGAATGCTTTTGGTACTTCTTTGGCTGATTCTTTTTGGCGTTGTATCAGAATCCGACATCAATTTTTTGACGCAAAATTTTGCAATTGTTTGTGTGTCTCGCAAATGCAATCACAGAATAAAAATATCGTGATCCAAGTGATCACGATAGGGGTCTTCCTTTTGCGCCGTAGCAAGAATAAACGAACAACAAAATTCTATTAGGTGATGTTACAAAGGTGATTGATTTTATTTAATGTTAATTGTTGTAATAGAGTTGTAACAAAGTTGTAATGAATTCGTAAGTTGGGTTGGTACAATATGGTATAATTTGGTTCAATTTGTTCAATTTGTTTATTCTCTAATGAGATCAAATAAATACGATAATTATAAAACATAAGAAATATTAAGATATTAAAATAAATACATATGTGGAACCTTTTTACTTACGTGGTTTCTCGCTCACGGGCTAGGCGCAAAATGGCAAAAACCAATTTAAAAATGGCTCCTTCTTTTTAGAAAAATAAAATACATATATATCTATATATACAATAAAAAATTTCTCCAACAATACAATCAAACAAAATACAATGACATAAATTAATAACAAAAATGCCATCTCTAATAAGGCAAGGTTGCCGTGTCGCCAACATAAACCATTTGACTAAGTTGCTCGGCAGACGCGCGGCTTCTTTTAACACCAGTACTATTCATTCTATTAAAAAAAGTAATTAACAAACGTTTACCAAATAAATAAAATAAAAAATATATAATTTTTTACTTACCTTGCACTAAAAACACTTATGTATTTACAGAAACAAAGGAGTTTTTGGTTTGTTTTTGTTATTCTTCTTTGTTCTTTTCTCCTATTTTGACAGTTCGATTGGTAAAGTTGACACGTAATATCAATTTGAATGCACAGAAATATAAAACTGTTTACCGTGGTTAAAAATAAGTTAGTGAATCGCATAGTGGTTAGTGCAAACATCAAAATGTGTGGTTAAAGATAACACCTGCTAAATGTGTTAAAAGTTAGTGAATCGCACTACAGAGAAAACCTTATTTAACTATGCAACTAAAATGTAAAAATATCTTAAAATAACTTACAGTATACATTTTCTGATGCTTGCAGATGTTGGTGTTAAATTCTTTCTTTTCTGTGTTGATCTTTTGTATGACGTTTCTTTCACAGTCTTAATTTGTTATTCTTCACTTTGAACTGTTTTTATGTCCTTTATTTAGATTCTTATTTTTTTCTGGTTTTTTTTTTTGAGATTTGCTTTTACACTTTATTCAACCAGATTTCACTTTTGAAGTCTATTAAAATATTCTTTTTTCTATGATTTATATTTTTTCTCTAAGCACTTTAATGTTTTTCAAATTGTTTATCACCTTTGGTAACTTATTACTTCAGCACATAGAATTTTTCTTATTCTTTATTCACTTTTGTGGTACATTAAAAATTTTTTTTTTGACATATATGTGACAGCGCATAGAGAAAGAGACCTAAGGGTAAAAAATCAATTTTTTTTTTTTTTGATGTGGACAACATCTGAGCATCGAATGAGACCGATCCCATGCCCCTCCCAGAGATATGCGCGAGTTATGAAAGTGAAATCGACGATTCTAAGCGCAAATAGAAAGGGACCTAACGGTAGAATTTATTTATTTTCATTTTTTCCCCTACTTAATTAACAAAATAACTTGATTTTACGAAACTACAAAAAATTTATTTTTTTCCTTATGAACAATTTAAAAAAATAGAAAAATCATTTTAATCGACGGTTCTTGCGAATTGGTTCCCTCTTGGGATTCCTTATCTAAATTCATGAAAGACGTACGAAAATCCACAGCCATCTTCTTAGGGATCACTTCATTGCATTGATTTGAACAATACCGTGGTATTTTTGAACCATACAGTCGAGCAACTACCTTTTCTTCGCGTAAATCAAGATCAGATTTATCAAGGTACATATTATCGGTATCATCTTCAGAGTCACCATCCGATAATTCTGAGAAGTGATCGACATCATCCTCGTCATCAGGGAAGCGATAAAGTAAATCTACTTCTTCGAATTCATCCACCATTTCATCCTAAAACAAACAGTAAGAATGTTATCAGTTTTAAATTATTTTCGCGAATAACATAATAAGGTTATGTGAAAAAATGTTCGTACTAACAGAGTTATATTCACGATTTAAAAGAATTATAAATGAGTGCGCTAGGTAGAAAACAGTAAAAACCAACTACACAAAACAAGAGGTAGGGACGACATACGCGCGTTTTCAAGGTTGACCAACACGTTCCTGACGTCATGAGATGTGTCGCTTTCAAATGAGAAACGCTCAGTGATGGTACACCAAAGATACACGTATTTAAATCTTTAAAATGGCTCTCCTGAACAAAACCGGTTTTTACCCTTAGGTCCCTTTCTATTTTGCGCGTCACATATATATTTTTTTAAGCACTTTATTCGTTCATCACTTTTGATTACTTATTATTTAAGCACTTATTATTTTTTATTTTATATCCTTTGTCAGGTTGGCTGGCACGTAATGCCCCCGTTTTGCCGTAGCTACTTCGGAGCCTTTCCTGAACCTATAAGGATTAAATATATTTTTTATTGTTCGGGCGCCAGTTTTAACCGGACCGACCGAAAACTGCTCGGGCGCCAATTAAGTTTTTTTTATATTAAAATTTGTTTTTTAAAATTGCTTCAGACTTATAAGTCTGAAGCGTTCTTTACTGTTCTTATTACAAATTAGAACTAACTTAACTTTAACAATAAATCAATAATTAAACCTCGCATCACCCTACAAATAATGTTGATGTTGCTTTAATACTTCAGACGCGTTGCGTTGTAAGCAAAATTACCTTTTACCAAATATTGCAAAATCAATTCTTGGTAATCATATTTCAATTTAGGTTAATATTGGTATTGCGTGGTATATGGTGATTTCATTGGTCCGCCGAGAGATTGGTTGCCAGATGTTTTCGAATTGAAAGGGTTATTAAAAGATTTTCCATTATTATTATTAGGCCTAGGTGTAGAATTATTAAATCTGGGAGGATAATTTGGTCTCGAGTATCCCTGTTGATTCCGATAAGGGACCTGAGGAGGTTGTGGGGACCTCTCGTAAGGTTTACCATTGTGACCACCATACGGTCTAGACCCACGGTAATCCGGTTGCCTCTGATAGTTATGTGAGGGATTAAAACTCAATTTATTCCTAGCCTGCCCATAAAATATATTCTGCTCCTTTATACAAAATAACAGAGCCACTGCCAGGGATTCTGGCCTCATTGCCCTAATTGATGAACCCAACGGTTCTCTGAGGTTGGTCAGGAAGGAATTGAGGCACATTTCCGCAAAAAGATCCTTCTTAGCTCTAATGACGTTATTGTCCCTTTCGTGAATCAGGATATTATTATATAGTGTTGATTGAATTTCAATCACTTCACTGTAAAAAGCCTCTACAGTCTTATTATCCTGTCTTATCGAATGTAAATCCCGAATAAGGGACGCCTCTGTTCTCTTATCAGAATAATGAAGAATTAAGTTATTCTTTATGTCATCCCATACAAGTGGGGTGCCATGCATGTTCAAGACTTCGTTTGCCTTGTCCACCACTTTGTTCCGAATGGCCCTCAAAAGTATCTGGCCATAAGGGGTGTTATCCGTGCCCCTGATATGGAGAAGTATTTCCTCCACATTATTGATAAATTCAAACAAGAGTTTTCGGTTCCCATCATATTTTGGCAAATCTTTGATGGCGTCCGGAATCCGCAAGGAATTGAAAATATCTCCATGTCCGACAGCAACGTTGTCGTTCGTACCATTTGGTACGAATTGTGAACCATGTGGACCAGTAGCCTCGGTCATTTTGGCAAGTTCCAATTGAATATTTTCCGGAATAGCCTCTAGGGATTTGACATTAAGGTTATAAGAAATTATAGATTATTATTGTTCCAATGGAACATCTGTTGTAAATATTTCTAAAAACAGGCAAGGAAAACTTCTTCATCGAAGAGAAAAAAATCTAACAGTAATTATTTAAACACTTTAAAACACTTCCAAAATTTTCTGTTTATAAAAAACCAAATCTGAGTTGTAATGAGTTTCAACATATATTAAAAAAAAATTTCCACAGAATTTGAACACTTGTGCAAACAAAACTGTTAAACCCTTGGAGTTTTCACTTTCCAATAAAATTTCAAATATTTATGGAATTTTCCAAACGTAGATTGATTATCTTTCACGAAACAAACAAAAACAAAAAAAAAACACTCGAAATTTGCAATATTCTCTGGTAAATTTTTACTAATTTATATTTTTTTTTTTAATTCACTTTTCCATTCACAAAATAATGATAGTAATGACAATTGTGTGTATGTTTGTATATTTTTTTTAAAGACTTACAGTGCCCCAAGAATGATGAGTTGCATCTTAATTTCCTCGTTATTTGCTGTAGGTTTTCCTTTTGTTACTGTTGTATTACTTGTTACTGCTAACAGTTGCTGTGGTTTCACTGTTGTTTCTTTTTTTTTTCTTGTTGCTATATTTGTTGTAGATTTTCCTTCTGTATTTGCTGTTGTTGCCGTTGGGAGCGATACTTGTTAAAACAAGCTTCCGAAGACTGCGCCAGTTAAGTATGTTGATTGAAACTCTTAGTTTTACAAGTTTTAATTATATATTGTTTTATTAATTTTTAAATAATTTTATTTTAAAAATACAAAAATGATTTAAACGATTGACTTGTTTACTTCCCGGTCCCTTTGTAAGTAAATTCAAAATCTTAAAATCGATCTTATATATTAAATAGTCAGTATTGATTAAAAATCAATATTGCTGATCGATACCATTTGAACAAAGAAAAATCATTGTGCCACTTACAAGCAGAACTTGTAGGTTGCAACAATGTCTGGGTTTTTTGATTAAACATCAACTTTAGGCAAATTCTGTAGTTGTTAAAAAACTACTTTGCTTTAGAAAAAGGGCATTGTTCTTTGTTACAATTTAATAAGAATTTCAAGTGTGTCAATTTACTTAAATCGTACACAAAACATAATTATCTGGAATTTTAAAAGACAGTACTTTAAATATGTGAAATTATTAATTGTAACAAAGCAGAACCGTCCGAATGAAATCTTAATAATAAACAGTAATAATTATAATAATAATGATAATAATAATAATAATAAAAATAATCAAAATAATATTAAGAGTTGAGATATTGATGGTTATGGTTGAGGTGCCGTAACTCGCGTGTTATGAATGCTGGAGTAAGCAATTTCATATTTTAGAGTTTAAACATTGTTAACCTTAACTTACACTCTCGTTACTAGTAGTGTATGTGCCAAGAAAACGCCAACGCGCATAAAATTTTAAAATGTTCTGCGCATGTTGGAACTGTGACGTCACATGTACTGTGTTTCTATTGGCTAATAATTTCCAGCTGTCAAACTTTATGAGTAAACATAACAGTGGGACAATTTATAATTTTTCTCTTCAAATTATGTTTTAGTTAAAAATTTATTTTTCTAAATTTAGTTTTTTATTTATATTTATTTCATTTAATAAAATTGATCTAACAATATTTTCACAAACAATTAAATTCAATTTTTCTTTATGTTGTTATTTTATTCATTTCCCTTTTTCTTTTGTTAATATTTTGAGCAATTTCGCCATTAAGTAAGCTTATTCTAAAATACATTCTGCATCTAAAAAAAGTTTTTTCACCTCATCATTGGCTTCAATGTCCTTTGCTTCCGATAAATGTTTTTGCGAATATCCGGTTGCAATCAACAATTTTTCATTATTTAGTTTTAAAAATATTGCATCACATGATTTTAGTGTTTTCATTAAAGAAGTTGATGGCATAGTTAGTCCACCTTTACTTAGGTGGTTAACCCAGGAGTAGCTAGAGTCCTCTAGAGTATTAACCGCAAGATTAGGGATTTCATTATTTAATCTGTTGCAAATATATCCGGCCAAATTCTCCAATCCGTCATAACGCAGGTATTCTAAGTCGGTTTCATTATTTTCGGATTCAAGTACATCTTCTTGAATACCAGTATTAATATGCTTAAGTATAGGACCTGAAAAAACCACATGAAAAATTAAACAATGTGTTATTTAAAATTGTATGTTGAGGTTTACCTGTTAAAGAATTATTTTTGTCTAAATCAGGCGTATTGTCGACTTCTACATTTGCTCCAGTACTTAAAATGCCTTCGTTGTAGCCTAAATGCCTATATATGACCGAAGTCTATATTTAAATTCTTGACGATCGGGGTGATCGTGAAGTCCGCCTCTAGATCTAATTATTCCAAAAAAAATTTCCAGAACATCCTGATTTAAGCGATACGTTAAGATATAGTCAATATTATATCGATTCTTTAGTTCGATATGTAGCATTTGTAAAGCGTTATTTGATTGAATGATGCCTGTGAAATAAGTGTTTTAGATTTTAGTCAAAGATTTTTAAACATGTTTTATAATATTATACCTTTTTGAAATGGTAACAGTGTATTTCTGAAAATCACACGGCTCTCTGACATCATTTTCGTCATATTATTTAAGATATCATTTTGTATTTCTGGTGCCAAACCATATGCGTGGAATCGCTCTCTTGGATCTTGTCTCGGCACTCTTGAATTCATGACATCGAACCAGTCATTGGTCTAGTAAAAGAAAATCACAAAAATAATTTTGCTATTATTTGAAAAAGTAAAAGTAATTACTCGTTTGAACAATTGATGACATTCGCTCCAATTTTGATTTGTCAAAATTGGCCAGTTTAACCTTTTGCCTCTCAGCTCCAACCACAGTTAAATTTTGTGCTGATATTTTATGTGTGATCTTTAAATCATTGGATTGGAGAGACAAAAGATTCAAGATTATATCTTTTTTTAACTTCTTTGTTATCAATGATGAATCCACTATCGATAAAATGATTTCTTAACATTTAGATCAGATGTGGAACATCATTGAAAACAAATATTTTTATGTCGTCAAACAAAAGCCTGGAAATTTAAAAATACAATAGTAAGAAGCAGATAGATGCGTATTTGTATTAAACGTACCAAGGCTTATTAAAATCAACTTCAAGTTCATTGAAAAGTTTTCTATTCCCACCACCTAAATCGCATACAATTGCCACACTTGTAAAGCCACTCTGCTGCATTGTCTTCAATATATTAAATAAAAGTGTTTTTGACATTTGGCAGTCCTAATCATAATATATTGGTTGCTTCCAATTTCCAATTAAACCTATTATCAAATAGACAAACAATTAACAAAAAAAAATGTTGATGTCAATAACTCACCTCTCAATAAAGCTACCTGGATATAATTGGCTGGTGCAATCATAGAGTCTGTTGGCTTGACGTACCAGTACTTTTTTATTGCCTTCATTTCGTCAAAACTTAATACACATAGTTTTTCAGTTTCAGACATTTCGTTAGCCGCAGACAAAATTTTTACAACAGGGTCCATCTTTGTAATGTTCTCACTGAGGGAAGTGGGAAATGTTTTTTCCTTAAAAACTTATAAGCCTTGGCACTTGTGGAATATAAAGTGATTGATTGAGCAATATCTGATTCAGTTAAGTTTTGCTTTTTATTGCCGTTTTTAAGCTTTTTTATCTGGCCTTAGTAAACAAACTTCTCAATGCTTTTTCGAAATTTAAGTTTGCAAAACTTAAGCTCTGAACTTTACGAGACAAATTTTTTATTGTAATCGCAGATTGACTTTGTGCATTTTTAAGGATACCATTCTCCTGGCGCAATGCATCTCTAGAAAAGATTTTAAATGAGTATTTGTTTAATTTTTTTTTTAAAGATACATACATTTTTATTTCCAAAGTATTTATGTACTGCTCTCGACTATCTTCCTTAATGTCAGTCGTCTTTGGAATGTTTGGAATTTCAATTTGATTTGCAATTTCATTTTGAATTTCAAATTGAGTTGGAATTTCAATTTCATTTCCAATAGTGCTGTCTATGGTCGGAACTGCTCCCGGTTTCAACTTTGGTGCACGCCGATTACTAAATCCTATTCATAATTATGAAGCAATGAACTGCAACAATTAAATATATGTTGACTTACCCATTTCAAATATCATATTTCTTTCAAAGTCCTCCTGTTTGAAATGTAAGGCACAAATTTTATCCTTTTGTACATCTATGGGTTTGCATCGATTGCAAAACATAACCCAAAGCTTCCTTTGTGCTGCATCTTTAGGAAAATTGTAAAACGATACATCTATAGCAAAAACTATATTAGTTTCATTAATAATTTCCAAAAATTATATTTTTTCTCACTTGTTTTTTTACTGTTGTTTTGCTTGCAATTGCCCACTGCACACTACATGTTTATATTTTTTGTTGTTTGTTTTTCTTTTTGCAACAGCTTTTATTTACACTTTTTTACACGACAATGAACGTTTTTAATTAATTAAATATAATTTATCAACAAATACAATGCGAAATTTATTTATTTCATCAAAACCCGATGTAATATTTTTTAGAAATGTTAAAGTAATTTCAATTGCAGGGTTGCCAACTATCACATAAAACATACTGTTTTCGCAAGAAATTTTAATTTTAACACATGAAACATTCTTGGTAACCCTTAAAATGGATCTTCTACGTCATATAACGGGAAATCATACGCATGGCGTAATCTTTATTTTATCATTCTTGGTATGTGCGTCGTCGTTGTTTCTTCACTTTTGCTCTATTAAACTTTTATACACGCACATCGTTTGTGTGTACCGTCGTAAGTTATTTCGAGATTTTTTTTCGCACAAGTGACAAATAAAACAACCGTTTTATTTTGGAGTTGATGTTAAACTAAAAAATACTTTATTAATAGTTTCTCATGCTACTTAAATTTATTGATTATAAATTTATGAAATTTGAGTCTTAAATAAACTTTAAGTGACCAAAAAGACAGAAAGAATATAAGTGATATGATTTCTTAAGAATATAAGCAATATGATTTCTTAAATGTAAAACGAAACCTTTGTTTTGTTTAGCTTATGTGATAATGTTGGTTTTTATTATTATTAATGTTTCTAATTCTACGGAATATTACTGTGAGATTCGTGTATGTCACTCCTCTCCTCTTTAGAAGGCACAATGTCCTCATTGTTTTTCTCTTTATTTTTTAAAAATCTCTCGCATTTATAATTTTTAGCAAATAAAACAATAATTAAAAGTAATATTAGAAAAATTGAAATTAGAAGTCCAATTAAATAGTTTACATTTTTTTGATTTACGTATTCAATGTGTTTTTTTAAGATTGGCAGAGATAAATTTAGCTTTACAATGTTTTTAATATTCTTAACACTAGGTAACATGATGGATTTTTCCCTAACTTGTAGCACTTCCAATTCAAAATTTCTTATTTTAATATTACAATTGTATAAATTTATTATATTATTGTTTTTAATTGTTACATTTAATTCGTTACAATTTTGTTGTATTTGTGTTAATTCTAAATTTTTTGTTACAATAATATTTGGTTGAACAAATCCTATAAAGGATTCAATGTTCTTTTTGAATTGACACTCGGTCTTATTATTATTTAAGAGGTTTCTTATGCAGTTATTTTTAGCATATTCAATTTTATTATTTTTAAATTCAAATATCATATTATTTTTCATAACATAATCACTATCATCCAACACTAATTCTTCATTATTTTTGTCTGGCATTGGTATAATTTTAATTTTTCTGACAGAATCGAATGCTGTAGGTATTGAGAGTACAAAGAAAATAATTTCTTCATCTAACCAAACTGTAGCTCTAATATTTTCAAACTCTAGGTCGGTGAGGGTAGTAATGGTGGATAAGTCCATTATTTTCGGATTTATTATTCCCTTTTGTGCCAGTTGCATGGCTAATTGGATATCTTGAACATGTTCCAAATATAATTTTACGTTGTCAAGGAAAAGATCTGAAAGAACCTTTTCTGTTAATTTATTTTGAAGATTAAGGGTTTCGGTTTCAAATCTCGATATTAATTATGTTTCGTTGTTAATAAGGTCAATGATTTCGTTAAACTCGTTAGTCGAAATTGTATTTCTTCTAAAATCCTCTATTGCGAGCTATATTTCGGCTCTATCTTTGTTGTCCATAGTACCAAACAAGAACTTCAGTCCATTTCCTACAAAATTGGCAAGACCTCTTTTGTGTCTGTTAAAAAACATTTTCTTCTCTTTGTTTGCCAAGGAAAGATAACTCCTGATAATATCAGTTCGATAGCATTTATTTTTGTTATATTTTTCCAGAAGGATATCATAGGTCAAATCCAAATAAGTCTTATTAATGGTTAATACATGATATTTAAACTTAGTAGGTTGATTTCCGACTCCTTGTATAAGTTGAACTATTTGTTCATTTTATTATTAGCTGCTAACTTAAACTTAAAATAAAACTATTGATTTTTTTATTTATTTTTTTTAAGTTTCACTTAGTTCATTTTTATTGTTTCGACTTTGAGTACTTGACTACAACTGTATTTTAAAATAAAATTGTTGTTACTTAAAAAGAATATCGTATTTTAATCAACACCAAAAGGTAGACATAGTGTCAGCACTTTTATGAAATAAATTCTTAATAAACCTAAATAATATAAGAAATGCAACGTAAGTATCATATAACATTAAGCGTGTCATATGGGGTGTTCAACATTAAATATCCGGATGTTAACTTATATAGTATAACCCATGTCATTGTCTATTGGGTTTATTTCAATTCCTTGGCTGTTGTCCAAATTAGCATTGTAAAAATTATAATTCCAAGGGCCTTAATGCCCCTCAACTGCCTTTGTTTCTTAGTTATATTTAATTCTGAAATCATAAATAATTCTGTTCTAATTCGCTGTTGGGGATTTATTGTAAGCTTAATTTATTTTAACTGGTTGGTTACTTCTTCTTTCTTTTGAAGTCATTTTTATATTTCCTAACACTTCTATCTCTCAACTTAACTATAAAGTGTTCACCGTCGTCTTCTGTTCTTAGCCGTTCTGCTTTTCTAAAAGGATTATAAATTTTGTTTAATCTTTTCCTCTTAATTTCTGCACTAACAAAATTTGTATCTATTGGTTTTTCCGTTCTAAATTTATTTATTTTATTCATTCTTCTCTCCTTTTCCATCTGTGGGTTGGTTTTAGGCTTTAGTTTGTTAAAGAAAATATTATAAGGTGTTTCTCCAGTGGTGGAATGAACTATATTGTGGTTATAAGTGAATAATGTTTGTTCTATCTTCAAGTAATCTAACTCCTTATCGTTTGACGTGTTTATGATTCTTAATTTCTCATTCAATGTTTTGTGTAATCTCTCTATATCTCCTATTCCGGTTTTACCTGTAGTGATTTCTAATTTAATTTTTAACTCCTCACACCATTTTTTTATATTTATGTTATTCATTCCCGGGTCATTCAATGATTTTACTGGTTCAATTGTCGCGAATTTTGAATACAGATCAATACAAGTAAAATAGTATTCCTTATCCCATTGCCAAAAGTCTGTCACATATTTTTCTCTTGTTTCGTATACAGGAGGTGTGATTTTAAATGACAATTTAAATCTATATGGTCTACTTTACAACGATTACAAAGTTCACATTCGTTTATTATACGGGATATTTCTTTTATATAGTTTGGGAAAAAATATTTAATTTTAAATGTTTTTACTATTTTCTCTATACATTGATGTAATCCATTTAAATGGATTTCTAAAATTTTTGTTTTAAAATCTGGGTAGTTACATAAATTTTCTAAAAGTCTGGTCGATCTTAAGACTCTATTTCTTCTTTTTAAAATAATTTGAACATAAATTCTTTGGAATTCGATAAAATCATTATCATTTGGCATATAAAGAGTTATATTTTTATCCAGTAAATAAGTTTTAATTATTTCCTTCACCGATTCGGTATCCAGATCCCTGTATACAATTGAAGTAACATTGTTGAAAAACAACGATTGTATCCTTTATTCTACAAACCAACTTATTGATTTCATCACAAAAGATTTTACAATTACCTTTAAACTTAATGTTGTTAATACTTAGGATTAATTGCGGTATTGGTTGATGTTCTCCAAATTCGTCAATTAAAATTAACTGCAATGCTGCCCAATCAGTCGGCTGTTCTCTCCCTACTACGTCCAAAGCTCCGTCATTCAGGGTCCTCAAGATAGTGTTAAAGAAAAGAACCCGATCATCCCGGGGCATTGCTGTAATATTAGGTATTATACTTTCGATACTTCTTATATATACTCCCAGTTTATCTTTTTCCCCAGTAAAAGGATGCACCGTTCTTAGGTTCTGCATGATAAAGTTCCTCTGTTGCTCTACGTTGACGCTATTATTCATGTTGTTGTTATTCATATTGTTTTCGTTATTGATGTTTAAATTCTCGAGATCGTTGATAATCTCATCCATTAAAAAAATCGTAAAATTTTTGAATAAAAATTGTATCACTTATGTAGGTTTTCTTTTAATACAACCAGTTTTTCTTTTTTTTATGTCTATTGGTTTTTATTTAATACTGTTTTTCCTTTCCTTTAATTATTTTACACTATGTGATTTTATTTTTATAATTTACTTTATTATTTTTTACTAGTTAACGGGTAAGTTCGTTTAAGGATCTTTTTCACAGATCCTACCGACTGCGCCAGTGACAAATAAAACAACCGTTTTATTTTGGAGTTGATGTTAAACTAAAAAATACTTTATTAAAAGTTTCTCATGCTACTTAAATTTATTGATTATAAATTTATGAAATTTGAGTCTTAAATAAAATTTAAGTGACCAAAAAGACAGAAAGAATATAAGTGATATGATTTCTTAAGAATATAAGCAATATGATTTCTTAAGAATATAAGCAATATGATTTCTTAAATGTAAAACGAAACCTTTGTTTTGTTTAGCTTATGTGATAATGTTGGTTTTTATTATTATTAATGTTTCTAATTCTACGGAATATTACTGTGAGATTCGTGTATGTCACTCACATACATACATACACGTCGTTGATTTTTTTTTTTTTTTTTGGTATTTTTTCACTTTAATTGATTAGAAATTCATTACATTCTCGGTTGATCCCCCAAAATTTTTGGGTTTATTTATTTCCTAGTTTGTTTTATTTTATATAAAAACACTTTCATTTAAGGAATAAATAATATATGTTTTATTGATTTAAAATAAGTTGATCGAATTAAATTTAGGGAGTCTTTACACCTTGAGTACGATTTGTCAACTACCCGTCCGCTCACAAAATACACACTAATCAAGTCAATGTCAGTCTACAAAACGTCGTCTCTCAGTTAACCCTTGTCCGTCCGTATAGCTCAAAATAACTAATTCCCACATTCGGCCATTCTGAGCTGAATTCGACCCGAATTCGTCCTCCTCAAGATCCAGACACCATGGCTTCATATATTCTGCACAGGTTGTTGTACTTCTTGGTCCTTCCGACAGACCGACCTTTGTCACCTCGTATGTATCATTCCTCTTCACTTTAGACACTTCATAGGGTTAGCACCGTTAAAAGTTATGACGATTTCAGCTGGGCGTAATGATGTTCCCACTACATTAACATCCCCCAACGCCGTATTTATTATGCTCCTATATTATTATAATTATGTGACTTACCCATTATATAATTAGCTACGAATGAATCCTGATTAATAATAACCGTTCCATTCAAAAAACCATCTGATACCAGTGTCTTTGAACTACTAATGTCGTTAATGAATTTCGCTGCTTCACGTGAAAATGTTTCCAATTCACTTAACATTGATTCACCACTCATGGGAGTTAAACTAATTAACTTAAACACTAAATGTCTCAACAATTGATTCGGAGATGCGTCTCCGTTCAGAATGACGCCATTCAATTCGGCCTCAATTGCTTGAATTAACAGAAAAGTACTATGAAAATCAGAAATAGACATCTTCAGTAGAATACGATTTAATTATTTTAAAATGAAGTCCTAGTAGATAGACTCTAAATTTCTTCAAGGCTTCGACTACAGCGAGTATTTCTAATTCATAACTGGAGTATTTTCTCTCGGCATTCGTCGTTTTTTTTACTCATATAGTAAACTGGGTGAAAACTATCGTCCCCTGGTGATTTTTGTAATAAGATAGCACCATATCCGTCGATTGATGCATCAGTGTGGACTTCTGTTTCGTATTGTTGATTAAAAATATTTAAAACAGGCTTGTCGTTTAATATTTTCTTCAGAATATTAAAAGATTAAGTTTGTTGTTCGTCAATTTCAAATTTCACGTTAAACTTTGTTAAATCGCTCAAAGGCTTTGCAATTAGGGAGAATTTTGGTACGAATTTCCTATAATAACCAGCCAGTCCTAAAAAACTTTGTAGCTGCTTTAAGTTACCTGGTATTTGGAATTTCATTACGGCGTCAACTTTTGATGATGAGGGAAATACTCGTTGATTTTCTATTATATGGCCTAGAAATTCTACTCGTCTCTTTAGAAATTTACATTTCCTTAAATTCAACTCAAGACCAGAATTCTTACAAACGTTGATAACTTCCTCTAAATTTTTAACGGCTTCGACTTCGTCTTTTCCAGAAATAATTATGTTATCGACATATGGCAGGGCGATTCCTCTGCGAGTCAAATCGCGAAGTATTGTGTTTATATATCGTTGAAAAACGGCAGGCGAGTTCTATAGTCCAAAAAGTACTTTACAGAATTGATATTGACCGTTATACGTTACAAAAGATGTGTACTTACGACTTGCCTCTCAATTGTAACCTATCTAGTTGATCCTCGATTAAAGGTAAAGGATATCGGTCTTTCACTATAACTTTGTTGATTCTTCTATAGTCGACACACAATCTGAATTATCCGTCACGTTTTTTCACCATAACCACTTGACTGGTTATGGTGATGCTATCGAAGCATACCGTCTTTTCGTTTCGTTCCGTAATAGGCAATAATCTTGGTCTCAAAAATATAGGCGTTTCGTCTTTTACCACAATATTCATCTCAATATTCGTTGACTTACATTTTCCGGGCACGTAATTTTCGATTAAATTTAAAACTTCTTGTTTTGCGTCGTAACTTGAAGTTACATCTATATCGATATTATCGCCAGTTTCTTCAACAGCGTCTATCATCATCATTCTGTGAATTTCAAATTTGTCTTTAGTTTCAATCTTCCTAAATTCCAAACTATCTGGTGTTATTGTTACATAGGCATGTGAACAAAATTCTTTTCCAAGGACGACATCTACGTCTACAGAAGTATTTGGTACAACGTGAAAGGTAAGATTATACTGTGAGTCATCAATTTTCACATTGTATTAGAAATTACCGAAGGGCATTATTCTATTTTCGTTCGAGTTTTTACCAAATCCAAATAAATAAAAATTTGATCTCTGAAGTTTTGGTTTATCTAATAAATTATACACTTTTTCGCTGACGACGTTGTACTTGCTGCCTGAGTCAAAAAGCGCTAACCAGGTATGGTCAGAAAATGTTACGTTCTTAATCATTATGTCATCGCATACAGTCAATTTTCGCATATTAGCCTTTTCGTCCTTAAGAGGGCACTGTTTAGAAATATGTCCAAAATTATTGCAATTAAAACACTTTGTACCTTTTTCCTTATTGATACAATTTTTCGAGTTGTGACCCTTTTCACCGCAATTGTGGCATGAATCACGTTTATCAGTTTTAACTTGCGTTTTCATTTGTAGCGTATTTTGTGTTGACTTAAACTCGTTTTTAGGTTTAAAATCATTTTTTGGTTTACACTTTTCCTGCATAATCTCGTAGCACTTTAACTTATCCTTAAAGTCTTTAAGGCTTGATGCAGCATATAGAATTGCTTTGTTAATTGCAAGATCACGTATTCCGTCTATAACATATTGCATTAATGCGTCATCTTCAATACCACCACGTGAGGCTGTTTCCTTCATTTTCAAAAAATACTCTTGGTAGCTTTCATCCTTGTGCATCTTTCGCTCAGTCAACATTTAATGCAATTGTGCACTATTTGTTGCTGCCCCGAATTCGCTTACCAATTCAATTTTCAATTTCAGCCACGACATTATGCCTCGTTCTCCAGCAATAAATAATTTTGCCAGGCCCTTTAACGATCTTTTTGCAAATATAAATTTCTGAAAATCGTTTTCAGCACATAATAGCTGCAGTTTCTTCAAACTCTTCGATCCACGCGCTAACCGGAAGATTACCGTTTCCATAAAATGGTCTAACCGAATCCTCAATATCACGGAAGTTTAAAGAAAACTTTGGTAAATGATCATTATACGGCTGCATCTTACATGACAAATTTTGTTTTCCGTTGATATTTTCATTATCCGAGTTTATATTATTTTTCATATTGATGTTTCTCGTTTGTTCGGCTTTGCTAACAATATCACTGTAAAAAACTTGCTTCACTACGTGCTTCTACGATTTCATTTTTACCGCCGGCGTCATCATCATCGGCTTTGTTGTCTTCATCTTCGTTGTCGTTATATGTTTCCACATCGTCACCGCCACTTAGCAATTTACCTTTTGTAAATTGTTAAAAATATGTAAAAACAAGTCTTCGGTATTATACGTTATTCCCAATGTATGTGCGTCGTCGTTGTTTCTTCAATTTTGCTCTCTTTAACTTTTATATATGCACGTCGTTTGTGTACCGTCGTAAGTTTTTTCGAGATTTTTTTTTCGCACATACATACAAGTTATGAGGTTTAAATGAAAGACGTGCGTGCTTTTTACTCGTAATAACAACTGACTCTTTATTTTCTTCTTTTTCTTTTTATACACTGATTTTGCTTATTAATAAAACTGATTTTGCTTATTTTATAATTAATAAATTTTGCTTATTTTATAAAAACTTATTTTAACCCAATTTTAATATTTGCAATTAGTGCTTTATTAGCAATTTGATTTTAATTAATAATTGAATATTGTGGTTAGTTGAACTCTTGTGTGTTATTGTCAAAGTATAAGTTCTGTGTTAGCAGTTTTTTGAGTAATTGGACAACGCGTGTCATGTTTGTTGTTGTAGTGTTTTTGGTGTCATTAGTAGTATTCACAGAATGTGCTAACTTATTCGAAGTATTTACAGAAGTTGCTAACTCCCCCCTTCTTAGGTGTCAGTGTCCCACTGATCAATTATGACAAAATTTTATGGGTAATTAATTTTTAGTTCAGGAAAGTGCGGTGGAGTTGGAAATTGTAGAGTTGCTTGGTAATTTTTGCATTTGGAATATAATTGAGCAATAATTATTATTGAAAAACCAATGAAAAGTAGGCCGAAGTTAGAGCTAATTGAAATTAAGCCCCTATATGAAAGGTTATCTAAATTTTTAATACTTTTTAGATGGAGATGGTGGAGATATTGTAAATCTAATTTGATTTCCTTTTCTGTCAGGTGCCCTGTAGTACTGGTAGAAGGATTTGAGAAGAAGTTGTTTGCCAACTTGAATATTTCGTATTGTCAAGGGTTATTGTTTCATTAAAGAAGCCGATGATGAAGGTACCATTTAGGATTTGTGAAGTGTTTCCGTATGTAAAGTTTCCGATATAATTCGTTAAAAATATTGTGCCATCCGATATAAGTTCAATTATGTTTGGTATTCGCAAGTTGCATTTCCTCCATTAAGTAAATTGACAATACAATGATTCGAATCTAAAATTTCTACCTGATCTTTCTTACATATAGTTACTCCTTTGATTATTGAGCAATCACCTTTAATTCCATATTTTTCTGTGTGAGATACGAGTAGGTTAGTGAAACTGAGATATATTCTTTTGTTATCCCTAATTGTTGAGCGAAGTATTATTTTATTAAACATGACATCTTCCTTTTTTGGTAAGGAAATGATATATAAGAGAAGGGAATCTTTGAAGGTTCAACAAATTGAAGGGCTTGTAACTCATTTTTATACGGGAGTGTTTAGATTTGAGAAAGTATGTTTGCGATATCTGTTTTATTCAATATTTGCGAATGTACAATACCTTTTTTCGCCAACTGGCCAGCCATTACAATTTGGGATATTTCGTCATTTATTAAGCCTAGTTTATTAAATAGGCTTTGTGCGTGTCTGATGATGTCATCTGTGTCTGCTTCTGTAACTATTCTATTGTAGTCATCTATTAAATTTTTGGTTGTTTTAATCAAATATTCGTTGATGGTGTATTGCTTATTGTTATTATTTGTGATGGTGTCTGTTTGGCTGATAATGTTATCCCAATCAGTAGCATCAGGGGTACCTGCTATCCACTTTCGGAGACTGGACCAAAAAGTTACTGTATTCGTTTAACAGATCTTGGAAATGTTTGTCAAGATTTTGGGTTGATTCGATATTATTAATCTGTTTGGATATTCTATTTTTAAGAGAAATTTTAGCTCCGTTTTTTAACTGTAGGTTGTTATCTTTCCGGTTAATTATGGCTTCTAGTTCCTTCAGAGTGTCATCGCCTATAATACCATCAAATGAGCGGAGTCCAGGGAGGACAAAGAAATCAAGGTAATCGTTTATATTTAGACTTTAAAAAAATTTGCCACGAACTTTACATGAAATAGGTTTTTCGCCGGCAGCTGAATGAATTTTAAATGGTGAATTTACGGGTTTTGAATTATATGATATTTTTTCTGAAATAAAATTTTTGTTCGCGCCAGAATCAACAAGGAATTCTAAGATTTTACCATTCTTTAGGCGTAACTCTAGGTATGGTATGCTAGACAGGCCTCTGTCATAAAATTTATTTCGTGTTCATTTTCTAAGTTTGCTACGTCATAACCTTCTTCCTCCTCTTGGTAACTTTGCAGTACATCTTGTTCGTCGTCCTCAACAGTCTCTGTATTGAAGAGACGTTGTTGTTTTTGAGTAATATTAGAAGAATTATTACTCAAGTTTGGTGCAACAATGGTATTATATCTATTATTTCGTGGGTGAATAGATTTATTTTATATATATTTCTATAACTCAAATTTTGGAACTCGAGGCAAGAGGAATATGCCTCTGGGAGTGTTGCTGGTTTCTGAATAGCCAACATTCTTGATATGTCACCATTTATACCTCGGATAAATACGTCCAAAGCTCTATTTCTGTGGGTTGAGATTAAAACTTCCACTGTTTCAGCCGAATAATTATCTGACTTAATTTTATTTATGCTCAGTGATAACTGGTGATTAACTCTAGCATAGAATTCATCAACCGTATTATTGCGCTGCTACATAACACTTACCTCGTACTCTAAGGTTCTCACATCTCGTTTATCCGCATAATGCAAGGAAAAACAATTTTTAATTTTCTCCCAACGGGACCTCTCACTTTGTATCTTATATATTGCAGAATTGCCCTATAAATTGGTTTATCTCTTACTATCTCATAGTCCCTCAATATGGATTCCACACTGTGGATCCAAGAAATATACTGGACGGGGTTACCGTCAAAGACCTGTAAATCCCTTACGCAATCTGGAAGTTTCCGTATTTCGACCAGGTCCGCTTCGGTCCTAGGAACAGGGAGGGAGTGTTGCATCCCTAGTCTGAGCAGGATTACTTCTACTCTCCTAGGTACCTATTCAATTGGTGAGAAGCCTCACTTGCTCTATTTGTGAGTTAAGGGCACCGGTAAGCTGCGTTATCGCGTCTTGAATTCGTTCCATTTTAAATTAAAAAAACTATAGAAATGGTTTCGTGTAGAAGAGTGTTTGTGTAGTTCTTGTTTAAAAAAATGTGTTGGATTGTTGAACCAATGATTTGCTCTCAACACAAGATATTTCAACTTTGATAATTATAAAAATATAGTTTTCACTTTCTTAATTCTAGAAAATTTTCACGATTTAGTTAAAATTTCTTGTAAGTTTTTGTTTTCTATTATTTCAAAAAAAAAATTATAATTTTTACTTTCTTAATTCTATAAAATTTTCACGATTTCGTTAAAATTTCTTGTAATTTTTTGTTTTCTATTATAGGTGTTGGATTGTTGAACCAATGATTTGCTCTCAACACAATATATTTCAACTTTTTCTCTTTCTTAATTCTAGAAAATTTTCACGATTTAGTTAAACGAGGTAAAGTAGCAAAATTCTACAAAGTTGTTGCTGGTTGATTACAAAGTGTTGTGGGGTATGGGAAGAATTTAGATTTGGCTCAGATTTCTGTCTGTTAATTTCGACGTGTTGGTTTTTGTTATTCATATATATAATTAGCTGTAGTGTTTCTCGTTCTACTAATTTGATTAATATTTTTTTTTATTAAATTATTTGCAAGAAGTTAGATCAGATTCTAAAAGAATGCAAGTTTTCTTTGATGTTGCTTCTAACCAATTCTAATAAATTGTTTTTAGACAAAATTTAAATTTCGCTCTCCTCTAAAGTTCCTAACATCTTACCGACCTCATATGCTCTACCATGAGTGATCATGTTCATACCAAAGTATGGTGAAAAACCAGACGAGCTGTGGATCGTCAAACGCAAAGAGTGGATAAATGACGATCCCAGTCGCGTTGATCGTTTGAAACGTAAGCTCGAATAGATGAAACAATGGACCGGTTTACTCTCTCCGAGGCATTTGCCTGTGGAGAGTAAACAGCATTACGAATGTGCTCAACACCATTTTTCGACAAAAATGACGTAAATTCAGAGGAAATAAATTGTTTGCCGTTGTCTGAGTGGACTAACTGCGGCACACCGAATTTATGAAAAACTTCGCTTTCTAGACATTTAACTACATTAGATGATGTAGCATTACGCATCGCCTTTAAAATAACAAATTTCGTAAGAAGATCGAGAATTATGAAAATAAATGTATTGCCAAGTTTTGACCGAGGAAAAGGTCCTATAAAATCTATAATAATCTTCTGCCACGGCCTATGAGTAACAGTTTCTGATCCCATTTCTGGTCTTAGAACTTTATTCGGAGCTTTAATCTCTTTACACAAAATACAATTGTTTACATAATCTCTAACTTGAACTGCCATCTTGGGAAAATAAAAATATTGTTTTAAAAGAGCAATAGTTTTTCCAATACCGCAATGTGACTTAACGGCAGGTTCATGAGCGTTAGCTATCAGCTGATTTGTCAGACTGGGTGGAACCCAAAGTTTCCAAATAAAATTTTCATTGATTTCGTTGCAATTCGCGGGTATGGTCTTTTTATAAATAAAACTATCTAGAATCTTTAAATCTGGTAAAATATCTTTATTGTGCTGTATCTGGATAGAGGTTTCACTTCTTTATATTTTCACTTTTATAAATAACACAGTTTATTGAATTGTTTATATTATTTCTTTATTTCATAACTTTAACTTTAACTCAGTTTATTATTCACTTATCAACTAATGTTTTAAGATTTTAATACTTTATCACTTTAAGACTAACTTAATAATACTAACTCTAAAAAACGTATTTACAAATATTTATATACTTTCTAAATGCTAACATATGCACTGACCCACAATGCAATGACTCGTTCATTACATTTGGGTGGCCTTCACATGTGTTCTACATATGACGAAACAAAGCAATAATTGTTTTGGTGTCATTTACACATTATAGTAAAATTACTGGCACACCACTTGAATGTAACAAAATACTCTTTTGGTTATTTTGTTTGTTTTCATTCATTTAGGTCTTTCTTTTTGTGCTTATGTTATTGGGTTTCAAGAACACTTGATAATTAATAGTTTTGTTGCGATGAGTGATAACCTTGAATTTATTAATATTTTACGGACACACTACACCCTCGCCCTTTAGAGAAATCTTACACTTTTCGTAATTCTATGGCGAAAATTGTAGGATTGATAAAATGTTAATATGTGTTCGTAAGATATTTCATTAGTATAGTCATAAAATATTTCATTAGTCACTCATCGAATTCGTTCTCTTGTAATTATCTCCAAGCATTCTATTCGTTCAATTAATCTATAAAATTTTTTTTTTTTTTTTAAACATTATACATATATTTTCTTCTTTTTGTTTTATTTGTAAATTATTATATTCCATATATATATATTTCTTAAACATTATATTTTTTTAATAAATTCTTATGATATGATTTTATGTTATTCTTAACTTTAACTAAAATATTCAGATCATCTATATCTACTACTGTATATGGGCCGTGATAAGGTGGCTCACTTTTCGTTCTATTGCCTACTTTTACTAATACTAGATCTCCTATTTCTAATTCTATGCTATTGCTATTTGTATGGGATTCTATTTCCCTGTTCTTTTTAACTAATTTTAACAACTTTCTTGCATTCTCTAACGAATATTTCATCCTCGCTTTAAGTTCATTTGCATAGTTATCAAAGTTATATACCTTCGGATGATTCATGACTTCATCACCTGGCAAACTCGGTAACTTTCCAAATACTAGTTCAAATGGTGAGTATTCTGTGTCTACATGAGGAGTGATGTTATATGCAAAAGTGTAATAAGGAATCCATTCATTCCAAGATTCGTTCTCAACAAAAGACAAAAAGTACTCGTTAAGAACTCTATGGTTTCTTTCTACTGTACCTAAAGTCTAGTGGTGATATGGAGTTGAGAATCTCTGTTCAATCCGTAATAATTTGCAGATTTCCTTCATCAATTCATTCGTGAATTCAGTTCCTCTATCAGATTTTAGTATGTCAAATAACCCGTATTTCAGTATTACATTTTCCACTAATGCCGTAGCTATTGATTTTGCTTCTTTAGTCTCCATAGGACAAGCAATTACATATTTAGTCAATTCGCATTGCATTGTTAATATGTATCTAAAGTTATTCGTTGGTCTAAGGGGACCTACAGTATCAATCACCATTGTATTGAAACTTTGTGAAGGGGTATCTGTTACCTTCAATGGTTCTTTTGTATGTTTAACCAATTTGTTTCTGTGGCATAAGTCGCATTTTCTTATATATTCTTTTACCATTTTAGACATATTCTTCCATATATATCTTTGCTTAATTTTCAAAAGAGTCTTTCTAACTCCGAAATGACCTCCCTGTGGGGTATTATGGAATAACTCTATTAATTCCATCTTTCTGTTATCATCTGTTACGTTTTGAGGTTTCCTATATAGCATTATTATGACGTTTCTGTTTTTCAATCTATTCATTTCATTATATTTTCTTTTAAATTCGTCTGCAGACATTCTACTAAATATTGCATCGTCTCTAGCGAGTGAAAATTCTTTATATTTCGTTTTTTCTAAATAAGATGATAGTTTCTCCAAGAGATTATGTAAATACTTTGGATTATCGCTACATCTAACACGTGTTTCATTCATTCTATTATCATTCTCTACTACGTAGTAAATCGTATTTCCACTACATATCGGCCTATTCTCAAATATGAATTTCAATTTCCTTGCGCGCTTCACGTCATTCATGGATACACAATCCCAAACATGGAGTTGATCAGACTCACCATGAGATGTGATATCCTTCGATTCATTTGCTATTTCCTCTTTTCGTTGTTTATTGGTCATGCCTCTAGTTACTATCAATGTTTTCTTTAAGTTTTCGTCGTTTTCCGATGGTATCATGGATTTCAAAGTGTCTGAATCTATCTGTATCCTTGACAATGCGTCCGCATTGGTGTTATTCGAACCTTTTTTGTATACTATGTCGAAATCATAGTCGGAAAGTTCCAACCTTATTCTCGTTAATTTTGAGCTTGGATTCTTGTGTGAAAATAAAGCTATCAATGGTCTGTGGTCAGTTACCACAGTGCATTTTCTACCATATAGGTATGGTCTGAAGAATTGAATTCCCCAGTAAATACCTAATAGTTCCTTTTCTATGACTGGTTTATTTCTCTCATATTTGTTGAGTGATCTACTTGCAAAGGATATCGGTAAATCCTCACCTATCGTTCCCTGTGAGAGAACTGCACCGAGAGCAAAATCCGACGCGTCTGTTGTTAATACAAACGTTTTGGTAAAATCTGGATATTGGAGTATGGGGGGGCTGATTAACTTTGCTTTCAAAGTTTCAAATGCAGATTGACATTGAACGGTCCAAATGAACTTAGCTTTCTTTTTAAGTAGTTCATTTAAACAATTTGCGATTTGTGCAAAATTACTTATAAATCTTCTGTAATAATTACAGAAAGCTACAAACCTTCTGACTTCGTCAGTAAAATCTATTTCACTGACTTCGTCAGTGAAATCTACGACCAATCTCCATTTATTCAAATCAGTCTGTCCCTTTTTTGGAACCAACAAGAGTGGGGCATTCTATGGACTTATTGACGGTTCAATAATTTTGTTCTTCAACAGGCCTTTTACCTGGTTATTTATTTCCTCAGTATGCGTCTGTGGCAGACGATAATTTTTAATATATACCGGACTCGTGTCCTGTAACTGAATTGTCTGGTTATAAAAATTATTGGTGGTTAATTTTTCACCATCCAAATGAAAAACCGATTGATATTTCTCCAAAATCTTAATTAATTCCTGTTTTGCTCTAACATCAGTATTATCTAGCTTTAGTTCACTTAGTAATTTTTCGAATCTTTCCCTCGTATGAGGTGTGTTACCATTACTCGTTTTGTAGATGTCATAATTTATCAGTGGAACAGTTTCTATTTTCAGGTTTTTTACCACTACTGTTTTATCAAGGACATTCAACAATCTCACATGTTGACTTCCCTCTTTCGGAACTATGGCATTGGCTAAAAATATGCCATGCGTGATTTCTCGGTTACAAATCACACTATCTTCCTCTAAATTCAATCTGAAAGGTATAATCATTTCAGTTCTTGGAGGAATTTCCACCATGCTCACTCTGTAGGTATTATCGTGTATGGGGAGTATTATCGATTCACCCACTACATTAACTGTCAGGATAAATTTATTGTAATCAATATTACAATTGTAGTTACATAGAAAATCTCTCCCAATTATACCGTCTGTATAGATTGGAAAATCATACTTCACGAGTTGCATCTTGTGTTCTACCACCGACTCGCCAAGTGGTATTTTTAATAACGTGGAACCCAAAGATCTAATTTCCCCTTTTGAGATTCCAGTTAGACAGCAGTAATCATCTGGATCCTTATCGTAATTATGTAAAACGTCTTCCTTGCACAAGGAAATATCAGCTCCTGTATCGATAAGAAAAGTCAATACATTGTCTGATCCTTGTACATTCAACTTTACATAATTCTTTAAGTTCGATGAAATGCTGTATACCCTCTTCAATTCTACTGGTTTGTCTGGTGTTGCTCCGGAGATTCTGTGTACATTACAGTCTCCGGATCTCGGGAGTTTCCCTGACCCTCTATATGATTTATATTTCTGTTCCTGTTTGAACGTTCATTACGGTTATTACCCCGGTGGTTATCTCTGTTACTATTATAATTATTGGAGTTTCCATTACCCCTGTTACTGTTACTATTCCCTGAAAGGCACTTCTTCGCAAAGTGGTTCATTTTACCACATTTGTCGCATTTTTTACCCTCAGCGTAGCATCTATCGCCATGCTTTCCGCCGCATTTCCAACATTCATTATTATTCCTATTGTTGTACTTCTTTTTATTGTCATAACGTCTATTCTTTCTTCCGTTACTATCATTATTAGCACTTTGAGACCATTTTTAAAAGAATTGAACGCAATTAATCCATTGCTCTGTATAATTGTTTCCCTACTCTGCTCGCCTAAACTTGCTATCTGCACTTCACTAAGCTCTGATACCAATGATTCTATTTTTTTGGCAAATTTCCGAATAGAGTCTTGAGTTTGTACTATGTGAGTCAACTCATTCAATAATACATTTGGACTCTTTGTTGGCTTGAATGCCGTTGTTAATGCTACTACCAGTTCCTGAACCGTGTTGGGTATCGCTATCTGCCTTACCCTAATCTGGACTTTGGTATCCAGTTTGGTCTTGTACACGAAATCGAACAATGATTTTTGTTTTGATACTGGTACGCCATCATTAACTATTTCAAGACACGAAACGAATATACTCAAATCTTCTTTATTCCCACTGAAATTCGGAATTAACTTCGCTACGGAAGATAATTCGTTCATATCTAATGCGGTATCCATCTCAACCTCTATATTGTTTTCAGGATCTAATTCTAAATTGTTAACCTCTGATCTTCCTTGATTTTCCAACTCTAGATTGTTAGCTAATTCTAATCTCCTTCTATTCTCCTCGTGCTGTTTCAAAACGTCTAAGTATTCCTTTAATAATTTATTAAACCCTTCTATACAACCTTCCTTCTGAGATTCTGTAATACCCTTGCTACCTAGTAAGTTTTCTACTTCTACTTTTATTTCTCTAAGTTCTTCTTTCTTAGCTGCTATAGTCTCAGCTGTATACGGGTTGTTCAATGACTTTTTCCCATTCGAGATTAACAATTATGTTGAGGTGCCGTTAAATAAAAAAACGATGTTTGGTTTTTCTGTGTTTGTTCTCAACTGAACTTTTTTTTATTTAAAAAAAACTTAACATTACTTATAAGTAAGTAGTTTACAATAAAAAATATAAAAAATATGCTTACTTGCTACATGTTGTTATTTTGCATATCGAATTACTTTAGTCGGAATTTTAAGTAGGTTCCAGACTTGTTGACAAAGAATAATTATGAATTTTGTAAAAAGCAAAGATTGCAAAATAACAACAGTCTGAAGAATAAAATTATGTGCACTTGCAATTTGAAATAAAATAATAATGTTTACAATAATGACAGTCTGAAAAATAAAATTATGTGCACTTGCAATTTTATTGAAATAAAATTGCAATGTACAATTTATAATTTTATTCTTTTCTTTTAGGTGAAAATAAAATAATAATGTTTATATTATTATTTTATTTGGTGCTATCGTAACTCCCCCACCGTTAGATTGAGGCACCGACGAAATTTCAATAACTTTCGTTTTTCTTTTCATTAATACCGACAGAACTATTGTCATTATAATTAAAATGGACAATGTAGTTCCATTTGTCGTAATATTGACAATTTTATCCGTTTTATGGCTCGTGTTTAAATTATTCAGACTTTCTTGATATTTAATCTGTTCAATATAGAGGTCTTTTAAATTTAGATCTACTAATGTATTATTTTCTTTTACTTTTGTTATAAGATGTGATTGAATAACTTTTTCTTTAAACAATAATTTGTCATTATAAAATGTTTGATTTTCTATATTTATTTTACAATTTTCAAATATTATTAGGAAAGTAAAACTCACATTTAAGATTGGTTTTTTAAAATTACAATCGTTAGTAAAATTTTTATAGAAGTTCTTTAACAAAATTAATCCGGGTTTTATTTCTTTTATTTCCGGTAATGTATCTTTTTTTAATGTACAGCTTGTTATATTATTTTGTACTATATCTTTAATACACATATCGTTAACAATTTTCATATTTTTAAGTAATTTGGTTGTGTTAGGATAAAATATGTTCTTATTACTATCTATGATTATACGATTTTGGGTGAAATATACGGATTTGTTTTCTTTGTTAGGTATTGGTTCTAGGATTATTTGGGAGTAGGAGAGTTTGGAAAATATAGGGATGGATAGGATTATTATGATTCGTTCTTTATCAAAAATAATGGCAACTTTAGTTTCCGAATATGTTTCAAAATTGTCCACAATTTCCATTTCTCTTTCGTCTAACAGATCAGTTGGTATAACACCCAGCTTGCTTGTAAAGATTACTCTACCGATATCATCTATATGATTTTTCAGTAAATTTATATCATTGTCTATTTGATAGACGTGCCTCAGGAATACAACTTCATCTTCCAAAGTTGATATTTTATTCTGTATTTCGTAACGGAATTTGTTAATATATTTGCCAACGATATATTGTTGTTTATTTATGTGACTGGTTATGTTCTGGACCTGAGAGTTCTCGTTTGTTCAGAGTTATCCTTGATGTTCATTGTAAGATTTGCCAGGGCAGATTTGATTTCTTTTACGTCGTCGCTATCCATATTTCCCGTAATGAACTTGATGCCTTTGCCTAAACCATCTATTAGTCCTCGTTTCGTTCTAAAATGTGGTGATAAATTGTCCAATTTTGATTTAAGTAGTTTAAAATTATTTTTTGTAGCATCGAGTAGAGGCAATAAATCCGGTAGTGAATTATCCAGCGACTGTATATTCCTATATATAGTTTCCGTTGTTTGGTAATAATCAGTTAGGTTGATAAAATGAAATATTCTGCTATAGTGTTCGATTATCTGTATATCTTTTTCCTTAATAGGGATATATCCTTCATTATCCGTAAGATCCTGTACGTCCATCATTTGGGATTGGGTAGAACGTAAAATTGAAGTAATGAATATTATTGCTGTTAGTATTTCCATCTGTAAGGGGTAGAAATTAAATATTTCATTTCCATGTAGGGTCAATTGTTCCATTCGTTGTTTGGTTAATATTTGAGACTCAAAGCTAACGAACATATTTCCGTCATGGGATTACTCATACGCAAATATTTGTAAAGACGATTTGACATTTATTGTAAAGACGATATAACGTTAAAAGAAAAAGAAAAAAATAAAAAATAGATATATAAATATAATAGATTCCATTTAAACCCTTGTATTGTACCATAATTCATTTCATAATGATACAATGGAAGATTTGTGAGATGTTGCTGATATGTAAATAAATTATTAAAGTGTAAGACGCATACTGCAATTTATAGATGATTTGCTTTATGATAGATTAATTTTTAATATGATTTGGTGTTTGGAATTTCTTCCTTCTCTTTATATGAGATTTGTAATATTTATAGTTTCGATCTGTTATTACATGATCGTCGTTCAACTTGGAAACGAATATTTTTCTAAATTTTGAATGGTTCTTTCCTCCTCTTTCATCCTTTATGTAGATGGGACCAGTTTGTATTTCTACGTTTTCCCGGTTCTTATTTAGGTTTTCTATGACTTTTTCCTTAATTTTAATTATTTTTTCCCTGATTGAAGGAAATTCATCTTGATTTATTTTACCATTTTTAAAATCGATTGGTTTTTTACCAGTCGTGGAGTGTATAGTATTATTGTAATATATTATAATTCTATATATTTTTTCGTCTACAGTCTCCGTTTCCCTGTTTGGATCGTGTTTTAGAATCCTTATGTGTTCGTTAATAGTATTGTGGAGTCTTTCCACATCGGAATTCGAAGTATGATTGTTATTGGAAGTGTAATGAATTTGAATTCCCTGTTGCCTTAGGAACTCTAGTAGCGGTAGGGCTTTGAAACCAAGTTCGTTATCAACTATTAGTTTCTTGATATTTCCCATTGTTGAAAGGTATTGGGTGAGGGCTATTTTAAATTCGATCCAGGATCTATTCTTAATTCTTATGGCTTGGGCATGTTTGGAAAATTTATCAATAAAAGTCAAAAACAATGTTTTTCCAAGACTATAAAATACGTCGGCATGAATTATTTCTCCTGGTGATTCAGGTGTTTCCGTTAACTTGAACTGTTGTTTTACGGGGTTTCTGTCGTACTTTTCTTTATTACATATATCGCAGTTGTTAATATATTGGTTTACGCGTAGTTTCAGGTTGGGGTGGTAAATTTCAGTTTTCAGTTCAGCAAAATTTTCATTTATTCCCCGATGATTGTTTTTGAAGTGTTCTCTTTTTATGTTCTCTGAAAGTTCATTTTCGTCTACGATATCCTTAAGGAATGTCTTACATTTTGTAATTTTAAAATTTTCGTTACCTCCAAAATATTTGTTTGCGACTTCACATAGTCCTGCAAAAACCGTTTCATCATTGGTGTAAACTGCATTCGTTCTGTCTGGGTAGAAATGGTTTTTAACTAAGGTTTTCAAAGTTTCCTCATCGAAATTTTTTGCAGATATTGTTTTCCTAGTATTTTTAAATATTTGCTCCGTTTTTATTTTGAGTGACCCTGATGTGATTTTATGCAGTACAATCTGTCTGCGGTAAAAGTTCAGTGGGTTGCTAGTTTCCGAGATCATAGTATTTTTAGGTTTGTTGATATTTTCGTTTGTGAATATATTAGCCCTTGATAGAGCATCTGCGTTGCCGTTTAGGACTCCTTTTTTGTATTTTATCTCATAATCGTATTCTTGTAATCTTAACCTCCATCTAACTAATTTAGAGTTGGGCTCCTTGATAGAAAAGAGCCAGGTCAAAGGCCTATGGTCGGTTTCGATCAAAAATCTTCTGCCAAACAGATAGGGTCTCAATTGCTGGGTTGCCCACACTATTGCCAGCAGTTCTTTCTCAATGGTGGAATAATTTTGTTCGTGGTCGTTGAGGGTGCGGCTTGCGTAGCAGATAGGGTGTCCATCTTGTGATAGGACTGCTCCTAAAGCAAAGTTGCTGGCATCCGTTTGTAAAATGAATTTCTTATTGAAATCGGGATATGCTAAAACTGGAGAATTCACTAGCAATCTCTTTAGAGAATCGAAGCTCTCTTTATATTCCGAGTCATTAGTATCAATATTAGTATTTTTTTTTAAATACTTTGTCATCGGTCTAGCGATTTTGGAATAATCTTTGATGAATTTTCTATAAAATCCAGCCAGGCCAAGGAATTGTTTTATTTCCTTCTGTGTATTGGGTAATGGGAATTTCTGCACACATATTATTTTATCTGGGTTAGGTTTTATACCTTCCTCAGTTACTATATGACCTAGGAAATTTGTTTCCCTTTTTAAGAACTCGCTTTTATCGAGCTGGATTTTTAAGTTGACTTCTTTTAACCGTTGAAATATTTTAGTGAGGGACTCCAAGTGTTCCTGAAGCGAAGTTGAAAATATAATTATATCGTCTAGATACACTAGACATATCTTATTTATAAAGTCTCCCAAGACATTATTCATAAGTCGTTGGAATGTGGCAGGCGCTGTTTTTAAGCCAAATGGCATACGAAGGAATTCGTAGTGGCCGCCTTCCACACTAAATGCGGTTTTAGGTATGTCCTTTTCGTGAATTTCAATTTGATGAAATCCCTTTGCTAAATCGAGGGTCGTAAAGTACTGACATCGACCTAATTTCTCTAGTATTTCATCGATATTTGGAATGGGGTATTTGTCATCTATAGTCACTTCGTTGAGTTTCCTGTAATCGATGACGACTCGCCATTTTCTCTTTTCGCTAGCATCCATTTTTTTTGGTACTATCCAAACTGGTGCCGAATAGGGGGAATGACTATTTCTTATGATTTTCTTGTCCAACATTTCCTTTATTTGTTTTTGTACTTCCTGTTTGTGTACATAAGGGTATCTGTAAGTTTTTGTTGCAATCGGAATATTGTTGGTTGTCCTTATTTCGTGTTTTATAGCGTTAGTAAATGAAAGATCGCTTTCCTCCGTGTAGAAGGTGTTCTTATATTTTCTCAATATTAGCAGTAATTTTTGTGTTTCTTCTTCATTGAGATGAGATATTCGAATTTGATCCATTATTGGTCGGTTCGATTTTTCCTCATCGATTTCGAGTGTACAGAAGTTCTCAGTCGTAACTTCTTGGGTTAATGGTGTGTTAAAGTCAATTTGTTTTTTCAAATCTCCGTTAACGTTTATCAGGGCATTTATTTTGTAGTTTTCTGCAAAATAAACTCCTTCTAATATTTCGATGTTTGTATTGTTCATTAGGGTTTGGGGATTGTAAATTAATCCTTCTTTTTGATTGACTGGTAAAGTGACCTTATGTAGGCCTATTTCTTCAAAGCAGTATTCTATAGTTTCATTTAAATATTGGAGAGGAATTTTGGTTTCCCCAATGAGTAATGTATTATCGCCCATATTTATTATTACCTTTAATTTTTTTAGGATATTATTTCCTATTAATCCATTATATTTATCATGGAATTTATGTACTAAAAATTCTATTTTTGTGTTCGGAAATTTACCGAACTCTTCAAAATTTGGAACAGATACTTTTTCCTTTATCTGTATGATATGCCCGAGGGCTTTAATATTTACTACGTTGCAGGATATTTGCCATTTTGGATGGCATAGCCCTGGGTTAATTATGGAGTTTGACGCTCCTGTATCAATTAAAAATTTTAAGGGACCTAATTTAGATTTAATAGTTATATATGGTAATTGGCCGTAGAGGCTTTCTGCTGAAAATTTTCAACCGTGTTGACCTCCATTGGCTCTGGAGCCTGGTGGTTCTGATTATTTCCCTGATTATTTCTCAAGTTACCGTTATTATTTCTTGAGTAATAATTATTTCCATTATAATTGTTGTTGATGGAATCATTTCTATTTCTGTTGTGATTATTTCTATTGTAATTGTTGTTGGTGGAACTATTTCCGTTTCTGTTGTAATTATTTCTATAGTGATTGTTGTTAGTGGAATCATTTCTGTTTGCGTTGTAACTATTTCTATAGTAATTGTTGTTAGTGGAATCATTTCTGTTTCCGTTGTAATTATTTCTATTTCCTTGTATATGTTGGTCTTGACGGCGTTGTACATTTGCTTGACCATGTTGTTTACTCTGGACGTTAAAAACGCGCCCATCTTTTCCCATTTTATCGTATCCACTTTCGAATAATATATCCATTGCGGTTTCCAAACTGTCTGGATTCCTGCAAGCTAGAACCGTTCTCATTGGTTCCGGTATTTTACTTTTAAATATATGTAATGCTGATCTCTGATTATTTATAGCCATTTGATTACTCGCTTCTCCCACCCCAAGGACCATGGAGGTTTTATTATTCAATCTCCTTAGGCGATATTTAATATCGTTATAGAAGTCTACCGTTGTTCTATTAAAAATGACCGACCTGAGGTCGTCGAAAAGTTCTTCGCAAGTTTTCTTCTCCCCAAAATTATTCTGCAATACGCCTTTTATCTCGTCCCAAGACTGGACTTGCGTGTTAATTTCCAAAATTTCCTGTGCCCTTCCGGTTAGTCTACTCTTAATTATATCAGAGAATACGAGTTGTGACAGTTCATCGTATGTTCTAAGGATAGGGTGTACCCTATCTATGAGTTTTATAAAATTATTCAAATCGTTTTTGTTGCCATTATATAAGGATATATTGTTAAGGTATTTAATAGGATCTAAGTGTATGTGGTTTGGTTCCGCCATTTTTATATAACAAAAATATAAATAAAAATAAAATATAATATAATATATATCTAATGCTTACTTTTATGTTTGTTTGTTGTAAATGTTGTAATTGTAGTTATTATAGCTGTTTTTTGAAGTTGTTGATGATTCCAGATTCAAGATTTTTATCACTTCTTAAAGTTGTTGTTGTTGTTGTTGTTGTTGTTGTTGTTGTTGTTGTTGTTGTTGTTGTTGACGTTCTTCCTGTTGCTGTTGCGTTCCTATTGACAACGTTGTATCGCTGCCCAAGACAATCGGTTCTTGGTGACACACTTCCTGGTTTTACACTTTAATATAATATTTGAAATCAATAATCACAATGTCCAAAACTTTAGTTTATTATCTCTTTTTTTTTTTTTTCAATTAAATTCTTTGTAGAATTATTGTTACTGCTGTTAATAGTTTTTGTTATGTTTTTATATTCACTTTATTTAATTAGTAATGAAACTTTAGTTTATTATATTTTTTTTTTTCAATTAAATTCTTTGTAGAATTATTGTTACTGCTGTTAATAGTTTTTGTTATGTTTTTATATTCACTTTATTTAATTAGTAATGAAAATTATACACTTAAAACTGTTTTTATATATAAAAAAATTTTCTCTAAGGATTATTCCTTTTTATTTTTGTCCTTTAAGAATTATTTCTTAAAAAAATTTTTATTTAAAGATTATTCTTTAATTTTATTTTTTTCTTTTAAGGATAATTCCTTAAATTTATTTTTGTCCTTTAAGAATTATTTCTTAAAAAAAAAATTTTATTTAAAGATTATTCTTTAATTTAATTTCATCCCCGTCGCCAATTATGTTGAGGTGCCGTTAAATAAAAAAACGATGTTTGGTTTTTCTGTGTTTGTTCTCAACTGAACTTTTTTTATTTAAAAAAAACTTAACATTACTTATAAGTAAGTAGTTTACAATAAAAAATATAAAAAATATGCTTACTTGCTACATGTTGTTATTTTGCATATCGAATTACTTTAGTCGGAATTTTAAGTAGGTTCCAGACTTGTTGACAAAGAATAATTATGAATTTTGTAAAAAGCAAAGATTGCAAAATAACAACAGTCTGAAGAATAAAATTATGTGCACTTGCAATTTGAAATAAAATAATAATGTTTACAATAATGACAGTCTGAAAAATAAAATTATGTGCACTTGCAATTTTATTGAAATAAAATTGCAATGTACAATTTATAATTTTATTCTTTTCTTTTAGGTGAAAATAAAATAATAATGTTTATATTATTATTTTATTTGGTGCTATCGTAACTATTAACCTGCCTAGATCTGAATTTATCTTTTCCATTTATGACACAATTATACTTTCTTAAATTTACATTACTTTATTCTTAAAAATTCTTATATTTAAAACACAAAAATTTTTTTTTTACAATTCTTTTACTTTATTAATTAATTAATTAATTTTACATTTTTCTTTTGCTTCGGGGGTTTCTTTATTTTTTTTATATATATAGTTCTTTAAACATTTTGCAACTGAGCTCTAATACCGTTTCTTCTTATCTGTTTCTTTATGTAACGTTTTAGATAGCGTATTATTACCGCTATTGTCGTAACGACACAAATTAAAATAATTACTTCCACACTAACACTAACAGCAGTTGGTGCTGCGAGCACCGTCTCTTGAACTGATTTTTGGTTTCCCATTTATTTATATTGACATAAATTCTTTTCTTTTAATTGCTCTTGACAAAAATTATTTTCTTTCAACTTCACTTATAATAACTTAGTAAATATATTACTTAACTTGATTATTTTGTTGTCGCTGCCGGTGATGTAGAAATTTCATTTATACTATAGCTGGTTTTAATTCATCGTCATTTCATCCTTCATTTGTTGATGGAGTAGTTGATGCAGTCTTTGATGGAGTCGTTGATGCAGTATTTGATGTTTATTTATTGATGTTTATTTGATGTTTATTTATTAAGTTCAGGATTCATCCGCAGGATCGCCATGTGCTGTATCTGGATAGAGGTTTCAATTCTTTATATTTTCACTTTTATAAATAACACAGTTTATTGAATTGTTTATATTATTTCTTTATTTCATAACTTTAACTTTAACTCAGTTTACTATTCACTTATCAACTAATGTTTTAAGACTTTAATACTTTATCACTTTAAGACTAACTTAATAATACTAACTCTAAAAAACGTATTTACAAATATTTATATACTTTCTAAATGCTAACATATGCACTGACCCACAATGCAATGACTCGTTCCTATGCATTGTCGTTCCTATTACATTTGGGTGGCCTTCACATGTGTTCTACATATGACGAAACAAAGCAATAATTGTTTTGGTGTCATTTACACATTATAGTAAAATTACTGGCACACCACTTGAATGTAACAAAATACTCTTTTGGTTATTTTGTTTGTTTTCATTCATTTGGGTCTTTCTTTTTGTGCTTATGTTATTGGGTTTCAAGAACACTTGATAATTAATAGTTTTGTTGCGATGAGTGATAACCTTGAATTTATTAATATTTTACGGACACACTACATTATGTTCTTCGATATGATTTCGGAAAATCCGGTAAATTTAAATCAATCAATGGTTTTTCATTAACAAACATATTGATTTTGTCTACGTGCAAACGTGACAAGGTATCAAGGTATGACAAAACGGCTCCAATCCCAATATTGGAAGCGTCACATTGGACGTTTGTCAAAATCAGGATGGGTCAAAATAGGATTGTAGTTAACGCGGTCTTTAAATTGTTGAAAGCCTCAACGGCATCGTCATCAAAAACAAAAGTTTTTGATTTGCGGAGTGTACGTGTAATAGGAGCGGTAATGGTAGAATAATCTTTGATGAAGCGCCTAAACCAAGCCGCTAAACCAAGAAAACGGCGTACATCGCGGGTGCATTTCGGAATGGGTATCTTCGTAATTCCAGCTATCTTTTCAGGATCCGCTTTAAGCTTTCCCTCACCGACGACGTATCCTAGATAACGCAATTCTTTCCGACAAAATTTCGATTTTTTTAAATTAATAGTTAAATTCGCTCGCGATAACAAATCACCAACTTGGGTCAAAAGAGATATGTGTGAGTCAAAATCTGGTGAAACGACAAGTAAGTCATCGAGGTACACGAAAATTTTCTGCTTCAGCTCCGGGGGGATCACTTTATCCATCAATCAGCATAACCTTTATGCTGCGTTACTCAATCCAAATGGCATGACGGTGAAGTGATAATGGGGTCTTCCTGGTACCGTAAACGCAATCTTTGGCCTGCTATCCTTGGCAAGCGGAATCTGCCAGAACGCATCCTTCAAATCTATGCTAGATATGAAGTATGTGTCCTGGAGATGTCCGAGGAGAGCATCAATAAATGGGAGTGGGTACGCGTCTTTGACGGTGCGCTCGTTTAGGTTCCGGGCATCAAGACATAGCATTTTCTTTTCGCACGACGAACTAACGTCACTGGTGAATTCCAAGGACTACTGCTTGGTTCCACGACTCCTAAACCGAGCATGCGATCCAGCTCCTCATAAATTAACGTCTCCATCGCCGGGGATACCGGGTAATGACGTTGTTTAAGCGGCGCTGCATCCGCAGTGTCGATGACGTGTTCCTCCATCCACGTTTTGCCTAAGCCATGTTTTTCGAAATCTAAGAAATGACTTTTCGCTTCATCTAAAACTGTCAATTGTTCAGCAGTTAATACGTGGATGTTCGGATTAAAATTCTCAAAATTAATGTCGATGCTATTAATTAGTTTTGGCGCAACACCGAAAATTTTCCAAAAATCGACTCCACAGTACATCTCGTTTTCCAATTTGGGTACTAAATAAACGTCTAAAGTATGATTTTGATTATCATACGCAAGATTAACTCTACCTATACACGACTCACGATTACCGTTGGCTGTACCAACGCTACAATTATAGATGGGATAAACTTTTAATTTCAAATTTGCAACAAGGGCCATACAATTTTTACCGAGATAAGTAACGGTAGCACCGCTATCAAAAAGCGCTAAAACATCTGTACCGTTAACTGATACTTTGCGGAAAGGTCTGGGATCAGATCCCAGTAGCTTGAAAAACAACAGGATGATATGAGAATTTTCCTCATATGTCTAATTTTATATCTCTTGCGAGCTTTGGCGATACGAGTAGGTTTTACAGATTCCGATACAACTTCTTCGTTAAAAATACGGTTCCGGACTTTTAATCAGTTAGCCATGCGAACATGAAAAGGTTTTTGTAATATCTGGCTTTTATTATTTTTACGATCATCAAAATTTTCTTTAAGTGTGGGGGTAGGCATTGTATCGGGCGAAATTCCTACGGAAGCGCTGATAGTTTTATCAGACACATCCGTAGTAGTGTTTAAAGTCAACTTTAATCTAGGGTTTGGTCGAACGCGATTCCCCCCTGTTCGCGCTCGGAATCTGGTTTCCCGGATTACATCTTCCGCATTTAGGAGTGACTAGGCCGGTTCACCGCACCAATAGCAAAATATTGATCTAGGGATAACCGTACAATATTTCCACGTATGATCGTTTCCTAGGCAGTTAAAACATTTGGAATTTGAATTAGGCTGACTAAAGTTTTGTTTAAATTTCCTGATATTGGCCTATGACGAATTTCCTCTACCGCAAATTCTGGCGCGTCGTAAGCGTCGGAAGAAATTTCATTTACCGCACGAGACGAAATATTTTGCCGGGCTCGCTGCTGAAATTCATGGTCTAGCAGATCCTCAGCTTTAAGACATTCTGCGCTAAAATGCTCTACTGAATAAATTTGAGTGGCGAACACCAATGAAGCTAACCGGGATCTTAAATTTTTCTTCATTATATCAACTAACTGATAATCAGCCATGGGTTCACGCAATTGGTTCCGAAGACTAATTACGGCGTCAATTCAGGAACTCGACTTCTCATCCCGCAGTTGTACCCGGTCCATTATGTGCCGGATAACATCCATATTACTATGGAACTGCTGGAATTTAAGCACTATGTCCAATTTCATATTTTGAATCCCGGGCCTATCCCTAATATGGTCCCAATACCATCGCTCTGCCTGACCTTCTAACAATTGATGGAAGCCGTCCATGATGACGTTCCAAGGGCACTCATAACTACGCTGTAATTTCTCTACTCGAAAAATAAAATCTTCGACCACCATGGTCTTAGTCGTACCATCATATTTTAAACCCCACTTATGTAGTTCTGGGTATCTGGGCCAATATCTATGCAGAATTCCTGACTGAATATGGGTTTTAGTAGTGACTGGGGGATCATTGTTTGACGGGGGAGGACGATCATCGTTTCTAGGAGCATTGGCATCTAAATGGTCGTTTCGCGTGCTGTTGCCCGCTGGTGGTAATTTACGTGGCCAATTAACCTGTTCCCGAGAATTTCGAGGATTACTAGACGGACCTGCCTAATCTGACAATGCTGACCTAACCGCTTCTACTACAGCCACTCTCATCTCAGTACGCACCATCAGCATCAACTGTGCTTGTGCCGTACCGACAGCTGCTTCAACAATCTCAAAAACTGCCGATTCACCTCGCCTATTATTATTATTACCACTACCTAAAGCTGTTAAAGGACTAAAAGGTGGAGGTGTAATTGTACTTTGGGTAGTCTGACCGCTCGCTGGTGGATTTTGGTTATTACTTCGCGATCCCGTGTTGGGCAAAATCGGGCCTTGATCGCCGTCCATGACAAATAATTAAAATATGAACTACAAAGTAAAATACTATATACGAAAATCAGGGAAAATCTAAGGTCGGATTACGAGAAAAATTTAACTTAGTGATTATACCAAATGTTATTTATGCGCCGAGGCTTAACGATTTGACAGAAAATATGAACGTATCGCGTCACAAAAAATATTGTTTACCTCTGGTTGCTATTCTGCTGCTCCAACGGTTCCAATCATACAAACGCCGGTATACCACCTTATGTCACCTTTTGCGTGGTGCGCCTTTAGACCTCTGAGTGAAACAAGGAAAATCACTTATTTTTAAAAACTTTTATTTTGTTCCGTTTCTTTTGTATAGCTGCGTATAATTGTAATTATTTTATTTTAATTTATTTGTTTTACAGGGTTTTACAGGGTTTATTAGTTAAAAAAAACAACTCGTTCACTTTTTGTTCGTGTTACACGATCTTTTTAACACATTTGTTGCTCGGAAAAGAAGGAATGAAGAATTGAATTCTCTTCTTTCTTCCTTCTCTCCTTTATCCCAGTGCCATAACCCAAGTGGTTACTTGACTTAAGTAATCACTAAAGGTCCGAGCAGGCCACAACGGTAGCGGAACGCCGTCAGCAACAGGCCGTCACCCGTTCACCATGCTATAGCTAGCTGCCACACCATGGTGAACGGGCAAGACAAATTACCTGCCGTTGACGACGTCAACATACCGCCCCCCTTGCACCAGTGCAAAGTCCAAACAAAACAGATGAAGGGGAACAAAACAAAAAAAAAATGAGGGAACTACTAGGAGCAACATATACGAAAAAAAGTGAACTATTATTTGAACAGGTATTAGAAATACTAGAAAGACCGGTATGGTCGATAATTTAATATTAAAAATTCGCAATTTTAATACATATCAAAGGTTAATTCAATACAAATTCAAAATTTAAGAATACGGTTTAACAATACAAACTTTTATTAAAAGAAAACAAAAAATTAATAAATCGCTCCGTAGAGCAAAGAAAATCAATAAATTACTCCGTAGAGTAAAGAAAATCAGAAATTCTAAACTTGAATTCAGGTAAAACGCTCGGTAGAGCAAAAAAAAAAAATTAAAAATAATAAAAGAAAAAAAATTCATATCACGCTCAGTAGAGCAACAAAGAGATCATTAATAAAAATTAATTAAAAAAAATCTTAATTATACGTCCGTGAAGGCAACGCTCTAGGCAGTTTCCAACGGTATGCCTTCTCAAAAATAGGCAAATCCAAAAATGGTATCCTGGACAAACAGGTTCCCAGATTTACCGGTTGCCGGGCCTTTTAAAATTCTTCCGGTGACATCTGCGCCCAAAATTACATGGCATTCGGTGCTGAGGTAGTAGTAACGGTTGGCATTTTTATCGGGGGCTTCATCACGGAACTCCAGCTCAATCGGGACCGGCGGGCTTCGGCCGTACAGCTTTTTCTCCACAACCAGCTCAAGTTCGAAGCTCCTTTCAGTGTGTTTATGAAAAATAGAGATCGTCGTGCGACCGCGTCGGACTACTTACCGCAATTCTTCAGCTTCTCGTTCAGTGATTGATGATCTGGTGGCGTTGGGATCTATCAATGCCGTTGTCCAAGTCGGATTTCTGCAAGGCCCGGTAAGAATACGTATACGAGCGGTCATTTGAAGCCACACTCTGTCCGCAGGCATTGGGTGCAACAAGCTGTTGTGATCTTGCATACAACGGCGGCATCGGTCAATACTTTTGCAGTTGGCCCGAGTGTGCGACTGGCCTAGGCAATTGTAGCAGATTGCATGTTGAGCGACGATGCGTAACTTTCTTTCCACAGGTAGGACAATAAAACGTGTACATTGACGTATCGCGTGGCAACGTTGACAGAGAGGACACAGGTAGTTACGGTTGAAAAAACCCTCTGCCATAACGATCTAAAATGAAGGAAAATTTGATTTATCGGGTCACGGTTGGAGAACGCAAAGGAAAACTTTATGCGTTATATATTGGTAGTGCAATTAATTTGTGGATCGGTCGAGTTATTACGCCATTATGTGTTTTTAGTTCTGCTACTCGAACTTTCCTATCGGAGCCCGGGTAAACTTTCAAAACTCGACCTAAACGTCACTCCGCAAGACAAGCAGGTTCATTTTTAAGAACGACCAAGTCATTTTCTTTAACATTCACTTGCGGAGTTTTCCATTTATTACGTTTGTGCAACTCTTTTAAATACTCCTCTTTCCACAGGTGACAAAGTTCTTGGTGTAGAGCTTTTATTTTGCGCCACCGATGAGAAATACTGAGAGGAAAAACTACGTCTTCTGGTTCCGCAGGATCAAGTAAAGCAGACCATATCAAAAAGTGGCCTTTAGTAAGAGCAGACAAATCGTCGACGTTTTCAGACATAGGCCCGAGTGGACGCGAATTCAGACACGCCTCTATCTTCGCCAGAAGTGTGGAAAACTCTTCGAAAGTGTCTTCTTAAAATGCATTTTTAAACTTTTAACACCTGCCTCCCATAACCCCCCCCCCCCCATATGAGGGGCTGCTGCAGGAATAAAATGCCATTTTAACTGTTGATAACCATATTTTTCGACAGCAGTATCACGTAGCTCTTCCACTTACTTCGAAAAGTTCGCTTCGATTTTTCTCGCAGCCCCAACAAAATTTCTACCATTATCAGAGAAGATACAACTGGGGTAACCACGACGAGCAATGAAACGTGCTAGCGCGGCGAGAAAGGCAGGGGTAGAGAGAAACAAATAAAAGGCCACACGTAGCCCTTGGTAATTCGGCAATATCGACCTGTAAAACTTTTTATTTCAAATGGACCCGCGAAATCAACACCGGTGTTCGTAAAAGGGCAACTTAGTGTAGGTCTTTCCTCGGGCAATGCGGCCATCACTTGAGTTTGAAGTTTTTTACGATGCAGAACGCAAGTTTTGCAAATGTGAATGACTGTTTTTATAAGATTTTTCAGTTTTAAAATCCAGCACTCCTGTCGAACAACATTTAACATCAAGTGAGGGCCCCCATGATGTACCAGCTGGTGGATATATTCCACGTAAAGGCGAGCCAACCTACTACTATATGCAAGTATGATCGGATGACGCTCACTGTATGACAAACAAGTGGAAGAAACGAGACGACCGTTGGCACGAATAATATTATCTTTGTCCAAAAAGGGCGTAAGGGTTAACAAATGACTCCGGGAATCGATTTTCTTCTTCAGTGTCAGGCAGTTGAATTCTTTAGGGAAACAATGTTGGTGAGACAGCGAAAACAGTCGATTTCTCACGAAGGACAATTCACCTGCCGAAATTCGCAAAGAATCAAAATTGCGACTTTGACGCTTTTCTTTATGTGTTGAAACGAAAAATCTGAACATATACGCTATCACACAGTATGCTAGTGATAAACTTGAAAAACGGACGAGTATATCTTCATTATCATCCGATCTAGCAATAAATGTCTGACCCTTTTTTGATTCTTCTACCGTTTCAAACTCTACAACGCCTACGGGCCACAATGACTTTTCCGAACTTAGCCAATCAGGACCTTGCCACCAAAGCTTATTTTTTTCTAACTCCCAAGGTATCAGCCTCCGGGTTGCTAGATCGGCAGGGTTGTCGTTAGACGAGACGTGGTTCCAATTTCTGTTCCCTACTTTCTCTAGAATAGTGGATACTCTGTTAGCTACGAAAGTTTTCCAACTACAAGGTGGTTTTCGTAGCCAGGCAAGGACTATAGTTGAATCGGACCACAAATATATAGAATTGGAGTTGATTTTAAATGAAGGGATAATACTGTCGACTAAATTCGCCAAAAGAACTGCACCACATAATTCTAGTCTAGGTAGAGATGGCCTTTTAACTGGAGCCACTTTGGTCTTACACACGAGCAAATTCGTATTGACATTGTTTTCAAAACTAACTCTAACATATATTGTGGCTGCATACGCTAACTCAGACGAGTCACAAAACCCGTGAAATTGAACCTCACAATTAGGGGAATATTGAACCCAACGTGGAAGTTTAATTGTTTCAATATCCCTGTAATTCCATTTTTGCAGTGCTAATGGCTTGATGGCTTCGTCCCACCCTATTTTATCCAGCCAAATTTGTTGCATTAGAATTTTTGCAGTAACTACCACTGGTGCTAACCACCCAGCTGGATCGAACAACCTAGCAATTATTGACAAAACTTCTCTTTTTGTGTAAAACTTTTTAGTTGCATACTTTCAGCGGTAAAGTAAAATACGTCCTCTGACGCATTCCAGCGGATGCCAAGTGTTTTCGTAGTACTCTTATCATCAAGCAACAAAAAAGATGAATTTAATAAATGCTCTTCGGGCAAATTTTTCAAAATTTGTTTTGAGTTTGAAGTACATTTACGTAACTCAAAACCCCCCAGTTATAAAATACCAATTAATTAGTCACGCGAAGCCAATGCATCTGCCAAAGAATGTGCTCTAACTAGGGCATCATCAACATACATACATTCACGCAAAATTTGTGCACCTATAGGAAACAGTCGCTCTTCATCATCAGCCAACCTTAGTATGGTCCTAAGAGCTAAATAAGGCGCACAATTTACACCAAAAGTAACCGTATTTAATTGATAATCTTCAATTTCACCTTTTTCAGAGCTACGAAAAACTATTTTTTGGAATTTTCTATGTTCCGGACTAACAAAAATTTTACGATACATTTTTGAAATATCCGCATTAAACACAAACTGAAAAAATCGCCATTTCAAAATCAGATTAACTATATCAGCTTGCAAAACAGGGCCAGCGTACGGTAATTTTTAATGTATACCGGATTATGATCAGTAACTCTTAATTTTTGTGTATAAAAATTGTTTGTACTTATCTTATCGGTTTCCAAAGCAAAAATATCAATATATTTGGAACATAATTGAATCAATTCAGATTTAACAATTTCAGGAAATTTGCTTGTTAACCTATCCAAAATTGTTTGGTTTCCTTTATTATCAACCTTCGATGTATGTAGAGTTTCATAGTCAGACAGTTTTTCAACAATTCTTACATATGGAAATTTTCTTGATACTATACAACCAGCTACAAATATTCCGTCTCCTATTGTTTGACTTGGAACTACCAAATCAGAGCCTTCGTTGCCAATTGTTATAGCCTTAAAAACTTCAGATCGAGCTGGTAGTGTTATTGTACCGTCACTCATACTTTCCAGTATCAGAATATTTATGGGATAATTTAAATTGAAAGGTCTTAACGATAGTAAATTCGAATTTGAATCTTGTCCATACTGAATAATAGCATTGTATGTTTTCAAAAAATCTAACCCCAATATACCTTGAAATGGTATTGGGAACGCATCTGAAATTACATAAAATGTTTGAGGGATAAGAAAGGTTCTCACTTTTAAATCAATTTTAATTGCACCTAGGGATTTATTAATTCCTTCTCCAATTCCAGATATTTGTATAATTTTTCCCGTGTTGAATTTTACTGAGTTGAGAGCACTGATTTTAATAAGTGAGATGTCCGCCCCAGTATCTACTAGGAACGTACATATATTACTATGATTGGATATTTGAATCTCAATAAAACTACTTAAATTGAGATTTAGGTAGAAAACTTTTCCTATTGCCTTAATATTTTTGTTTAATTTTGGCGATGACCCCCCGAATTTTGGGGGGAAATCTCGTTTTCCGAGACTTCCTGTGCCATTCTTATTCGTCCTCTATTTTGTTGTCGATTGGGTTGATTTCTATAATTATTTGTTTTTCCGCTGTGTTGCCCGTTGTAATGGTTATTATCATTATAATCATTGTAATTTCTAGAATTGTTACCCCGACGCCAGTCTTGGTTACGTCCGCGGTTATTGAATCCGTTATTCCTGTAGTTCGGATTAGCAGTGCCACGCTTTTTAAAATGAAACACAGAAGAATTTGAAGTAGTAGCTTCAGTGCTTGTTTCTATGAATCTGGATACGACTTCATTTAGCGAAGTTAAATTTCCTGCTTTAATTATAAGTTTTACCTCATCGTTTGCGGGAGATGGCTTTGACTGCATTTTGCTTTGTCAATTTTTCAGCAATATCGTGCGGGTAACCTTCCCGTAAATAGGCACCATTTAGTTTTTTTGTTATTTCCTGTATTTCTTCTGCATAGGTAGTGGCTGATTTAGACTGTTGTTTTATGTTCATTAGTTTTGAACATAGTACCTCTGATGGATCTCCTTGTATTGAAGATTCTAGTTTTGCCTTAATATCTTGTATTTGATTTTCGTTTGTTATTAAATTCCGTGCCTGCCCCTTTAATTTTGTTTTTATAACTTCTTTTGCAGTCCCTTCATGCGCTTCCTTTATTCTATCTATTAGAGTTAGAGCATCCAGGAAACTTTGGAGCTCATTTATGTTTCCATCAAAGACGGGAACAATTTTTGTCTTTTCCAAAACATCAGCCTCTGTTCGCGGCATGATGCTTGGTGTTATCTCTTCATCCGTTTCCGTCTGTGAATCTTCTTTATCGGTTTCGTCCGTCTCCGCGATTTCCCTATCTATCTCACAGGTTAATGTTGGTGGGACTTTAATATTATGTTTGTGGAAGATTTTTATTATCTGGTCCCTAAAAGTGTGAAAGATTTCATTTGCTTTCTCTTTGTGGGATGTAGTGTACCTGTCGTATTCTCTGTGAAGTGTTACCCTAATACTACTAAAAGTGTCTATTAAAGTCTGAATATGTTTATCTAAGGTATCTGGCCTTATTGGCCTGTTTTGGTTTAAACATTTATAAGTTTGTTTAAATTTGATTTGCAAAGGTTCTAAACTTTCCATAATGTTGTCCCATTGCGTTATAGTTTTCAACTTGAATAAATTTTCATTTTCATAACAGACTTATAGGTAAAAAAAAAAAAACATAATTTTTATTTATTTTTTTTTTAATTTATATAAATACTTAAATACTAAGCTTACATTTTCTCGTTGTTATTTTTGATGATTGGGGTGGCCATGCTGTTGTGGTTAAACTTCTTATATTTGTTGATTGCCCATGCCGTTGTAGTTGAAACGGTTTATATTTGTTGAACAATATTGTTGTTCATTTTCTCGTTATTGTTTTTGATTGTCACTTGTTGGTTTATAATGTTTATTTACACTTAATTTTTCACTTGTAATTTGCACTTTATCTATTCACGGTCCGTTTTATTTGATCACGGTCGCCATGTTATCGATCGGCGTTCAGGCCGACCTTAAAAATAAAAGGGAAGATGTTTTCTTTTTAGTTGCTCAGTGCTAGACGAGCAACTTTATTAATTTTATTTAATTGGTTATTATAGTTATTGGCTACAATAATAAATCTTACAACTAAGCAAAAGAAGGGTAAGAGGAAATACATAATTACTTGTTCATTATTATATGTAATTTGACCAATCTATGTCATGAGGTGTTTGCACTTAAAGGTATTTCAATTTATATTTTGAATAATAATATTATATTGCACTTTAAGTAAGTCTCACAAGTATTACTCATTCATTTGGTATTTTCACTATACATTCAAACTTTTTCCATTAAACGAAGCGCACGATGCATTGAAAACGACTCTTAATTTTGTTGTCGTTCTCTCAGGTTTAAATACACCGTGATGAGGTAAATAATAACTAGGATCACTTTCCGTACTTTGTACCTTTTCCATGTGTCCTAAGGTAAAATATTCTTTAAGGACCTCATCATATTGAATCTTATTATCAATATTGCGCATTAAAGATTTTTCATTACGTAAAAACTGGCTTACTGCTATATGCCTATTGGGACCGAGCGACCGAAAATTCTCCTTAAAGGGCAAACTAACAATATATCTCCCTTCAGAATTTCTTGTGGTGGTAGAATGATAAATCTAATCACATTTCCTATCATCTTCATTTAAAAAATGCTTTTGAGAAACTTCTTCTAACTCCCAAAACTTAGTCAATTGGTCATCAATAGAAATCTTTGTCATAAAAGATAATTTAACCGATGGAGAAGGGGCATTACTAGGTGTTGGACCTGTAAAAATCCAGCCAAAAATCGTTTCCTGAGCCACAAGTGTTTCAAAAACACCATGCTGTACCCCTTTTAGAAGAATCGATGGATACAGATCGCCACCCAACAAAAGATCGACTGGACCGCTTTTGAAAAATTCTGGATCAGCATAGCTGAGCTTGGTAACTCTGTGCCCCCTTTAGGGATAAAAGATTGCGTAGGAACACTGCCGGTAATTTTCGAAACCACCAGATCTTCCATATTAAGAACATAATTCGAATTCAAAAGTGAACAAATTTTAAAAGACGCAACTTTTTTTGAGACACTAACTAATTCTTCGCCCAAACCTGTAATTGTAGCCTCCAGAGGCGTACAGGGCAATTTTAACAATTTTTGTATTCTCTCAGAGACAAAACTTTCATCTGAACATGGATCTATAAGAGCTCGAACTTTGTACGCGGTACCAAAATTGACAATATTTACCCACGCTGTAGCTAACATCATTTTTTTCGCAACCGAAGTGTGATGTGATTGAACAACACCAGATGGACCCGCAGAATTTGTGGACTGTAATTGACTTGCCTTATTTGAACTTCCGCCCCGTTTTGCTTGACCCTGATTATTACTAGTATTATTAAATTCTCTGTGCAAGAGAGTATGATGTTTCTTTTTGCACTTTGAACAACTATTTTGACTTTTGCAATCACCGTACATATGGCCAATAGTAAGGCAATTGAAACAAAATCTAAATTTTTTCAAAGTTGAAACCCGGTTTTTGTAATCCATATTCAAAAATTTTACACATGAAACTATTTTATGGCTTTCTTTGCACAGTTTGCACTGAATTGGGTCAATTTTTGAGTGATGGGCCTTAAATAGTTTAATTTTGGGTGTTGAATTATTATTGCTATTACTAGAGAAAGGTTGGGAACTACTGACGACATTATTAGTCCCTATAATATCAGAAACACTTTCAAGGGCATGAAATCTATTTGTGAGAAAAGAATTTAATTCATCCCATTTGGGAACCTCTGTTTTATTTGTTATCGGTTGCTCCCAAAGATTTAAAGTGCGTTCCGAGAGACGCGATGAACACTGAAATACGAAAATAGGGTCCCACGATTCAATGTCTACAGCATACAATTTTAAAATCGCCATACAATTATTTATTTCCCTTTGCAGTCTTTTTAGTTCAGCCGCTGAATCCTGTAGACAGGGGGACAAATAAAACAGTACTTTTTTGTAATTGTGTTTATTTTAATTTTTAGCCAGATCGAAATACTAGTATCAACCTAGCTAATATGTTTGATTTGCTTTATTTTTGTAAATATACGGAGGTTGAAAGCTCGTTATAAATTGAAAATAACATAAAAATAATCTCGATGTATATAAAAACAAAAAACTAATATAACTGTAAAAAATATTACTTGAGCCAGAGTACACACTAAAAATTTTTTATATAAATAGAACATTTTTGGTCTTCAAAGTTTAGTAACGTCATGATGCTTGTTAGGAAAAGACCTAACCACGTGGTTGATTACTAAGAAGACAAGAATGGAGCAAAATTGATTATTAATAGGTTTTTTGTTAAAGTTCTGCCTATTATATTGGCTCTAGCTTTTCTAAAACTTCGGGTTCTGATGAGATCTTTAGCCAGATCGAAATACTAGTATCAACCTAGCTAATATGTTTGATTTGCTTTATTTTTGTAAATATACGGAGGTTGAAAGCTCGTTATAAATTGAAAATAACATAAAAATAATCTCGATGTATATAAAAACAAAAAACTAATATAACTGTAAAAAATATTACTTGAGCCAGAGTACACACTAAAAATTTTTTATATAAATAGAACATTTTTGGTCTTCAAAGTTTAGTAACGTCATGATGCTTGTTAGGAAAAGACCTAACCACGTGGTTGATTACTAAGAAGACAAGAATGGAGCAAAATTGATTATTAATAGGTTTTTTGTTAAAGTTCTGCCTATTATATAGGCTCTAGCTTTTCTAAAACTTCGGGTTCTGATGAGATCTTTAGCCAGATCGAAATACTAGTATCAACCTAGCTAATATGTTTGATTTGCTTTATTTTTGTAAATATACGGAGGTTGAAAGCTCGTTATAAATTGAAAATAACATAAAAATAATCTCGATGTATATAAAAACAAAAAACTAATATAACTGTAAAAAATATTACTTGAGCCAGAGTACACACTAAAAATTTTTTATATAAATAGAACATTTTTGGTCTTCAAAGTTTAGTAACGTCATGATGCTTGTTAGGAAAAGACCTAACCACGTGGTTGATTACTAAGAAGACAAGAATGGAGCAAAATTGATTATTAATAGGTTTTTTGTTAAAGTTCTGCCTATTATATAGGCTCTAGCTTTTCTAAAACTTCGGGTTCTGATGAGATCTTTAGCCAGATCGAAATACTAGTATCAACCTAGCTAATATGTTTGATTTGCTTTATTTTTGTAAATATACGGAGGTTGAAAGCTCGTTATAAATTGAAAAAAAAAAAAAAAAAAAAAAAAAAAAAAAAAAAAAATTAATTTAATTTATTTGTTTTACAGGGTTTTCTCTTATTAGTTAAACAAACAACTCGTTCACTTTTTGTTCGTTTTACACGATCTTTTTAACACACTTGTTGCTCGGAAAATAACGAATGAAGAATTGAATTCTTTTCTTTCTTCCTTCTCTCCTTTATCCCAGTGCCATAACCCAAGTGGTTACTTGACTTAAGTATTCACTAAAGGTCCGAGCAGGCCACAACGGTAGCGGAACGCCGTCAGCAATAGGCCGTCACCCGTTCACCATACTATAGCTAGCTGCCACACCATGGTGAACGGACAAGACAAATTACCTGCCGTTGACGACGTCAACAAATATAAAAAAATTTACATTAATGAATAATAGTACAAAAAATTTACTATTTAGAGTCACCAAGCCAACAATAAAAATAAAAAAAAATTTTAGTTAACTTTCACAAACCAACTTTCAACTTTACGTCCAAAATATTTTAAAGAATTACTTTAATTAATCTTTATATTTTCTCCTGTGAAGAAAAACAAAGTTTATACAAACTGTAACGACTAGTTAACTTCCAAAAATTTACAAAATTTACAATGTTATTCTAATTTCAATATCACATTCAAGGTAACGTATAATTGTGGACTTATGACCAAACCATAACTCCAAAACATCCAAACTTTCAAAAACTTTGACCCACCTTTGTCCCACTATCTGCAACACATACTAAATAATCGTCGCAATTGAATTGTACTTAAAAATACAGATTTCAAAGTCTGTACGATTTCAAAACTGAAAAATAAACTGAAATATTACCGTCGCAATTGAGTTCAGTCATATAAACCAATAAACAAAGTCTTACGTTAATAAAACAGTAATAAAACGAGTAAAAAGTGACTAGTTTTGTAGATATTGAGCGTTGGAATAAAATCTACCAACCGATCTCAAGTCTACAAAAACTACAAACTTCAAAAATTACTAAAATTTGTTAAACTTTGCTTAAACCGAGTTTAACCTTGATGTAAACGTCGCTTAACGTTGGGCGCCATTTGTTACGGCGGACCTGGGTAATTACCCTGGCGGAAGTTTTTATTACAATTTATCACTTATTACAGCCAACTAAAATTTTATGTAAACGAGGTAAAGTAGCAAAATTCTACAAAGTTGTTGGTTGATTACAAAGTGTTGTGGGGTATGGGCAGAATTTAGATTTGGCTCATATTTCTGTCTATTAATTTCGACGTGTTGGTTTTTGTTATTCATATATATAATTAGCTGTAGTGTTGCTCGTTCTACTAATTTGATTAATATTTTTTTTTATTAAATTATTTGCAAGAAGTTAGATCAGATTCTAAAAGCAAATTTTAGAACAGCTCGTCGTTATGAATAAAACTGCCACACTCCATGATCACGCCCGTCCAAACCAAAAGCCAGCAGAAAGAAAAAAACCACACCCAACCGGATCTTCCTTAATTCAAAAAACTAACATGGCCGTCGATCCTTCGTTCAATTCATCGGAGGATGCCATATCGCCCTTTCATCTGTCAGTTGAAATACAATGTAATGTAATGTTATCTGTTTATTACTACTATTGTATGGGTACCAAGGTTCCCTATAGCCCAATTCTATATTTTAATAGCTGTGTGGGGGTCAGCTTATAAATAGGCGTTCAAAAGAACTGCCAAAATATTGAGACTCAAAAAAGTAAGAACACAGTTAATAGTGTTGTTAGAACTCTAAATAGAAGTCTGTTTTATTTACAAATTTACATGTTCTTATATACTATTCTTACAATCTAACTTATTGTCTAGTATTGAGTGATTTTAGGAATCACTCAATTTATTTTTATTCTTAATTACTTTTATGCATTGTTCCCTTATCGTCAATATACCGTCACCAGATATCTGAGTGCAAGTAAAAGAATGCGGTCATAGGTGTCGCTAGACTGTTACTTGATGCCACTTGTATGGTATTCACTCTACAGTATTTGAGACGGTATGTTGGGAAATCAATATTAGTGGTTGGTATGCAGTGTACGCTTAAGGAGTACACTACAACAACCCGGCGACCACACCTTAATTTGCCCAGTGTTACCAGATCTATTAACAGTGTAGCCCGTACACTATCAATAGACCGATCACACTGATACAAATTTCGCCAACCAAGTGTACTTCAACTGACAATGACATAACAAGTTGTATGAGTATGTTGCACAATCACTGATGGCCTTCCGGAGTTTCCTTTTCTTAGATCGTTTTTTACGATTTTTGTAAAGGTTTCACTTTGCTCTTATCCTTCAAATGTCCTCTTGCTTGTTATTAAATTATTAAGTTTTTAAAATTTTTTATTTTTCACAAAACTTTAAATGTTATTTTTAATTTATTAATTTTTTGAATCCTTTTTATTTGCTAACCGTGAACTTTTTTTGGTTTTTTAATTTAAGTACTTTGAATCCTTTTTATTTGTTAACAGTGGCCTTTTTTTAGATTTGCTCGGGCGCCAGTTATGAGGTTTAAATGAAAGACGTGCGTGCTTTTTACTCGTAATAACAACTGACTCTTTATTTTCTTCTTTTTCTTTTTATACACTGATTTTGCTTATTAATAAAACTGATTTTGCTTATTTTATAATTAATAAATTTTGCTTATTTTATAAAAACTTATTTTAACCCAATTTTAATATTTGCAATTAGTGCTTTATTAGCAATTTGATTTTAATTAATAATTGAATATTGTGGTTAGTTGAACTCTTGTGTGTTATTGTTGTTGTGAAAGTATAAGTTCTGTGTTAGCAGTTTTTTGAGTAATTGGACTACGCGTGTCATGTTTGTTGTTGTAGTGTTTTTGGTGTCATTAGTAGTATTCACAGAATGTGCTAACTTATTCGAAGTATTTACAGAAGTTGCTAACTTACATACACGTCGTTGATTTTTTTTTTGTTTGTTATTTTTTCACTTTAATTAATTAAAAATTTATTACATTCTCGGTTAAGCCCCCAAAATTTGTGGGTTTATTTATTTCCTAGTTTGTTTCATTTCAGGAATAAATAACACAGTGCAGCATTTTTAAGGTCATCGTTTGTTTCCTCCTTCATACCCGTTTTTTTTTGAAGTGTATATCGAAACTAAAAAAAATCCGCAAAGGACTTGGCCAGATTACATCGAATTTTTTTTTTTTTGGACACCCTAAGTTTTTGCACCCAAACATGGTTTTTTTAAAAAAGGAAAATTTTTATGGAATCCATATATCATAAACCGTTCGGAATTTTGTTTTTATGTCTTTGGCAAAGTTGTAGATCCAAACCAAAGCAAAAAAATTCTCATATGGACCGACCCAAAAAAATTGCATCCACTGCATCAAAATTGCAAAAAATTGGGAAAAAATGCTATTTTTTGATGATTTTTTCATGATTTTGTCCTGAAATGGCTTAAATACTGGGAATTTAAGAAATCTTTCTTCAGCTAAATTATATCTAACAACAATATAAACAACTCTCTAGTACATGTCATCTTAATACGAACATTCCTTAACCCTAGAAAGCACATCTTTTTGCTCACACTTATTTTGCATAGCCAATGTTTGTCGTTTCGACAAAGAAAGACTATATAGGTTAATTCCGTTTTTGTTGTTACTTGTTTTCAAATTTACTATTTAAACATTTTATTGTTGTAATGCTGATATGTTTTTGAAAAAATGAATATATTTATTTTATTAATAAAAAGTAATTATTTTATAACGCAATTAACAATTTCATAATTTTTTTTTTATTTTTTGTTTAAGTTTTTTTGTTTATTTATACAAATGCAAAACATGTGTAAGTTAATTTCAGTTAATTACTCCATTAGTTTTTTCTTAAATAAAATACATTTTTTGTTTGAATTCTTTTGATTACATTCTTTATTGTTTCCCGTCTGATAGCATACTTAAAACTAAACTTAATACTCACAAAAACATATAATTATATCAACGAAAAGCATGATCGCGTAGTTGAATTGGATCAGCACTTTTACGCCGCGCGTGTAGTGTAATCCAATTCTTTTGTTTTCTTTTAAATAAAATATTTAGTTTTGCAGACATAGTGTCAGCAAAATATTGTGAGAATTATCTGTTGGCAAGCCGTTGCCTTAACTCCCCCCTCCGTAAGTTGAATCGTCCCGATTCTTAATGAACAGGAAGATCGTTGATGCTACGAAATTCACATCTTAATTTGGATGAAGTATTTGGCTCCTCAAGACTAGGAGGATTGCCCTCATTTATTATGTTCGTGACTATCAATCCACTTTTGTTCTTAAACCAAATTTTGTAAGCAATCATAAATATACAAAAAATCAACACAAACAAAAGACCAAAATTGAGGGAAAACATCAATTTATTCCCAGATGACAGTGATGTCAATTTATTAATATTATTGATCTGCAAGTCCTTCATTAATTCTAATGAAAGAACTTCTTCGATTTCCCGATTATTTTTTATTGGTTGCAATAACGCCGGAAGCGGCTTCCAATCAGATATTTCCTTTGAAACAAATGTCTTGTTACCTACTGTTATGGTATCATTATGAAACTTAAGTAAATAAGTCCCTGATAATTCATTTGTTTCGTTATTCGAAGTTTTTATAAAACCTTTAAATTGATTTAACAAAATAGTTCCGGAAGATAATTCTTGTATTGAATTGCTGTAACCAGGCTGGGCCTAAGAAATTCTAACAGGATATTTTTCAAATTTGCCCTAGTATCAAAGTCTATTATATGGCGAGTTCTACCGAAGGTTGTAAGGGATTCGTGAAGTGTAAAATTAGCCCTATTTAGTAAAATCTGTTGTTTAAACTCATTTAGTGGTTTATTAACCTCAGGAATATTAAAAGTTTCACTGCTCTCAACGGAATGTTGTGTGCTCTGTAGTGACCCTTTGTCTGAAATATTATTCAAGACTTGTCTAGAAAGTGCATCGGCCACGACATTGGTTGCACCTGGTTTATATATAAACTTAGGAGCATATTCCTCAATAAAAGACATCCATCGCTTAATTTTGGCGTTAGGATTTTTAGTCGAAATCGCAAAAGTAAGGGGTTGATGATCTGTGTGTATTTCCAGATCAGTCACGCCATATAAATAATTTCTGAGATTTCTGATCGCCCAGACTATAGCATACAACTCTTTTTCGTTTGTAGCGTAATTGCGCTCAGTAGAATTCAGAGTTTTTGATATAAATATTATAGGTTTGCCCTCCTGTGTTAGAACAGCGCCGACAGCCGCATTTGAAGCATCGGTCGTTAAGACGAATTTTTTTCCAAAATCGGGTTGGTTAAGTTCTACCTGATCAGCTAGCAGGTTCTTTAATCTATTAAATGCTGAAATTCCCTCATTATCCAGTTCTATTTTGACCCTTTTCGACATATTGGTCGATATTCTACCGTTTTCCCCCGCTAGAAAGCTAGTCAATGGTTTTGCCACCTTAGCATAGTCTTTTATAAATTTCCGGTAATAACCTGTTAACCCTAGAAAACTTCGAAGTTGTCTAAGAGTTTGTGGTTGTGGATAATTTTTAATAGTCTCTATTTTATTTGGATCCGTTCTTATTACCCCGTGTGCTATTACATAGCCCAGAAATTCTACTTCTTTCCCAAAAAAATTAGACTTCTCCAATGAGATTTTCATATTCGCCTCCCTTAAGGTGTTAATTACTATATTCAAATGTTGTCTATGTTCCTCCAAAGTTTTGGAGTAAACTATAATATCGTCTATATAGACATGACAAAATTTACCAATAAACCTTCGCAAAATATCATCCATCGCATTCTGAAAAATACTTGGGGCATTTTTCAGACCAAATGGCATTCGGACGAACTCATATTTTCCGTTATTAACGGAAAAAGCAGTTTTTCCCACATCATCCTCCTTCATAAGGATTTGATGGAAACCAGATTCGAGATCAATGGTCGAGAAATATTTGGCTTTCCCTAAATTGGACAATATAACATTACAGTCCGGAATAGGATATTTATAAGATGTCGTTTTACTATTCAATTTTTTATAATCAATTACCAAGCGGAGCCTTTGTGTTCCATCATCGTTCAATCCCTTTTTCGGAACGACCCATACAGGTGAATTATAAGGACCCCTGCTTTCACGTATGATACCTGTCCCCAGTAACTTTTGTATTTCACTATTTACAAAACAGTTTGCAGACAGAGGATATGGGTATTGTTTACTCCATACCGGATTTTCATCGATAGTACTTATTTCCGCCCTAATATCCGTTCTAAACGGTAAATTTAAATCTATATTTGAGTGTAACTTAGACACTGTCTTACATATATCTTCGCGTAGTTTTGAAAGGGTATTCAGTTCATGGTCCTCATTCTCAATTGAGGCATTTGCGATCAATCCCCCATGATAATCTTCATCAATAATTTTATTCAAAATATTCAAATCTTCCCTATTTTCCCCTGAGGTATTTTTATCGTCACCTTTAATATTGTGACTTTTCCCCGAAATATTGTTTTCAATATTTTCCGTTTTGAAATTTACAAATTTCTCGCAATAATTTTTACAGGTTATCGTTCCGTGTTTGAAGTCCAATATTGCATTGGCCTTTTTCAAAAAATTGTAACCTATAAGCACATCTGTTTCCAGGTTTGAAATTTCATAAAACCTCTGATTAATTTCAAAAATACTTGCTTCGTAATAATGATTAATGAGAGTGTAACCATTGATAGTTCTAACTCTCTTCCTAATAGCTAAATCCCTTCTGTTCGCAAGAACTCCGGGTCTGCAGTAGCTGCTTGTAGCGCCACTGTCAATTAGAACTGTGATTTTTCGTCCATTTCTTGCTGTCCTGACGATGTAGGGCAGCATGGATCTATCTCTAAAAAAGTATCTTCATTTATGTTATTGATTCTCTGAGCCTTTTGATTAGGCTGATAACTCATTTGAGAGTTAACAAACGGACGCTTTGTGGCCGGTTTAAAGTTGCTCTGGTTGTTAAAATTCGTCCTTTGGGCGTTATGGGAAGGCTGAGGTGGTTTTTTATAAACCGAACTTCCTAAATCCATTGGTTCGGGTTTGGTCTGAACCTGACGATAATTGATCTGTGAATTATTATGGTTTCGTGGAAAACGCAACGAATTAGGATGTCTATTATTATAATTATTATTGTTATATTGTATCGTCTTATTAAATTGTGAAGCGAAATTCGCTCTAATATTATTGGACTCGAGCTCTTGGGCTCTCGCCAACGCACTTGGTAGATCACTTGGTGATAATGAAAAAATTATATTGGCCAATGGAGCGTTTAATCCAGTGATAAACACCCTGAGAGCATATTGCCTATTCTTCTTATTAAGTTCCTTTGTCAATTCTGACTCCGAACCGTGAGTCATTAAAGTTTTGTTAATAAGAGCGGTTAGCTTCTTATTTATCTCATTATAATAATCGATTAATGACAAGGAACCCTGTCTCATGACGCTTAGTTCCTGTTCGATCAGGTGAAGTGGCCTCTTATCGGCGTAAGCAAAATCTAATCTACTTATAATTGCCTCAAAATTTAGGACAGTTCCATGATTTGTGAGGATATCATTAGCATCCTGTGTTACCTTGTTCCGTAAAATTGTAAGTGCAGCAAAATATTTTCTGCTGCCTTTCTTATATAATTGCATTGAATTGCTGGCGGCCTCCCGCCAACTAACATATGAATCTTTACCATCGAAATTGGGCAATGATTTTATAACATCCAAAGGCTCATCGCACTTGATATTTTCATCAATAGGCTGGATTTTATATTCCGTTACTGTATTTATATTGACTATATCAGACAACTGCTGAGAAAGTCTATCTATGACCTCCCTTAATGGGGCGGTCTGGGCACGAATTAACTCCGTGATCTGAGCATTGGTAGCCATGTTTAGATTTCTAAACAAGTCCGCCAAATCATCCACAGATCTACTTAAATCTTCCTCCCCTGGCAAGTAACCTATTTCGTCTGCTATCTCCCTAATATTAGCCAGCGTTTTTGTTACCATAAATTTATCGAAAAGAAAAAAAATTTTTTAAAGGGAAGCCCTATGCTCTTTATTAAGGATTTAGTTCTACTGATCTTGCAACGAAATTTAATTTATCTAAGCTGTATTTTAAATCAAATATTGCCAATATAATTTAGTTCTTATTCAACTTATACTAACAATTATTTATAGCTTACTGGTAAGTTGTTGTTATTGTTGACCCACTTGTTCCTTATAGCTGTTTCGATAGGCTGCTTTAAGCTGACCCGGTTCCACTCGTACCGGGGTGATGCTGCCCAGCTTTGGCAGTGAACCAAATTCACACTATCAGTTTTTTTAATAAAAAATAGTATTTCTTTTTTTCCACACTGCGTAAACTATTTTAATTTTTTGGTTTTTATATTTTCGTTGTTTCTTTTTAAATATAGTTAAAATAGTATTTTTGAATATAGTTAGAATAGTATTTCGGTTTTTTTTTTTTTACACAATTTTTTGGTTTTTATATTTTTGTTGTCTCTTTTTAAATATAGTTAAAATAGTATTTTTGAATATAGTTAAAATAGTATTTCGGGTTTTTTTTTTTCACACAATTTTTTTGGTTTTTATATTTTTGTTGTCTCTTTTCTCCTTTCCTAAGGATACTTGTTTTTTTCACTTTTCTCCTTTTCTAAGGATACTTGTTTTTTTTTTTTTTTTTTTTTTTTTTTTTTTTTTTTTTTTTTTTTTTTCACTTTTCTCCTTTTCTAAGGATACTTGTTTTTTTTTCACTTTTCTCCTTTTCTAAGGATACTTGTTTTTTTTGTTTGGCTATCCCGGTTGAGCCCCCAGTTAATTTCAGTTAATTACTCCATTAGTTTTTTCTTAAATAAAATACATTTTTTGTTTGAATTCTTTTGATTACATTCTTTATTGTTTCCCGTCTGATAGCATACTTAAAACTAAACTTAATACTCACAAAAACATATAATTATATCAACAAAAAGCATGATCGCGTAGTTGAATTGGATCAGCACTTTTACGCCGCGCGTGTAGTGTAATCCAATTCTTTTGTTTTCTTTTAAATAAAATATTTAGTTTTGCAGACATAGTGTCAGCAAAATATTGTGAGAATTATCTGTTGGCAAGCCGTTGCCTTAACTTGTATTATTAACTGCCGATGATTTTATTCTGCTACGATTTTACCCGAAAAAAGTATAGTAACTTCTGGTAAAATGAGAAACACAATTACTTTCTTATCACGCTCTCATTTACCGAATTTTTGTTAATAAAAACGCTTTTTGGTAAGATGGAGTCAAAGCGGGTTCGCGAGGGTAACGTTTGTCGAACAGAACTAAAATAAGAAAATATATAATTTTAACAGAATAAATAAATAACATACCATTGCTACTCACGCCTGTTAAGGTTTAAATATTTTTGGTGGTGGTTCAAGGTCATGATCTGACTCTGCACTACTACAAGAAGAAAGAGGATCCAAAGGCACATCTCTAAATCCAGTGTCTCCTGGGTCTTCCATATCACCATCCTCACACAGGCACACCTTGTGGCTCCACCAACAAACCTCTGCAAGCATTGCGTCCAGCTTCTTGCCTTTGAATCTTTTTTCCATTGGCATTGTGACCTGGTGGAATCGCTCCCCTTGCTCATCTGATTCGGTGGGCAATTGTTTTAAAAAAACATCAATATGATGATGCAAAAAATGCAATTTCAGCGTCATCGATACATTTATATTTTCAAAATATTGCAGCATTGTTGCCACTAATTTCTTTGCTTTATCTGGCTCTGCTCGATCCTTTCCTAAAACATTCTGAATTACAGCTTTGAGAGCGTCCCATGCGTTTCGGAGATTAAAATTTACATTTGTAAGCACAGCTGTAAATGTATCGTTTTTCATTAACTTCCTGATATCTGGGCCGTTCAGGACACCTGTTCAATGTAAACAAATTTATTACAAACGATTAAGATAGGTATAGATAAAGCGGGACCCGCGAAATCAGATATAAAAATAATTAAAATTACATAATTACCAGCTTTAATTTTTGCATCGCTGAGTTTCGGAAATATAGTTTTCAAGCAATCAAAAACTTCATCACTACTTCCAACAGCAGTTTTGATGAACTTTGAAGCGATTCCTAGTTTTATGTGGAGCGGCGGAAGTAATATATCACTAGTCTCCCTTATGAACGGCTCATTTTTCAGTTTAAGTTGTTTTACGTTTTCGGCATCTCTTGCACTCCAGTTTGTGCGCTTATACTGATTGCCCGGGTATCGTGAGTCCCAATCGCAAATAAAGCAAAAGAAGCTAGGGAAGCCACCTTTTGAAATTATTCCTGAAAGAAGAGCACTTGAGAAAGGATACTACTAAATACAAATAGAAAATAGTACCTTGCATTATGTTCACGACTTTTAAATCGCAACAAATTTTCCATTTGTGCTCCTCATATTTGATTTTCTCCAATATATTACCTAAAGTTTCATAGCATTCCTTCATATTAGTGCCATATGCTAATGGAATTGAAGGCTTGTTGTTAGTTTTATGGAGCAGCACAGCTTTTAAACTTGATACTGAGCCATCAATAAACAATCGCAGTGGATGGAATTTGTTTGGGTCGGTCCATATGAGAATTTTTTTGCTTTGGTTTGGATCTACAACTTTGCCAAAGACATAAAAACAAAATTCCGAACGGTTTATGATATATGGATTCCATAAAAATTTTCCTTTTTTAAAAAAATCATGTTTGGGTGCAAAAACTTAGGGTGTCCAAAAAAAAAAATTTCGATGTAATCTGGCCAAGTCCTTTGCGGATTTTTTTTAGTTTCGATATACACTTCAAAAAAAAACCGGGTACGAAAGAGGAACCAATTTATGTGTTGCACTGTGTAATATATGTTTTATTGATATAAAATAAGTTGATCGAATTAAATTAACGAGTTTTTACACTTTGAGCACGATTTGCCAACTACCCGTCCGCTCACAAAATACCCACTAATCAAGTCAATGCCAGTCTACAGAACGTCGTCTTCTCAGTTAACCCTTGTCCGTCCGTATAGCCCAAAACAACTGATTCCCACAATAATGAAAAATATCATATAATATTAATATTGTTCTTATTATTTTCTCCAAGCAAATGATCACCTCATTTAATAAAATTTGGAAAATTCAAGCTATCGTTCATATTATTTTTTCCACCACTTTATGTCCAACACACTGACAGCTAATGTCAATGAGTTTGAGATCTATGTAATCAATCTATCTAATCGACTGATGGGTTTTTTAATATAACAATCATAATTTGCCGCTTTGGTATGTATTTGACATGAGTACACATCTTACGTTTGTGTCTTTTTTCATTTTATTGTCAGCTGTGGTTAAATTAAAAATTTTTATTTCGATATACATATCTGAATTAATAAAAGTAATACAATTTATTATAATGAATTATAAGGAAAAAATCAATTGGTGGAACCATAAATTAAATACAACCATCAGATTGGCTAGACATTCGGAGGATCTTCTCCCTATACAATATCTATGTCACCGCTTCTTTACTGCTGGGCGTTCACAGCGTAGGTACTGCATATTGTCATCTACCTCTCAGTCTCTACAGATCCTATATCCCCTACGTTAGTAACCCCGGCACCCAGCTAAAATTAAGTTAATGAGGTCAACGTTTTAAGGACTGAACTGATAAATTAGATGTTTGAAATTCCTTGCAAAATATTTTAATAACAAACATAGGCCAAATAAAAGCTTAATCTCCATAGATTTTGAAATAATAATAAAAATTTTATATAAAGTTTTAAAAAATAGACCGAAGCTTTATACAATATTGGTTTTTATGCAACAACAAAAGTAAAAATTCTCAAACACTAACTAGATTCGTGTTCAACGTGTCAAAAATATTATGAGAAATTTATTTGGAGGCGGATCTTTTTAAAGCATAGTTATCCTTTTCGGTTAAAATAATTACATCCAAATATGTTTTTTTTTAACAACAATAAAAATATGCGTTTTTTTTTTATCAACAATAAAAAATGAAATAATTAAATTATTTTTGATTCAAACAAAAAAATTTAAAAACAAAATGATTACAGAAAACTATTTTACAAAGAGTGTGTTTTGCGGAGAAAAAAATGTATGGGAAAACATGTACAAAATATGTTTTGTTGTAAAACTCGTTCAAAACACCTGCAGTGGAAACTTAGCCTAACATTTTGTTCAAAATCCATATCTACGCCATTTCCAACTGCAAAGAATAGAGGAATTGAAATTGAGATTTCTTAATTAACATTGAGAGAGTTCATTTTGTTTTAAAATAAAAAATATTTAAAAATGGATAAAGAAACAAATCGACGACGTGCTTTCAGAAAGTTCTATATGTAACTTAGACAAATCTTCACACAAGCAGGTCCAACTTTGCAGGCAGGTCAAAGGACTGAAATAGAAATTTTCTATTTGATATTCAGAAAAGATGAAATTAAAGTAAATTTTTTTTTAGAAAAACATACGAATTGAAATCAGAATGTGCAGATAAAACTTGACAAACTGGTATATTGAAAATTTATATGGGAAACAACAAAAAATCTGTCAGTTAAAATACCAGTTAGTAGCTATTGGGTCGTTGTGAAAATGAGGCTAAATCATAAAACAATTAAAATTTGAACAATAGTTTACTGTTCTACTGATTTATCTTGCATTTTTAGGGTAAATTAATGAGATGTGCTGGAATGATGTATGGCTTTTCTGCAATGACTACCATAAATTCTTATAGGTTGTTGACATTTCCTCACATCTTAAATTAAAATATCCACGTTTTAATCCATTTTGTTACTGACTGAAGTTCTGGTCGCTCCAATAAATGTATATTTGGAAATAAATCATTCTGAATTGAATTTTTTTTTTTCCTTTTTAATTATTATATAATTTTATTATTTACGTTTATATGTTATCTAAATCACTTTTATTTTACTTTTTAACAAAATTGTATAATAACATTAATTATCTCAGTGATGTTATATAAGATTTATTCTTGTTGTACTGGATTGTCACAAAAAAAAAAAAAACAAAAAAAAAAAAATCCAAGTTAAATTTGTTGGTTGGTATGTTGTTAAAAAAATAATTTTATAGATTCCACCCTGGAATCTTTTCTTTATAAGGATATAATAAAGCTCGTTTGAGGGTGTCAACGAATCTTTTTGCTTGACCGTTTGAACTTGGATGGTAGCGTACAGTTCTTGTATGTTGTATTCCACGTTCTTTGCACCACTGTTCGAATTGATCCGAACAGAACTGTGTTCCGTAGACGGATACTATTTGTTCACGGTTTCCAAATTGTGAACAGTATTCATTTAACAATTTTAGGGTTGAAATCGCTGTCATCGATTTGATTTCATATATAGCTGGGTATTTGGAATATGCAAATTAATGTCTTTTAGTATATGTTATTTAAAAAAATATTTTTTATAGATTCCTAACAACTTGGAATCTTCTTTAAGAATGAAACACTTTTTACTTTTTTTTAATATATATAAATTTTTTATTTAAACTTGTATTAAGGGTTAACTGAATATCTTTAGAACAATGATCTGAACAGTTGCACTTTCCTTTTAAAACTGACTTTACAATGCAATTGTTTGCAGTATTTATACTAATTATAATTTAGTATTATTCTTTATTATAATACGTTTTTACGATTTGTTATTGTTTTTACAATTTTTACGGTGTATATTAATATTAATAGAATGACTAATAGAATCAAAATTATTAAAATTGAATTGTTTTTTTTTTTAAGTTTCTCTTCTTAGATTTAAAAGTTCAGTTTATTATCCTCTATTATATTTACAATATTATAATCATTTAATTTGTTAGTCTTAATATAATTCCATAATTGTGTATTTTCATATACAATATTATCAATTGTAGTATAATTATCGAAAGTTACTAAATAATTTCCTTGTACTAGGTGATAATCAATTGTGTGATTACCATTTACTAAAATTGCTCCGCCTTTAATTGACTATATTTTTTTAATTTAGTTTTAATTTTGGTAGAATTAGGTTTGATATTATTGAATAAATTTGATAAACAACTAGGTTAATTTGATGACATACAAAAAGTATTTTTTAATTTTAGTTTACAATTTTTTATGTTAATATATTTACTTCTACATTTTGCAATATTATTGCTAAGTTTTAATTTTTCATTATTTCTGTTAATGGGTCTTACTTCGTAATTAGTATTCAATACTTTATATAAACTATTATACAATCTTTAGTTTGTTCTATTTTAAACAATAATGAATAAGTCTGATCACACTATCACTTTTCCTTTCATTATCTATTATATCCTTAATTTTCATCGTATTCAATATAGCAGGGTTTAAAATGTTAAATTTTCCCATTGAGATAGTATGTACAAGATTTTGCAAATCTGTCAAGATCAATCTGATTCTATGCTTATATAATTAAATAGTATTTGAGCTTTTATTATTCTTTTCTACTATTTTCGACATGTCTGAAATCATTTTAAATAATTTGGAATTGGTGATAAATTGTTTATTGTTATTGGAAACTAAGTCGTTGATCATGTCAGTTATTCTAACGAAATCATCATGATCTGGTGTTCGTGCAATCCACTTCCATAAGGTACCGTGTTCGTTTATACCTCGTTTAGTCCTCTCATTTACAATGAATTCTCTTAGTAGTGAATCTAGTAATTCCAATTCTAGTGAATCTATTTCTTTCTCCTCAGTTGATTCTGAATAATAATTAGTATTAGTATTTATTAACAAACACGTATTGGAATAGTATTCGTTTACTTATTAAGGTTTTCGTTTCTTCCAAGATTTGTTTATAATATGTCAAATTCGTGACATGAAAGATTCTTACAAAATCGTTATATATTCCAACTCTGCCGTTTTGCAATAGTAAGTATTCATCCCTAGTGTAATCTACTATATCCTTGCCATTATGGTCAAAATTATTCCAATTATAGTAGTGAGTATCATCTAAAAATATTTACTTTATGTTATCCTTGTGAATTAATCTATTACCACTTTTTATTATAACTTTGTTTCCCAAATCTTCTAAAACTTCCTGTTTTCTATATTCAGGTCTCAATTTGTTTCCTTCGGTAAGTATCTTTTCATAGATTATATCGCCTGGGAAATAATTTTTAATCCTTCTTTTCATATTGAATCTTTCCAACGTTCTGTTCCTAGCGTTAGTTAACCGTTCTGGTATATGAATATGATCACCAGTATGTCTACTGGTGTCATATCAGTGACTGAATGAATTATTATATTGTTGAACCGCTCTGAATATTGCCTTCACTTCTCCAGTGAGTTCAAATTCGTCTGGGATACATCTAGCTATTTCAATTATTGTTGAGTGAACCCTTTCGACTTGTCCGTTGGTACTCGTATGTCCTGGGCTACAATAAAATATATATCGATTCCTAATCGATCCATTTGTGATCATCATTATCAAGAGTTATAATTTTAACTTCAGGATAAGGCTGTTAAAGTTCTAAAACCTTTTCGTCTAATTTCGTTTTGCCCTCTTTCTGTTTGATAGTTAAAAACTTTGAATAAGCATCTATGCAAGTTAAAAATTTCAAATTTTGTGAGTAGAATATGTCTATATCAAATTGCTCTCCCTCCCTGTTTGGAATTGGGGCCTCTCCAATTAGTATTTCTATTGGATGTCTCTTATATTTATTTTTATTGCAAACTTCGCAATTTCTAATTTTTTCCTTGACCATTTTAATCATATTTGGCCAGTAATACATCTGATTGATCTGTTTAAAGTTCTCGGTGTGTTTCGTCAACTATTGCACATTGGTCTTCTTTGTTTACTGTATCCTGTGGAAATTTTGTAGTATGTCGAAAATTGACACTACTGAAAGTTGTGAAAAGTATTTCTATTATTTATTATAATACCTCGGGTGTTCAATAAATTCCTGTAACCAAATTGAGTCTTATATATTTTATTAATATAGTTTTCAAATTTTCGACTGTGTTGTATTCAATTAAATGTCTGGTTTTACGAAAGACTTGTAATTGTTCATGAATTGTGAATCTACCTTTATCAATTAACAATTGTTGTTTAAATTGGTTTAGGGGTTTACCAGTGGTTGGTACATGACTTTCATCACTGCTTTCCGCTGAGTTTTGTGTATCAATAAAAGATTGTTGATCACTTTCCTCTTCTTAACCACTTAATTGGTTAATTTCATCTTCTAAGTTATTGATGAATTGTCTTGACAAAGCGTCTGCAACTACATTGGTTGTTCCTGGTTTATATACCATTTTAGGTGAATATTCTTCAATAAAAGTATGCCATCTTTTCATTTTAGCATTAGGATTTCTGCTTGAAACTGCAAATGTCAAAGGTTGGTGGTCGGTGTGAATTTCGAGATCTCTTGACCCATAGAGATAATTTCTCAAATTCTTTAAAGACCATACTATAGCGTATAATTTTTTTCATTTGTGGCATAATTTCGTTCCGTCAAGTTTAATGTTTTCGAGATGAAAATTATTGGTTTTACATCCTGCGAAAGAACTGCTCCGATTACGTTATTTGATGCATCTATTGTAAGTATAAATTTCTTACTAAAATCGGGTTGCGTTAGTTCAATTTGGCCGATCAATAGACGTTTGAGTCTGTTGAAAGCATTTTTTCCTTCCTCGTCTAAGTCTATTGAGGTTTTTTTTTGACATAGTAGTGGATATTCTACTATTTTCTCCAGTTAAGAATTTTGTCAAAGGTTTTGATATTAAGGCGTAATCTTTTATAAATTTTGCAATAATATTCTGTCATTCCCAAAAAGCTTCTTAATTGCCCTAAGGTTGTTGGTTCCGGTCATTTATCAATGGTTTCCTCCTTTTTAGGATCCGTACGAATAGTTTCGTATGCAACAACATAACCTAAAAATTTGACTTCCTTTTTATAAAAGTGAGATTTCTTCAGAGATATTTTCATATGTGTTTCTCTTAATGTGTTAACTTTTATTTCCAAGTGTTCCTCATGTTCAGCTAATGTTTTTCCTTCCTATATAATCTCTTAAGATATTATCCATAGCTCTTTGAAATATGCTTGGTGCGTTTTTTAGTCCAAAAGGCGTTTTTTATAGAGTGACACAAGTTTAAATCATAATAAAACAAGAAAATATTTTATATTTTATCTTTATTAGCAAGAAAATTTTATGAAATTAATGTTTAAATATGGTTTCTGCCATGTGGCCGCCACGGCTGGCGCTTAGAAGGCGTAATCTGGAACAATTATTTTCAACAACTTTTCGCAGCATTTGCGACCGTATTTCGCCCATAACTCTTCGAATGTTGATTTCCAGGTGTTCAATTGTTTGTGGTTTACGTAGACAAGTGACTTAACATAACCCCAAAGAAAATAATCCAATGGGGTTAAATCACACGATCTTGGTGGCCAATTAATTGGGCCATTACGTGAAATTATTTTTCATCAAAAGTTTCTTTGAGTAAATCAATTGTAGCGTCCGCTGTGTTTCATGTGACTCCGTCCTGTCGGAACCACATACCAGCAAGATTAATGCCACGTAATTGAGGTACGAAAAAATTTCGAATCATGTTCCTATACCGTTCATAATTGACAGTAACATTCTGACCATCATCGTTTTTGAAGACATATTGACATATTTGAAGACATAATTGCCGGCGCATACGATGGTCGTTTGACTTTAATTCCTGCACAAGTTGAATCTTGAAAGCTTTTAAGCCAAAATCCTTTCGTAAAATCTTCCATAAATCTTTCCTGTACAGCTTCTTCAGTGCGCACTGTTCGGCGTCTCACGGAATGCACAATATCAGTAACAGTAACTGTGGTCCGAAAACAATATATTGTTCTTCGAATTAGCCGCTCTGAAGGACGATTATGTACGCCATAAAATGGAAGAAGTGCACGATGAGTTTGACGAATAGAACAATTATTTTAATTAAAAATTTCAACAATTTGCACACGTTGCTCTGGTGTAAGTCGATTCATAATGAAATTTCAAAGCAAACGTAACAAAAAGCAACTATCAGCTGTTAAAAAACACGCTTTATATTCGTATTTGCCATTGTTCACTGAGAAAGTTGTTTTTTTCAATATGATCTTCATGCATTAGGATTTGATGAAACCCTGGTTCAAGATCTATTGTGGAAAGTATTTTGCTTCACCAAGATTGGATAGAATTACATTCGTATCAGGTATTGGATATTTATCTGAAACTGTGACTTCGTTCAGTTTTTTGAAATCAATTACCATTCTTGGTTTAGGTGTACCATCTTCATTTATTCCCTTATTGGCAACTACAAAGATTGGTGAATTGTATAGACTTTTACTTGGCCGTATAATTCCTGTTTGAAGCATTCTCTTAGCCTCTTCATTAACAAATTTATTTGCCGCTAGTGGATATGGGTATTGTTTACTCCATATTGGCGTATCCACTGTTGTCCTGATTTCTGCCTTGATATCAGTTCGTTTGCTTTCAAAACTTTAAAGATTTTATAGTCCGTATTAACATCTTCCAAATAATTTTCAAAATGATTAACTATTTGATTGAATTCTATTCTTTTCTCAGTGTCTTCTATACATTCTGAAAATGTTTTTATTATTTTTGTTGCAGCAGATGTAATGTGTTCTTTAACTAATACTATAATTTCCGTGACGTCAGTTCTTGTAAAATTTGGTTTTGAATGCAAATTCGATGCAAAGATGTTTATTTTGATGTTTTTTTTTTTTGCTTTATTATATTTTCCAGTTTTGAACTAAAAAATTTAACTTTTATAAGTTTGTTTTAAGAAATAAGTTCGTTGTTTGAAATAAGTTCAAAAATACTTAACCGTTTAGGCCTAAATGTACCCCGTATTTTGGCATAAATCTTTACTTGAAATATAATAGGTTATGTTTCAAGTAAATGCTTAAACACTTGCCTTTGCGCCAAAAATGTTGCGCCCAAAAATAGTTTGTATTCACTGAATAGAATAATTTATTAGGTATATTCACCAAATGTGTTAACTCCCCCGTTTTCAAGAATCGGCGTCTGGCTGATCAATTAGAAAACCTAAGGGTAGTTTATCTTAACCTCAGGAAAGTTAATCGTGGACGGAATTTTCAGTGTTCCCTGACGGTTCCTGCATTTGGAGTATATCCGGACTATAAATATAATAGAAAAACCCACAAAGAGTATCAGAAAATTAGAACCGATAGAAACAATGCCCTTATATGAAAGTTCCTTAATTTGTTTTATATTCGCAAGATGTAAGTGATGGAGATATTGGAGGTGGAGTCTAATCTCTTTTTAGGTTATGTTACTTCGTAATACTGGTGGAAGTATTTGGAAAGATGTTGCCTGCTGTTCCGTCTGATATACTTTCAATTGTTTGTTGATTTTCAATTTGATATTCACAGGTTGCTTTTTCGTTATCTAAAATTCCAACTATGCAGTGACTTGCAGTTAGTTTCTCAATCTGATTTTGTTTGCATATTGTAATCTCGCCGATCTCCAAGCATTTTTCCTTGATTCCGTATTTCTCTGTTAGCGATATTAGTAAGTTAGTGAAGCCAAGGTAAATTCGTTTGTTGTTTTTTATCGTTGAACGTAGGAGTACATTGTTAAATAACGTGTTTCCTGTTTGTGGAAGAGAGACAATATATAAAAGAAGTGAATTTTTTATGACCATTGAAGGTTCCGCAAATTGAAGAGCTTGTATTTCGCTTTTATATGGAAGTGTTTCCGTCTGGGAAAGTATGTTCTGAATATCTCCATTGTTCAATATTTCTGAATGCACAATTCCTTTTTTCGCCAGCTGGCTTGCCATGACGATTTGAGATATTTCTTCTTTAATTAGTCCAAGTTTGTTGAAAAGTGTTTGGGCACGTCTGTGAGTGTCATCAATGTTTGTTTCCGCTGCTATTCTATTTTAATCATCTAGTAAGTTGTTTGTTGTTCTTATCAGGTATTGGTTTATAGTATATTGCTTGTTATTGTTTTCAATAACGTCACTTGTTTTGCTGAGTATCTTGTTCCAATCAGTAGCGTCTGGATTTCCCGCGATCCACTTCCAAGCATTCTTCACCTTCGGAATTATCTTCATATTGTTCTGCTTGGATCTCGTTGCAATCTGGAAGTTGCTCTTCCTCTTCCATTATGTCCGTGTAAAACAACCGCTGTTGTTTTCGGGAAATGTTAGAAGAATAAACGGAGTTGGGTAACGGGGATTTTTCTGGTCTGTTCATGTAATTAACATGGTGAGACTTCATAGAAGGGTCTATTTCCATTGGGACTGGCGGTTTGGGTTGGGTGGGCCTAGGGGGTGGGTTATTGTGTACGCGTAGTTGAGCAGGAGTGTTATAAATACGATTCTTTTCATTTGGATTAAGATTTCCCTGGGGTATTGTTGGCCTATTGGAATTCCCAGTTTTATACATTTGGTTAATGGGCGAGGTTATGGTATTGGGATAACGTGGGTGAATAGAAACGTTTCTGAAATTCAGATTTTGAAACTCAAGGCATGACGTGTATGCCTCGGGCAATGTTCTCGGTTTTTGTATCGCAAGCATCCTTGAAACGTCTCCATTTATCCCTCGAATGAAGACATCCAAAGCCCTATTTCGATAGCTTGAAATTCAAGCTTCAACAGTTTCACTCGATTAATTATCTGTTTTGATCTTATTTATAATAAGAGATAATTGGTGATTTACTCTCGCATAAAATTCATCAATTGTGCCGTTTCTTTGGCGCATAACGCTAAGCCCGTATTCCAATGTTTGAATATCTCTTTTGTCAGCGTAATGAAGAGAGAGACAGTTTTTAATTTTCTCCCAACTTTCGTCAAATATGTTATAAGAGATCAGTGCCGTATCCGCGGGACCTCTAACTTGTTGTCGAATGTGTTGTAAGATCGCCCTGTAAATGGGTTTATGTTTAACGATCTCATAATCTCTTAGGACGGACTCCACATTGTGAATCCATGAAATGTATTGGACGGGATTGCTACTTAAATAGCTTAAATATATTCACCCTCTTGGCCATGTTGTATTTTCTATATTTAATGATGAAGTTGTTGTAAGTGTTGTTTTTTTTCTCTTCTTTTTTTCACCGATGGTGTTTAGGCTACACCACCCTTGGGCACTCGGCTTGGTGACCGGTTACACTGCATCTTCCATCATTATAACACATCACATCAGTTTTTCTTAATATTTTTTCATTTTTCTGAGAACTATATTTGTCTCTATATTAAAGCGATTATTTCGTTAGATTGGTTACATTTATGTTAATTTTTTGTTTGTTTTATTTTTCATTTTGTTTGGGTATAAAAAAAATGTTTCATTTCACTGGTATAAAAAATTGTACAAAAAGATTGTTTATCTTTGATTATTTTTTTTTTTTTAATAAATTCTCGTGTATTTTTTGATTAATTCCATAGAATTATTTAATTAGTTTTTATTTTTCATGTTATATAAATTATTTAAAATTTATAGATTTTTATTTTTTAATCTACAAATAATGTTTTAATATATTTTTTTTTTAAATTTTTTCACAAATTTTTTTTTTTTTTAATAAAATTTTCATTAGTTTTTAATTAATATTTGTTATAAAGTTTCTCCAGGTGGAGGACGACGAATCGTGTGCTCTAGATCGGTCAGTCTATTACCGAGAACCTTTACTTGCTCGATCTGGGCGTTAAGAGCACCAGTCAGTTGTGTAATGGCATCCCTTATTTGGTCCATTTCCATAAAAATTATTCTTTCACCAAGAAAGTGTATACTAAGCAGTGTATAATAAGAAAATTTGGTTGAGTTTCGTTAAAATTTACGTATAATATTATAGTGTTTTCTTTCAAGTTATAAAATTGTTATCTTTAATTTGTACTTATAAAATTTAAATTTTTAAGATAATTGGAAAAAACTAGCTTTTTCCTTTGTAAAGGTTTATTTAATTTTTGTCTTTATTTTGTACTTATAAAATTTAAATGCACAATAAAATTTTATATTTGTAACCTGTTTTTGACTTACATAACTAATATCAGCATTCTTTCCGGGAGGAGAGTATTATCCTTTTTGTTTCCCCTTTGCCACCAGTAACTGATGAGTTGAGTTCTCTTGTATCGTTGATTCGTTTTTGTTGAATTGTGAATTGCAGCTTTGATGAAGGCTTTTTTGCAGATCACTTCTCTTAGATAGGATGTTTATTACTCCTTCAATTTCGCTCACTTTGGGTTTTGCAATGCCGTTCTTTGTTTCCACACTTTTCTCGGCTTAACACTTTATTACCCGTTTTGTTGAGGTTTGTTTGCGTTTTTTTAATTATAAAAGAATTACGCAGTTTGTTCCTTTTCTTTAACTGAATGTTTTTTTTGTTTTGATTAAAACACTGTTTCCTTTTACGTTTTTAATTATTAGAAAAGTTTTACGCGGTTTTATTTTGCTTGAACGTTTTTTCTTTTGATTATTGGATTCAAAATCTTTTTACGTTTTTTTTTTTTTTTTTGATTATTAGCTTCAAAATCTTTTTAACGTTTTTTTGTTTTGCCCGGTTTGTTTTGTTTATTTTGCGGGCTTAAATTTAGAATGCTCGGGCGCCAGTAAACAAATCTGTTTGTACGTTTGAAGAGAACTAACTTTATTAAACATTTTATTCTTTTTTATACTTAATTTCTACTTAAATTATTGCTAACATTTCAAAATAAGCGGAAACATAATATTTGCTGAACATTAGATTTTTTGTTAAGTTTTAATTAGGTCATCTTATTAATTGCATTAAATTTTTGTTAAGTTTTAATAAAGTCATTTTATTAATTGCTTATTAGTAATTTTACGTTATATTTAATTAGGTCATTTTATTATTTGCTTATATTGTAACTTATTATTAATTGATTTAAATATAAAAAGGTGTTCATGTTTGTGTCGGCAAAAATGTGTGTCTTGTGTTTTATGTTTTGGGTGTTATTAACTGTATTCACTGAATATAATAATTTATTAGATATATTCACCAAATGTGTTAACTTTGATGCACATACGTAGGATGCAAGTGTTGGGATGATGCAGAACGTTGACAAATCCTCTTTGCGTCCATCAAACCCTTGTATCTTTTCAAGATACCTAAGTGGGTTTATATCCAATGATCTGCCATTAGCTGCTGCTGCTAAACCAGCATTAGGTGGGTTGAGCGACATTTTTATATTGTGATAGAAAACCTCTGCGTGGTATCTTTTTTACAATAATAAGTTCACTCAGGGGGTGTAGGTTTTTATTTACGGATTGTCACCTTTTTACTTTTTTAGTAAACTTTGCTTTGCACGGATTTTACTTTTTTAGTTTTGCAACAATCCTACCGACTGCGCCAGTTTTGATTAAAAACAAATCAACTTTTTAATCTTGTAGGTTTTTTAAGACTGATCTTTCTTTATTTTTCTGTTTGGTTTAAAAGTACAATTTGATGATACATAAAATTAAATAGTACACTTGAACTTATAAATTAATTTAGTTATACCTATGATTTCTCGCTATGCGAGTTGTTGCCTTTTTTATTAAAAAACAATTAGTCCATTACTTTTTTATAGTGTTTTTTTTCTTGTTTGTAGCTTAAGTTTCTAAGTATTTTGTTAACTGAAATGTAAGATCTCACTATGTGAGCTTGAGTTCAATTTTTAGACTAACTTATTAAAATGAAAATTAAATAAAAAAGCCCACAACTTCAGTAAACAATTCCACAGCAATTATGCCCGTTCAGCAAAATATGAATCAAGCAAAATATGAAAAATGTATGGTAGTGTCTGCTACGAAATTACTGCTGTGTTTACAATATTTTGAGTGCGCGAATAAAATATTTAATTCAAAAAAACCGCGTTTTAAAAAAGGTAAAACTTTATTGATGAGCTACAAGATTAAGACTAAATTTACAATTTCATTTTTCTTATCAACTAACTTCTTAAAAGTATGTAATTGTTGTATTGTCAGCAAAAGAATATTTTAAGTTATTGTGAAATTTTGGAAATCAATATAAAACTGTTTACTAATTAAAATTGAAACTAGACTGTTGATTAAACAAAATTAAATTAAAAAATATTGACGAAATCAAATTAAAGTGAAACTGCTGACAATGCAATAATTATTTTATGGTTCAACAACACTACCAATGCTGTTTAAGAGTTGGTCGAACTTGTCTGGGGTTTTGGTAGTATTTATATAAAGGGTGGTTAAATTTCAAGGGCCGATGTTGATTTTGAATAAAACACAAACTATTTAGGAAATTATTGTAATTTTATTTTATTATGATATATTGGTATTACTCAATTATGTATGGATCAAAATATCGGCCAAATGGGCGCCGCGACCACTGCGGCACACCTCCATCCGATGGTCAAAATTTTCGATGACGCTGAGGCATAATGGAGGTTCTATGCCGTTAATGTGCCGAATTATCTCATCCTTTAGCTCTTGAATTGTTGCTGGCTTATCGACGTACACCTTTTCTTTAAAATAACCCCAAAGAAAAAAGTCCAACGGTGTCAAATCACATGATCTTGGCGGCCAATTGACATCGCCATTACGTGAGATAACACGGCCATTGAATTTGTTGCGCAAAAGAGCTATTGTTTCGTTAGCTGTGTGGCAAGTGGCACCGTCCTGCTGAAACCACATATCGTCCACATCCATATCTTCCAATTCGGGCCATAAAAAGTTCGTTATCACCTCACGATAGCGAACACCATTCACAGTAACTGCCTGACCGGCCTCATTTTGGAAAAAATACGGCCCGATGATGCCGCCAGCCCATAAACCGCACCAAACAGTCACTCTTTGTGGGTGCATTGGTTTTTCGACAATCACTCATGGATTCTCATTCGCCCAAATGCGGCAATTCTGTTTATTGACGAATCCACTGAGGTGAAAATGTGCCTCATCACTGAAGATGATTTTCTTCGAAAATTGATCATCCACTGTTGCCATTTCTTGCCACCATTCTGCCCATTTACGACGTTTGGAATGGTCAAGAGGCTTTAGTTCTTGAGCCAATTGCACCTTGTAAGCGTGTAAATGCAAGTCTTTATGCATAATGTTCATCAACGACGAGCGTGAGAGGTGCAATTGTTGGGCACGTCGACGAGTTGAGGTGGACGGCTCTTCAGCCACACTATCGCGAACAGCAGCAATATTTTCTGCAGTACGAGCTGTACGAGCATGCACTGGTGTTCTCACATCTTCTACAGACCCGGTTTGCTCGAATTTTTCCACGATTTTTGCGATTGTACGCACATTTGGACGATCAAATTGACCAAAAAAATCACGAAGTGCACGATATGCATTTTGATTTGAACGCCCATTTTCATAATAAGTCTGGATAACTTTAACACGTTGTTGGATTGTGTATCTCTCCATGGTTCAAATTGAGTAAGTCTGAAATAGAGAAATGTCAAATAAAATTCGGAAAAAAACTTGGCGTTTAGGTGTGGTTCACATTCAACATCGGCCCTTACAATTTAACCACCCTTTATGTAACCACTCCCCCCTTTAGATTAGAATTCTCCTGAATTCTTTTATTTAATTTTACAGTTATATATTTATGTTTAATAAAAATTATATTAATGATAATAATTATTACAATTATAATTAAAATGTTAATGCTGTATGTTATTTTTCTATGGTATTTTAAATCTTTAATATTCTTTACGTTAGATTGATGTTCAAGTTCAATTTGTTCAAATGTTATTTTATTGGTAAAATTTTTTAATATTTCAATACTGTTAAATATTGGTTTCTGTTCTATATTTTCCACAATATTTGAGAAATAGTAATCTTTTATTCTAATTGAACAATTATTATAAATTATTAAATAATTTCCATTTAAGATAGTTCTTTCAGAATTGCAAGTTTGATTGATATTAATGTTTTTTGCGTTTTTAATTATGATTGTGTCTATATTTAATTCTAATATTTCAAAATCTTTATATTTTATCAGTTTGCAATCGTTTTTAATTATGCAATGTGTGCTTATTTTCAAATCTTTTAAATGCTTGTTTTCTTCAAATTTATAAACTTTATTTTTGAATTTAAAAATTTGTTCAATATTATAATCTATTTCATTATTTTCGTTATTTGGTATAGGTACAATTGACCTTAGTTTGACTATTTCAAATGTTTTGGGTATTTTAATGCCAAAAATTAAATACGAGTTATTTAAAACTGCTGTTCCAAGTTGTATATATTTAAGTTTATTATAGTCAATTTCATACTTTTGTATTTCATAGCTTGTTAAAATATTTGGATGTACAATATTATGTTGTGCAGAAATTACATTATCTTGTAGTTGCTCTATTTTATTTTTCAATAATTGTATGTTAGTCATTTGTTCCAAGTATATATTTTTCTTATTTTCTATTTCCAAGAGTTTACTTATAGAATTTATTTCCCTTTCTATTGCCTTTCTATCATTACTTATAACTAATTTTAAATGGTTTAGAGTGTCATTAAAATAGTCATTAATTAATATCTGTTGATCTGTTGATTATTCCATTAACGTTTAAAAGATGATTTTGTATGTTCTGTCTGTCTTCTTCGTCCATTGTTCCAAATAACCACTTTGACATACTACCTATTCCATTTATGAGTCCCCGTTTTCGTCTATTCTGTTTCGGTATTAAAGTCATTAATTTATTTCTAGTATCCATAAGTTCTAGCTGTAGTAAATTTTTATTTTCTATTTCCATTAAAATAATATTCTCCGTTATGTTATCTAGAATGTCTTCTATTTCGTTCAGGTTAACTATGTGTAATATTATGTCCGATTCATTAACAATTTCTTGATTTTTTACAAAAATATCTATAAATCCTGTTTGTACTGTCAAAAGTTCCGTAGTCATCATTCCCTTAGTTATCGGTATCCCTATCAGTATCGTCATCAGTATTGTCCATACCTGAAAATTTTAAAGGTCGTTTGATATTACAATTATGTATTCCGTCTAGTTTAGATTTTCTGTATTTTGGTTGTTCTTTATGTCTAACAGCCTTATAATTTTTAACAAATCACTCCTCTCTGTTTTCCGTATAATCTTCTCTATGTTTATTCAATTTATCTATTACTTTTCTCTTGTTGTCTTCTAGATTCTTTCTCTTGTTGTCTTCTAGATTCTTTTCCCAAATGAACCTCGCTAGGTTTACATTTAATGCTCGAATGATAGCGTTCATTATAATTTCGAATTGCTTTCTGAATCAATTGTTTCGTCGGGGTTTCCTTATCTGTTTTATACAATATTCTAAACTTTTCGGCAATTGTGTTATGCAAACGTTCTATGTCCGCGTTACCGGTGTGACTATTAGGTTTAGTTAGATGTAATTCAACATTTTCCCTCTCTAAAAACTCTTTTATTCTGATAGCCTTAAATTCATTGTCTGCCACTATCTTTTGCTATTTTAGCAAAATGATCCTCTAAATGTTCGATAATTGTTACATGATTTCTATCGTTGAGTGAGTAAGCTGCTCCAAATTTGGAAAATTTATCTATTACTGTTAAAAAATGATTTCCTTTAATTACATAAGTGTCTATATGAATAATTTCGTTCTTTCCCGAAGGTATTTCCGTAATTGAAAATTTCGGCTTAATTGGTTTCCTATCATACTTTACTTCCTGGCATATTTCACACTGATTAATGACTATCTGAATTAATTCCATTAGCTTTGGATAGTATATTTTACATTTAATCTGGTTATATGTTTCAATTATGCCTGAGTGCATACTTTCTCTAACATGGTAAAGAGATATCTGTTTAACTGCCTCTACCTCAGTTTCTATATCTTGTGCTCGCATAGTGCATTTTATAAATTATATTTGTTTGTCATTGGAGAACATTTCTATAAATTTTTCCTGAACCTTATTATAGTTATGTTCGGATAATTCTGAAAATATACCAATTTTCCCTTTGTTAATATATTTTCTAAATATTTCTCACATTCCATTAAAATCTGCCTCTGCTATAAAAATAATTATTTTACCATGTAACATTTTCATTTCTTCAACCTTGTTATTTGTTAATATAATTTGTGTTCTATATTTATTGACTATTTCCTCTTTTATATAAAAATGATCATGTAGGTTTTCCTCTGCTGAATGAACTGTTACCAAAGATGCATTATCATCTTCTATATTGTTTATTATATTAGAATCTGATTCACTATCTAAATTTTCCCTAACCTTTTCTTCATTAACGTTACCTATTCTACTTAAAAAGTCTGCTACTCTGTTTTCCTTTCCTTTTATGTACTCTATTTCAAAATCATATTCTCCTAGTTTCAGAAGCCATCTTTGATGTCTCGGAGACATATCTTTGCCCTTATATTTCGAGTGTAAAAACTTAATTGGTTGATGGTCCGTTAGAATTCTAAACTTTCTCCCATAAAGATATGGTCGCAAATAATTCACACTCCATAATATCGCTAAAAACTCTTTATCCGTTGCCGAATAATTTCTCTCGTGGTTATTTAATGTTCTAGATGCAAAACATATTGGGTGCCCTTCTTGTGATAAGACTGCACCAATTGCGTAGTTAGACGCATCTGTGGTTAAAGTAAATTTCTTTTCGAAGTTTGGATATCTAAGAATTGGATGTGATATAATTAAGGTTTTAAATTTTTCGAATGCTTCTATGTACGTTGGGTCTTTAATATTTATCTTTACACCCTTTTTCAAATATTTCGTTATCGGTTGAGCTACTTTTGCATAGTCCCTTACAAATTTTCTGTAATAACCCGTTAGCCCTAAAAAACTTTTTATCTGTCTTTCAGTTCTGGGAATCTCTAGCTCTTTAATAACTTTGATTTTCTCTGGATTTGGCTTAAGTCCCTCACTTGTTAGAATGTGACCCAAAAACTGAGTTTCCTTCTTCATAAAATTGCATTTGTCAATTTGTATTTTTAAGTTAGTCCGTTCCAGTACGTTAAATATGTCCGTTATGGCCCTCACATGTTCTTTTAGTGAAGTACTAAAAATGAGAATATCGTCAAGGTATACAACGCAAGTCTTATTAATGTAATCCCGTAGTGTCTCGTTCATTAATCTCTGAAAGGTCGCCGGTGCGTTCTTCAGTCCGAATGGCATTCGTATGAATTCGTAAAGTCCCTGTGGTGTTACAAAAGCTGTTTTTTTCCCTATCTTGTTCCTCAATTAATATTTGATGATATCCCTTAGCTAAATCTATTGTCGTAAAATACTGAAACCGTCCTAGCTTGTCTAAAATTGAATCTATATTCGGAAGAGGGAATTTATCATCTATTGTTACCTCGTTGAGTTTTCTGTAGTCCACTACAATTCTATATTTTTTCTGCCCTGAATTATCTACCTTTTTGGGTACTACTATCAAAGGACTCGAATACCTGGAGTTACTTTTTCTAATTATTCCCTGCTCTTCCATTTCCTTTATCTGTCGTCGTACCTCTTCCTCGTGTTGTGGTGGGTATCTGTACAATCTAGAATTTATTTGTTCATTCGTTGTCGTTCTAATTTCATGTTTTATGTCCGTAGTACTTGTCAACTGATCGCCCTCTTTAAAAAATAAATTCTTAAATCTTTTCAAAATGTTCGTTATTTCCCTATGTTCTTCTACATTTAAATGATCCAACTGAATCCTATCCCATACGAAATTAATTCCTTCCAGTGTACAAATTTCAATGTCCCTATATGGGTTTACTAAAAATCTGCTAATTTTCCCATTAAATGATATATATTCATCTATTAAATTTATTATAGTATTAAAACAGTTCATCAAGTCATATCCGATTATAAAACTATACTTTCTTCCCTTTAATTCAGTCAATTTCCATCTAACCTTTGAATCGATAGGCAAATTAAATTCATTAGGTGCATTGGTTAGCACCTCATATCTAATAACATCTCTTCCGGTTATTGTACTAAACTCAATTGGTTCCCTTAATAAAATTCTTCTAAAATCATTTATATTCTTATCAATTAAACTTATTTTTGCTCCTGTATCTATTAATGCAATGTATTTTCTTCTATTAATTGTTATTTCTATTGTGGGTAGACAGTCCGATGGGGTTCCCGAAAAAACTGATCCTGGCTTTGTCTGAGTTGACCTACATTACACTGACATAAGTTTGGCTCAGAGTGTCCTGCCAACTGATCTCTATCTATTTCCCTACTGCCCTGTCCCACATACCCGTTTTGGCCCTGCCAAGGTTGATTCCAGCTGAATTGGCTGAAATTTGGCCTTGGGTTTCCCGCCTGGGCGGTTCTCTGGAAATCTCGCCGATTATAAAATTTATTATGATTTATTTCTACATTATCTACTTCCATTTGTTCGATTCGGTCTTGCCTAGGTTGATTCCAGCGATATTGGCCGGAATTTGGCCTAGGGTTTCCTACCTGAGCGAACTTCTGAAAATTACCCAACACATTATTATCCCTATTATTTTGAATTCTATATCTATCTGAGTTATTAAAATTTCTATTAATATTATTATCAAGATTATTAACGTTATTGTTATTAAAGTTATCCCGGTCTGTTCTATAGTTCTGTCTATAATTATTCCGTTCAAGGTAATTTTGTTGATTGTATCTCTGATTAAAGTTACCATTATAATTCGTCCGTTGATTATAGTTGTGTCCATTCTGTGTCCGATTTTGTCTAACTGGTATGTCCTCTCTAATTTTAGATTTTCTATATTCTGGTCGAATACAACTATCTTCAAATCTTCTTCTTGTCATTATGTCCATAATATTCCCTAATTCCCGTTCGTCGTATATTTTGTCTAGTAATATTCCCTGAGTCATTTCCTTAGTCGTGTTAACTAGTAAGCTATCTATGTTAGTCAAATCTATACAATGGTCACCACGATAGGTGGCAATTAATTCGTCTGCCTTATATTTAATATTTTGGATTTCTATTGCTAATTCACTTACATTATTTACCCTTAAGTTGTTTATTCGTTTGTATATGTGGTGTGGCTCCGTATCTGGTCGGTATCTTAATTTCAGGACCTTCTTTATTAACTCCCAGTTGTCCGGCTGCTGAATGTTTATCACTGTATTCTTCGCTTCTCCTTGAATGTTTCGATAGAAAATAGCTTTTATGGCTGCTGATTGTTGAGAGAAGGTATTCTGAACTACTTATAAAGGAATTTATGGTGATTTCGTTTGCTCCAGTAAATACCGGTAAATGGGATACATTTTTGAATATGGTATTCGTATTCTGAGTGTTAGATACTTGATTGTTTTGGAGTTCCAAATACGCATTCTGCAATTGTTCTAGTTGCCGTTCTCTTCTGGCTAGTTCCTCCACCAATTCCACTGTGGGTATTTGAGCTTGATCTTGCGCCATCCTTCTTTTGTCAAACGCTTGTTGTCTTTGATTTTTCCGAATTTTGCTTTTTAGGTTGTTTTCGTGGTGTTGGCTTTATTAGCTTTCACTGCACTTATTGTTTTGTTTGTTTGTGGTGTTGACTTTACTAGTTTTCACTGCACAATTTTTTTTTTAGTTTTTTTTTTCTTTGTTTGTGGTGTTGACTTTGTTAGTTTTCACTGCACAATAATTTTTTTTTTTTTTTTTATTTGTGGTGTTGACTTTGTTAGTTTTCACTGCACAATTCGTATAGTTTTTACTAAAAAATTTTATTATTATTTTTTTTTTTTTAGAAACGTATGTTCGAATCACAGAATTCACGATTTTACATGAATCCTACCGACTGCGCCAATAAAATATTTAATTCAAAAAAACCGCGTTTTAAAAAAGGTAAAACTTTATTGATGAGCTACAAGATTAAGACTAAATTTACAATTTCATTTTTCTTATCAACTAACTTCTTAAAAGTATGTAATTGTTGTATTGTCAGCAAAAGAATATTTTAAGTTATTGTGAAATTTTGGAAATCAATATAAAACTGTTTACTAATTAAAATTGAAACTAGACTGTTGATTAAACAAAATTAAATTAAAAAATATTGACTAAATCAAATTAAAGTGAAACTGCTGACAATGCAATAATTATTTTATGGTTCAACAACACTACCAATGCTGTTTAAGAATTGGTCGAACTTGTCTGGGGTTTTGGTAGTATTTATATATGTAACTCGCGTGTAACGCTTATATTTCGTGTGACAAACAAAAGATGTTTGTAACGACTTTTCTATACGCTACAACGCGTACCTTAACTTATACAAAAGCAGTTCGAGTGTTGTTTGTTCTTAAAACTAACATAAAAATCAGCGTAAGTGCTTTGTTAAATTTTAAATTCTTAAAGTAAAGCAAATGGCAATCTTTTCGTGGATGATGTCATAACAGTATATATATATATACACTTTGTTGAGTTAGTGTTATATATTCTTAAATTACATAAAAATGGAGATCATATGATCTGTTAAAAAAGTAAAATTAAGTACATAAGTAAATAAGTAAATAAGATCGTAAACTTCAGCCTCATCGATTTCATTACTTGTGTCTTGACTTTTATACATATTATTTGAATTGAATTTTTTTATCATTTCATTCGTCGGTGTAAAAAAATGCAGCACAATTTGTTAACGTTCATGTGATTTATTATTCTCAATAGAGCGTCTAAAAGCTCATATTGAATTTTATTTCTTAATCTAGTTTTGGTATAATTCATTATGGAAAATACCCTTTAAACGCAGGCAATACTGGTTGGAACAACCAACATATTAAGAACGGCCAAAGATAATTCTTTAAAATGGTACGTACCTGCTGCATCATGATAATCAAACACTTTTGGCCAAAAATCAAGTAAATTTGTTGGAATTTCGTTGTTAAAATAACTATTTGAATTTATGAACAGAAGTTCATATGTCATACGACATGACATGACTTTTGATGTCGTTTTGACACTAAATATGAAATTCACTTAAAATGATAACAAAACAAAAATCATGCAGACTATGATAACAAAAAAAGACAAACTATTTAAAAAAATCACTGAAATAATATAAATGGTGAAAATAGCAAAGAAAATCGCCAGTTACATCATAAATCGCCAAAAAAAATCGCCATGTCGCCATTGGCGAGAAATCGCCATGTCTGACAGCCCTGGTATTGAGTCCTAAACTGTTGATTTTCCAGCTTAAGACACAAATGCAGAGCCTCATGCAAATCGGAAGGCTCTCTCATTCCCAGCAATCTAGGCAAGTCTCCTCTGAGACCCCTTATAAAGGTGTCTAATGCCTTATTGCAGTATGTTTTCGTTAACAATTGTATGTAGGCTTCGGTTTCATCCATACAGGAAATCTTATTTAAGATTAAAGATAAATGGGCATAGACTTCCTTATAGAAATCTTGAATCGATTTATTGCCCTGTGTCCAACGTACCCAAGTCGCGCTGATCCGCATAATGCATTGTCAAGCATTTTAGATACAGTCCCAGTTCAATGTGGTATTGTATGATTCGATTGCGATATCCGCATTATCGGTTATTTTATTCCGAATAACGTTCAGAATTCCAAAATACTTAGGCGATCCTTTAAGAGGTTCGTAAATTCTCAACACCCTTTCAACGCTCTTCTTCCAAGAACCGAATTTAGTACGGTTCCCGGAAAAATCTCTAAGGCATTTCACAATATCGGTATTCTTGTCCTAGTCAGTTAAGTCCCTATGATGTTCGTCAATGCCCTGATCTATAAAAATTTGCTCCTTATCCCTACTACGTTCTTCATCTGCGTAAGCCCAAAGAACAAGGCCCACTATCTGTGCCTCCAATTCTGGGCACAAATTTGTTGGTGGAGTTGGGATTGAATTTGTGGTGCTTGCACCAATTTGAGGTGTTGTGTTTAACACCGGTGGCCTTATTAAATTGTTTGGATTTGCCATTTTGTTTTATTTTGTGTAAAATAAAATTCTTATTGAATTAAGAAGGCTTTTGAGTTAATCGAGAATTTAACCAAAAAGAAACTTTATGAATTACAAAATTTATTTAAAAAAAAAAAATGTTATGTTATTTTTCAAATTTATAACTTAAATGCTAATAAATTTATTATATTAAAAAAAATGTATATAACTTATCTTACATTATGATCCTAATATTGTTGCTTTTTGTTATAGTTGCTGTTGCTTTAGAAGATTGTTGTTGTAAAATTTGATTTTTAGAAAACTGTTGTAGTATTTCACTGCTTCTGTTGTAAAGTTGATTTAGTCGATCTTTAAAGGATTTTTGTTGTAGTAATAGTTGATTAAATGTTTTTATATGGCAGATATGCAGCCAAATGTTGTTATGTAAACGTTATTGATAAAATTCTTCTTAAATTTTCCCTTTTTTATTATAAAATTTTTGTTTTAATTAGTGTTTCATATTTCAGTTTTAAACTTAATTAATTTTAAAATTAAGTTAAACGCCGGTAAACAAGAATGGTTCCGTTTTATTATTTATTTTAAATTACTCAGGTTCTTCGTTATACACATTAACGCGTCTTGTGGTTATATCCTTCAGGATTTTAACACTAAAAGTTTTAATTTGCGTTGACTTTTTTATTACCACTGTTGGGCGCCAGTTAGCTTTTGCAATGTTAAATAAATAAAACTACTTTATTGTTTGAGTGCTTGACTACAACTGACAAGCATTTGTTTTTTCTTTATTCAACGAGACCTTTGTTTATAATTAAGTAATCAAGAAACATGAGGAACCACAAGATACAAAAAATACAAAGTGGTGTTAATTTTGCCTTTAGGAAATAAAACAGCGTTTGTTTTTGAGTACTTGACTGCAACTGAAACTTCTTTATTGTCAAAAGAATAAATTTATTAATAAATTGTACTTACACTACAAAAGTGAAATTAATGAGAATAAAAAGAATAAATATTATTTATTTAAAAATACTACAATTTCGAAACAGCAGTTTCGCAGTTTCGATATTAATGGGAACAATGAAAACCGAACTTCAATATGTAACGTGTGCAACATAAAAATCAGAGTTAAGCATGACAAATTAACCCAGCGAAAAAATGAAATATTTATTTCATTAACTCCTCCCCTTTTAAATTGATTGTCCACAATCAAAAATAAGGGATCTGATCATTCTTTCTATTGGATGCCCTGTAAACTCGGTTGCATCTGCAGTAATATTCTGCGGTGGTACTGGAGTATTTGAAGTATTAATATTAATAATTTTTGGACACTGTAACTTCCTTTTATCGTACTTTTTCTTCAGACAAACGGACAGCATTGTGAATATTGCGAAGATCGCTAGAAATTAAGCAATAGCATCACCTAATTTAGTCTCAACGTTCAGAAGTTGTATTGCTTCTGTATTATTGGTGTGCATTTCCTTAAACAATTCTAACGAGAGGATTTCCTCTACATGTGGGTTTCCAGTTATTGATTGTACTATGGCTGGTAGTGGACTAGAGAAATTAATTTCTGAAAATGAAAAAAGTAGTCCTGTTTACCAACACTATTTCATTATGAAATTTAATGACGAAGGTGCCAGTCATAAGGTTCCTGGCTTAAGAGAATTGTACCATTGAATTGGTTTAGAAGCAATGTTCCAGTGAGTACTTCCTGTACAGTGGGGATATGAGAGTTATTTATGAAAGTGCAGTTAGCGGGTTTGCTGTGGATTAAATTGGGTAGGCATTCCGAACCACTGATATCTTCGATATCTTCGTCTTTGCACATTGTCAACATGTTGTAGTTCTTACATTTATTTTTTACACCAAACATTTTCTTCTTACAATTTAAGACTTCGCTAAATTTAACTTTGGTAGCAATTTGTTCAATTTTTACAGGTCTTATCAATAGTTTATTACATGTTTCAGTACCAGTCGTCGGGATACTGACAATATAAATTAGAGAGTTTTTATTTGAGGCTATTCTTATTTCGCTAAATTCTAATATTTCTTCTATATTTAAGTATGGAATTTTATTATTTTCAAATAATTTTTCTATTGTTTTCATTTCGTTGTGGGATAGAATAAATGAGTTAACTACTCCTACTTTAGCTCAATGAATGGCATATTGTAGGTTTAGTATTTATTCCTTTATCATTTCTAATTTGTATTTAAATTCAGTGATATCTAAATTTTGAAGTGTTCGTGTTTCTGCTTGCACGACCTTTACGATCTGATTCATTTTGAAGGTTAACTCGTTTTTTATATTTACCGATAATTTGTTAATTACAACTTGTTTGTTATTGTTTTCTAATACATTATTTATTTTTTGTTTAATTATCTCGAAATCTTCATGGTCAGGATTGCCTGTTATCCATTTCCATGCTGAACCTATAAAATGAAGAGATCTTTTGGATCTTGGTTTTAATTGATTTAATTGGTCTTGTAGTTGGAAAATTTCTAGGATTAGGAGGGGATGTAAGAGATGGGATATGCTTATTTTTGCGGCCATTGTCTCTTTTATACTATCAATAAAATTCTGGTAATTATCCAAATCAACTACATGAACTAATTTTACAGCTCCCGTTTGAAGTCTAGCTGCTCCGGTGTCAATCGCTACCACCCGTGAATTAGTGTAATCTAATATCTTCACTTCTCCCATTACTGCAGATATTATTGTTCTAAAAAAAAATAAAATAAAACTACTTAGTTACGAATATTGTTTTTGTGGACAACTCTTCCACTTTCCGTCAATACCGTGGTGTGCCTATTTTCTTTCACTATTTCACTCTTATAATTTTTAGCAGATACCGAAAATAACAGTTATCCCGAAAACTTTAACTCAAAAACTCTCTATGTTAGAGTCAACAAGTGAAGTGCTCTTTCAGAATCTATTGTGATCTTAAGGAAACGATCTCAACTCCACAGTTAAGAGTAATTTTTCAACGAAAAAATAAAAGATCGGATGAAACTCTTAAGAAGAAAGTTTTATTTCGCCTTCATTAAATAAAACTCTTTTGAGGAGTTTTATTTTTTCCGTCTGAAATAAAACTCTTTTGAGGAGTTTTGTTTTTCACGTCAAAAAATAAAGCTCATTTGAGGAGTTTTATTTTGAAACTCATTTATGGAGTTTTATTTTTCCGTCAAAAATAAAACTCATGTTGTTTATTTTCTCCTTTTTTTTTAATTGAGTTTAGTAATTTATTTATTTAATTTAGCGAACATAACTTTTTCTGCGGAAAGGTTTGAACACAGGTCGCTCAATATCAATTTAAGATCAGAGATTTTTTGCCAATGTATTCAAGTACGGATAGTGTATTCTTTTAGCCTCCCAGAAATCAAAAACAGGTTTATCAAGCGATAAGGGCCTTGGAGAAAAATTGTCTATTTCATAGAAAGCTTTTTTCATCCTCATTATCACTTCTTTCGCTTTATTGTTCCATATCTTCATATATAAGAAATAAAACAACAACCATTTAACGTTATTATTACGTTATTATTCTTCTTAATTTTCTCTCTAGTTTTGTTTCGTGATTGTGCGCGCGTAGTTACGATAAAAGCATTGTTAATTGACGGTATCGATTTAATATCATTGAAGGCAATTCGAGACAGCTCCTGCTCCTGAATTGTCTTTACCTCTGATGTGTTCTATGACAAAATCATACTCCTCCAGTTCAAGACGAATCCTTGTCAATCTGCTGGATGGGTTTTTTAAGGAATATAAATATGTTAGTGGTTTATGATCGCTACGTACTATAAATTTTTCCCCATATACATAGGGTCGAAAGTGATTAATTGCCCATTGGATTGCTATTAATTCTTGTTCTATCGGGGCTTTATTCGATTCTCCTTTTGTAAATGCACGCGATGCATATGCTATAGGCAACTGCATCCCATCTATTTCCTGTGATAATATTGCACCACAGGCGATTTTACTCGCATCTGTAGTTATGTAGAATGTTCTGTCAAAATCTGGGTATTGAAGAATTTGTGGAGAAAATAGGGCCGTTTTCAAAGGGTTCTTTTTTCTAGTCAGTTTAGTCAAATCGACGAACTTCATCGCCATTTGTAGGTCTTGGGTAGTTTTTAATTGATTCATATTTACTATTGTCTGGTAAAATTCCTTTATCAGTACATTTATGACCCAAATATGTGACTTCAGATCTGAAAAAACTACATTTGTCTGGATGTAATTTTAAATTGCAATCCCTGCATCTTTGGAAAACACTTTCTAAGTTTTTAAGCATGTGCTTTACTGAACATCCCGTGACAATAACATCGTCCATGTATATGAAAGTTTTGGAAGGTCCTAAACCTGTAAACGCTAGATTCATCATTCTCTGAAAAGAATTTGGAGCTACTTTCAGACCATATGGTAAACGAGTGAACAGATATGAACCATTTTCTGTTGAGAAGGAAGTAATGTCTCTAGATTTTTCATTCAATCCGATTTGATGAAATCCAGATGTTAAATCTAAACAACAGAAAAATTTTGCTCTTCCCAATTGGTCTAAAATGTCCTCAATTCTAGGTAAGGGAAATTTATCTGCTATTAACTTTTTGTTTATTTGTCTATAATCAACTACTAGACGCCATCGTTTGTTAGGGTTATCTGGCAGAGATTTCTTAGGTACAAGCATAATAGGACTATTATAATTAGATGCCGACGGTTCGACTATTCCATCCTGCCGTAGTTTTTCAACCTGCCTTGCTATTTCATCCTTTTGTGTGTGTGGCGTACGGTAATTTTTAATGTATACCGGATTATGATCAGTAACTCTTAATTTTTGTGTATAAAAATTGTTTGTACTTATCTTATCAGTTTCCAAAGCAAAAATATCAATATATTTGGAACATATTTGAATCAATTCAGATTTAACAATTTCAGGAAATTTGCTTGTTAACCTATCTAAAATTGTTTGGTTTCCTTTATTATCAACCTTCGATGTATATGTAGAGTTTCATAGTCAGACAGTTTTTCATATTTTACTGATATTTTATTCAAAAACTTATTCTCAGGATTTTGTATTTACAATTCTTACATATGGAAATTTTCTTGATACTATACAACCAGCTGCAAATATTCCGTCTCCTATTGTAGTACTTGGAACTACCAAATCAGAGCCTTCGTTGCCAATTGCTATAGCCCTAAAAACTTCAGATCGAGCTGGTAGTGTTATTGTACCGTCACTCATACTTTCCAGTATCGAAATATTTATGGGATAATTTAAATTGAAAGGTCTTAACGATAGTAAATTCGAATTTGGATCTTGTCCGTACTGAATAATAGCATTGTATGTTTTCAAAAAATCTGACCCCAATATACCTTGAAATGGTATTGGGAACGCATCTGAAATTACATAAAATGTTTGAGGGATAAGAAAGTTTTTCACTTTTAAATCAATTTTAATTGCACCTAGGGATTTAATAATTCCTTCTCCAATTCCAGATATTTGTATAATTTTTCCCGTGTTGAATTTTACTGAGTTGAGAGCACTGATTTTAATAAGTGAGATGTCCGCCCCAGTATCTACTAGGAACGTACATATATTACTATGAGGGGATATTTGAATCTCAATAAAACTACTTAAATTGAGATTTAGGTGGAAAACTTTTCCTATTGCCTTAATATTTTTGTTTAATTTTGGCGATGACCCCCCGAATTTTGGGGGGAAATCTCGTTTTCCGAGACTTCCTGTGCCATTCTTATTCGTCCTCTATTTTGTTGTCGATTGGGTTGATTTCTATAATTATTTGTTTGTCCTCTGTGTTGCCCGTTGTAACGGTTATTATCATTATAATCATTGTAATTTCTAGAATTGTTACCCCGACGCCAGTCTTGGCCACGTCCGCGGTTATTGAATCCGTTATTCATGTAGTTCGGATTAGCAGTGCCACGCTTTTAAAATGAAACACAGAAGAATTTGAAGTGGTAGCTTTAGTGCTTGTTTCTATGAATCTGGATACGACTTCATTTAGCGAAGTGAAATTTCCAGCTTTAATTATAAGTTTTACCTCATCGTTTGCGGCGTTTCGGGAGATGGCTTTGACTGCATTTTGCTTTGTCAATTTTTCAGCAATATCGTGCGGGTAACCTTCCCGTAAATAGGCACCATTTAGTTTTTTTGTTATTTCCTGTATTTCTTCTGCATAGGTAGTGGCTGATTTAGACTGTTGTTTTATGTTCATTAGTTTTGAACATAGTACCTCTGATGATTCTCCTTGTATTGAAGATTCTAATTTTGCCTTAATATCTTGTATTTGATTTTCGTTTGTTATTAAATTCCGTGCCTGCCCCTTTAATTTTGTTTTTATATTCTATCTATTAGAGTTAGAGCATCCAGGAAACTTTGGAGCTCATTTATGTTTCCATCAAAGACGGGAACAATTTTTGTCGTCTTTTCCAAGACATCATCCTCTGTTCGCGGCATGATGCTTGGTGTTATCTCTTCATCCGTTTCCGTCTGTGAATCTTCTTTATCGGTTTCGTCCGTCTCCGCGATTTCCCTATCTATCTCACAGGTTAATGTTGGTGGGACTTTAATATTAATATTATGTTTGTGGAAGATTTTTATTATCTGGTCCCTAAAAGTGTGAAAGATTTCATTTGCTTTCTCTTTATGGGATGTAGTGTACCTGTCGTATTCTCTGTGTAGTGTTACCCTAATACTATTAAAAGTGTCTATTAAAGTCTGAATATGTTTATCTAAGGTATCTGGCCTTATTGGCCTGTTTTGGTTTAAACATTTATAAGTTTGTTTAAATTTGATTTGAAAAGGTTCTAAACTTTCCAAAATGTTGTCCCATTGCGTTATAGTTTTCAACTTGAATAAATTTTCATTTTCATAACAGACTTATAGGTAAAAAAAAAAAAAACATAATTTTTATTTATTTTTTTTTTAATTTATATAAATACTTAAATACTAAGCTTACATTTTCTCGTTGTTATTTTTGATGATTGGGGTGGCCATGCTGTTGTGGTTAAACTTCTTATATTTGTTGATTGCCCATGCTGTTGTAGTTGAAACGGTTTATATTTGTTGAACAATATTGTTGTTCATTTTCTCGTTGTTGTTTTTGATGATTGGGGTGACCATGCTATTGTGGTTGTTGATTGCTCATGCTGTTGTAGTTGAAACGTTTTATATATGTTGAGCAATATTGTTGTTCCTATTTGCCCGTAATGATTTGCATATGGTTTTTATAATGTATATGTTAATGAAATTATTAGTATGACTCAGTTCAAACACATAAATTTGAACTGTACTAATTTTTGAGTGGTTTTTACTTTCAAGCACTTGGAATTTGAACGTAAGGCGATCAATAAATAAAAAGCGAGTTTTTACTACTGACCCTATTAATGAATTTTATTCAACTATTTATACTAAAATTACTCTATATTTCACTTAATTATATTAACTTATAAATTTGTGGCTTTTTAGCCAATAAGAGTCGAGAATGCTAAAACTTGCTGAGTTACCATTATTTGCCTTAAAATTTGTGTATAAAATTTACGTCTTCCCAACCAATGGTTGAAAGCATGCATTTAATGCCACCTGATATTCATGTGACAATTTTTATTCACATAATGTGTAATCTGAAACACTTAGCATTAAGGTGGCTCACAAAATGAAAATTAATATTAGGGCAACTCAATTATCAAAAGTTTGAACATTCTCCCCCGCGTTGAACGGACGTTCAACAATGTTATTATATGCCAGCTAGGTATTCACTGTGAATTTGCGTGGCGCTGGTGAAAGTGTCATCTTATGTTTGTTGACGTGTGGTTGAAGTTCAATGTCCTCTTCAATTGGTTCAGTTGATGTAGTTGGATGTGGCCTTGCAGGTCTTGTCTTTAACTTGCATTTTGACAGTAGTGTGATTAGTGCGACAATACTGAATAAAAGTCCCAGGTAGCCAATAGTATAGCTGTGCGTCTGGTGGGCTTTCAATTTATTAGGTAGATCAGCGATGTCATGTTCTTCCAGTGATTTTTGTAGCATGGTGAGGTCCTTTAAACTCTTGGCATAGATTGCCTCGTAACTTGTTGAATTTGATTGGTATAGTTTAATGGAAGCAGTAGTGTTCCTTGGTAGCAATAAGTCTGAAATTTTGCCAAGACTCGTATATGAAGATCTTACTGTACTTGATATTGCTTGTTGTCCATTCATAGTGGCAAACTCATGTTTGAGCATGCATTCTGGGTCAAGCGTCAGCAAACCGGAGCCTTTTAATGATATAGGAATGATTTCCCTGTTGCAAACAGCTGTAGCCTGTGAAGATGATGAAGTAGCGTATATCCATTGATTTCTTTTGTTGAGTGGTATCCATCTGACGTTAGTTTTTTCCAGGATACAATTTGGTGTTGTTTTATTGTTGAATAGGTTAATTTCACATGCACATACCTCGGAACCATAATTGTAGCGGATTTGAACCTTGGAACACAAAAACATGTCTTGATTTATTATATTACAAGCACTTAAATCTGACCTTGTAAGAAGAATGTATTGTTTATGGGATGCTGAAATGCCCAGGAAATCGGTGCATGGTTTGATGGCAACCATGGTGTTGTTGAGTATGTTGGGTACGGGAATCAGCTGGAATATCTTAAATTGTTCAAGTTCAACCAATGGTAATGTTATTTTGAATACTGCATGCTGGAGCGTAAGTCTACCTTGAACCTTCATTAGTGTAAAGAGCTGTAGTAGTTCATCTTTTCCAGATATAGGAAGGGTTACTGAAGTTGGTGCATGAAATCTAATCTGAATGATTTCATTTTGTAATTGTTCTGGAGTTAATAGCAATGGGCTGATTTTTCCATGATGTGTCTCTATGAGGGTATCAAGAATTGACGACTGAATTTTCCTTATATTATTGGATAGTAGGTTCAATTCTAAGACACCACTATTAAACAATTGGGTGAGATGTATCTGGAATAATACATTATTGATGTCCTGCATTGCTTCCGAATACGTTTCAATTTTCTGCTCCAATTGTTTAAACCTTGCCTTAGCTGCCAACTGGTTTTTCCTTATGATATTGATTGTTGAATCAACAATTGATGTTTGATTCTTGAACAAATTCAATAAATATGATTCATTTTCTTTCACCTGTTGTATTGTATTGGATATCTGGTCAGCGTATTCAGAGTCCAATATGCCAAATAATGAATGAGCAATATTACCAACTATATTCAGAGCTCCTCTTTTACTCCGCAACAGTCGATTCTCTAGTTGTAGATCATCTTCCATGTGTTCAAAATGATTAATGATGCTGAGGCATGATTCGTTTAATTTTATCATATTGCAAAGACGTTTTAAAGATTTCGTGCCATTGATCAAAGTTGATGTTTCAGACCAATATGTACTTAAGTCGTAGTATACAAAGATGTTCCATTCAGTGGTTGAAATGGCTGCTGTGCCAATCTCCTCGAACTGAATGCCTAATTTTGTTCCAAATTTCTTGGTTTTGACTGGAGTACCAAAGACCAATGGTAACAGCAATAGTATTGAAAGTAGCGCCAGGTTGAGATGGCTTGAGAGCGTTTTCTTCTTCTTAGCCCTAGGTTCCTCATTTGAGTTCGAGGTCCTATTGGTGGTGGTTGAGTTGGTGTCATCAGAGTCGGACGTTATATTGGTGATAGTTGAATTGGTGACGTTTGGATTGTTGTCATCAGAGGTAATGGTTTCTTCAAAATCTGATTCGATGGGTAGGAGAGCGAGTCGATGTATTGGGCGTTTGAACAGTCCATTAGCTGTTTTGATTTCCACGACTCTAACCACATTATCATTCCCAGGGTGAATTTTTACTACTCTAGCTAAAGGCCACTTCATGACTGGTAAATTATCTTCCTTAATTATCACCATATCGCCAATCTTGAGGTTGGTAAATTGCTTATTCCATTTGTAGCGTTGCTGCAATTGATTTAAATATTCAGTGGACCATCTTTTCCAAAATTCCTGTTTTAGATGGGCCACTAGTTTCCAGTGAGATAGTCCCGATACCTTTACTGTTGTTGCGCTGCTATCTATTTGAGATACGAGAGCTTCTCCAATCAGAAAATGACCAGGAGTCAATGCCTCAAGATTGTTAGGATCATTTGACATAGGAGTTAGTGGGCGAGAGTTAAGTATCGCCTCGATTTCCACTACGATAGTTTCCAATTCTTCTTGAGTTAAGGACGCAGTTGCAACACTGCGTAGCAAAAGATGTTTTGCAGATTTCACCGCTGCTTCCCAAAGTCCTCCAAAGTGTGGTGCACGTGGTGGGATAAAATGGAACTGTATTCCCTTTGAACTGGCAGTAGAAATTATTGATTCCTGCCCCTTTTCGGAATAGATACTTTTTGTCAATTCCGATAATTGATTTTTTGCGCCTATAAAATTAGTAGCGTTATCTGAATATATATTTTGACAACGACCTCTACGGCTAATAAAGCGTTTTAAAGCACCGATGAATGCTTCGGTTGATAAATCAGTTACCAACTCAAGATGAATAGCCTTTGTGGCAAAGCAACAGAATACAGCTATATATGCTTTTGTTGGCTTTTTGCCTCTGACCCTATAATGTACCCAAAATGGGCCACAGTAGTCAACCCCAGCATTGATGAAAGGACGTGCTGGAGTTACCCTAGCATGAGGTAAGGTGCCCATAACTTGTTGGCATAGTTGTGGTCGTGCCCTGGCACATCTAATACATTTTTGAACAGTTGAACGTGCCATAATTTTTCCTTTTATGGGCCAGAATCGTTGTCGTACTATGTTCAATAGTGCTTGTGGTCCACAATGTTTGTTTTCCTTGTGAATCATTGTGAATAAGAGTTTTATGAGTGGATCATTATATGGAATCAACATTGGATGTTTTGCGTCGTATGATAACAATGACGCTTCCAATCGTCCACCAACTCGTAGGATGTTTGTTCCATCTAGGAATGGAGAAAAACTGATGATAGAACTGTTTTTGTTGATTTCCTTCTTCTTCCGAAGTTGCTCGATTTCTGGTGAAAAGTCGGACACTTGAATTGTTCTAATAATTATGTGAAGTGCATTGTCCAATTCAGCCGGAGTTAATGATTTATGTTTAGGGCGCTGTTGTTTCTTCATTCTTGAGTTTTTTATGAACCTTAGCATATATCCCAATATTCCTTGCAACGTTTTGAAGGAATTTTGATGTGGAATTTTGTAAATAAAGCTATTGTTGGAGGCAGTAACCGCTGAGATTACTGGTATTTTCTTTTTCTCGATGTTATTGGGAATCGAGACTTGTTTTGAAAATTGGGGTGGCCACATTTCTTTTCGTCCGTGCAAAAATAGTGGTCCATACAACCATAAATTACAGCCAGAAAGTTTAAGTGCTGGTAAACCTCTGGACAGTATATCAGCTGGATTGTCTTTTGACCTGACGTGGCGCCACTGATCGGGCAACGTCAATGATTGGATTTTTGAGACTCGATTTGCCACAAAAGTATGGTACAAAGAGGATTGAGAATTTATCCAAGCTAGTACGATTTCGGAGTCAGTCCATAAAAATACCGGTTGATTTTTAATTTGAAGATCCGTTTTGATTCTGTGCATAAGTTGAGCAGCCATGACTGCAGCACATAATTCTAACCGAGGAAGTGTTTGTTGTTTTAATGGAGCGACCCTTGTCTTGGCACAAAGCAATTGTACACTGACTCTTCCCTCCTTAAGAGTTGCTCGAATATAGGCAACTGCACCAAAAGCCTTTTCCGACGCATCTGAGAATATATGCAGTTCGGTTTTTGCCGGGAGTTCGCCCTTAAAGATATGTCGAGGGATTCTGAAGTTGTTCAAAATGCATAAATCACTTCTGAATTTTGTCCAGATTATTTGAAGGTCCTCGGGCAACGGTTCATCCCAGTCTAACTTAAGTTGCCATAACTGTTGTATAAATATCTTCGCCTTCACAACTACAGGTGCTAGTAGTCCAAGAGGGTCGAATAATTTTGCTAGATCCGATGTTGCTGTACGTTTTGAGACGGTCTGCTGATGATTCAGTTTTACCTTGACACAAAAATGGTCCGTTTTAGGCAGCCATAATAATCCTAATGTTTTTATCGTGTTGGTGTTGTTACTATTGAAATCTAAATCCACCTCCTGATCGCCGAGTGGAATATTTTTCAGTAATTGAGGGTGATTTGCACACCATTTTCTCAAGTTGAAGCCATGCCTTCTTAAAATTGTAATAAGTTCCCTTTGTATTTCAAGAGCGACGTTGAGACTATCGGAACCACCAAGGCCATCATCCACGTAGAAATTATTTTTTAGCATATGTGACCCATGCGGATAGTTTATTGCATTTTCATCAGCAATGTTCTGTAAACATTTCGTAGCTAAATAAGGTGCGGCTCGAGTCCCATAAGTAACCGTATTAAGTTTATAATAACCAATAGGCAGTGATGGGTCTTCTCTCCAAATAATTAGCTGGTATTGCTGATCGTCTTGATGAACTAAAATTTGTCTGTACATTTTCTCGATATCGGTGGTAAAAACAAATTTTGGTAATCGAAAACGCAGCAATATTGAGAATAATTCACTCTGGACAGTTGGTCCTGTATACATTAAATCATTCAATGAATAGCCTGACGATGTTTTTGCTGATGCGTCGAAAACTACCCTGAGCTTTGTTGTGGTGCTATCTGGTTTCAGCACGCAGTGGTGAGGAATGATGTATTTTGAGTCTGATACAGTATTGATGTCGATTTTCTGCATATGTCCTAGTTGTTCATAATCTTGCATAAATTTCGTGTATTGAGATCGAATGTCTTCATTTTTTAGCAGTCGTCGCTCTAAACCCAAGAACCTGTTGTATGCCATCGCCTGAGAGTCTCCTAAAGAGGTTGGATTTTCACGAAATGGGAGACTGACTATAAAGCGACCTTCTGTATTGGTGTGCACATGTTGAGTGAAATGGGATTCACATTGTTGTTCTGATGGTGAGAGAATTTTTTCGCTGCCTTCTATCTCATCCAATTTCCAAAGATGTTCTATGGCCTCTTCCAATGAAGTGGTGTCTCCAAATATCGCACATGTGAGTGTACATAATGGATTAGGAATTGGATTTTTTCCGATTGCACCACCCACAATCCAGCCAAGTACCGTATTTTGGAGTGTTGGAAGATCGTCAGCAAGGTGTATGGTTCCATTCTGAGTTAGTTTGAAGAAGAATTCTGCTCCAAGTAGCAAATCTATTTTCTCTTGCTGATAGAAATGAGGATCTGCTAGGTGAATGTTGTTGGGAATGCCCCAAGTTGAGATGTCAATATGCTGATTTGGTTGTGCGGGAATTATACTTGGTAGTACGTATGCTTCAACGTTTGCTGAGAAGTTGAGATCCCTCGATTTCATGCCGATATTTAAACGATACTTTGATTTCTTTTGGGTCTCGCCAACACCGTCAAGACAAAGAGAAGCTTCGGATGGTGAGATGGACAATTTTTGACAAAGCCGTTTAGATACAATATTGACTTGTGATGCTGAATCTAATACTGCTCTAAATTGATCTGATACACCATTTGGGGCTGTAATTATAACCTTTGCTGTTGCTAGCAAGACGTAGCCCTGGCGGCCCGCAACGACGTTTGTTGAAGCTGATGTAACTGCTACGACATTTGATGCAGTCATCTTTACCCTTGAATTTTGATCTGTAGTGCTTGAGGGACTTGATGACTTTTTCTTTGTTAGGGTATTGTCTATCTTCTCCAAGTGAAGCATTGTGTTGTGTTTTTTACCACATTTTCTGCAACTGGATGAATTGCAGGTTCCCGAGCGGTGATCACCTCTGAAGCAGTTGACGCATAGATTTTGTTGTTTTACATAACGTAGTCGTTCTGCTTCTGATAATTGCTGAAATTTGCTGCAGTGATATAGTTTGTGGCTATTGTTGTTGCACAGTCTGCATGTTTCAATTTTGTTCTCGTTGGATGATATTATTGTTGAAACTGCTTTAAATGTCGGTTTTTCCCTCGGAACGATTGCCTCCATAGATTGAAATTGAAGTTCCAGGAACGATAAAAAGTCAGCTACGATTGGCACATCCCTTGGGTTAATTAGTGATTGCACGTACCTGATGTGTGTGTTTTTATCAAGTTTTTTAATCAATAACTGTATAAGTATTGCATCCCAAGAAAATGTTTCAACTCCCAAATTATTTAATGCCAGCAAGCACTCTTTGGTGGTGTCATGCATAGCTTTGATAGATTGTGCCGATGACGTCACGGACTGTTGGTTGAGTATTTTGTCCACTAGGTTGGCCACTAAAATTCTCTTGTTATTATAACGGTCCTGTAAGGTTTGCCAGGCAGTGTGGTAATTTGTCTCGGATAGAGAGAATTGGCTGATTAGATGTTCAGCTTCTCCCGTCAAATTACTCTTTAAATACCACATTTTCTGGATTGCGGGAATCGGCTGTTTATCAACCATTTCAGAGAATAAGTCGTAGAACTGTCGCCATTTCAGATAGTCGCCATCAAATTTTGGTATTGTAACTTTTGGTAAGTGTAAAGCAGATGTTGACTGATTTGAAGGAGTTGGCAGTGGAGTGATTGTCTGATTTGCAGCAACATTCTGTACTCTGTTAGCCATAATGGAGAGGCTGACCAAATTCTCTTGAACCTTATCAATCGAGAATTATATAAAGTCATGCCCACGCCAAACGCCCAGGTCGTTAAACTGGATGATTGCCGTTTTATTCGGAAATTATATTTGCCGAGTCATGAAAGCTAATAAGTTAGTGAATATTAAGATAAGTTTTAAGCCGACGTTGCAATAATTGCGAGCGTCGGAATCACGTATGGATTCAATACCAAAGACTTCATCTACCATAGCAGGTATGTTAATAAATTTTTGTCTACCGTAATAAGTGGCAGAGGGGTAATTGCTAACGACCAATTCAGTCATCAGTCGCGCAAAACTTTCATTTAATTCAATGCACATGCGACTATCAACTACATCAAGCACATTCTCATGGAAGTTGCATAAATAATGACCAAGATCAAAATTCCAGCCAGGATGGCCATGCGCAACACTACAGTTGCTAAAAGTCATAACTTCACCAATACCAGCATTACTGAGGACAAAATCCCCTTCTATTTTTATCATTAAGTAATTGGCTTCGCCAATACCGCTAGGTATAACGATGTCGCAATAAGCGGCAAATTGTATATCATAACGCCGTTGACTATCCAGTCTAAGCGTATTTTGTCCATTGAAGGTAATGGAGACGTCGAATGGCATATATGCACTACCAGTCACAATGTAGTCAGGATGATTGGACACTAATGATAAGCGCACATTGGTTCCTTTTAAATTTCGGAATGATGGGTGAACTTCTATACGTACAGTAACGGCAGTACGCACTAATGTACGCTTATACATTAGCCATACGGCATTGGTTCCTACGATGCAACCAGAAGCAGCTGAAGATCCGGCTTCAATACTGAGAACTTCAATTCCTCGAGCGTTAATATCAGAACGATATAAATAATCGCAAGGTTGTATGGATAAAGGAGCCAGCGAAGTTACTGTTCCTCCTATTTCAGTCATCGCAGCATGTAAAATTGATGTGACTGATAATATTTCAGAAGATATGGGCATTAATTTCATCATACGATAGTATGGTGATAACTCCTCGTAAGTGCGTGACTTACCTAATATATACCGAGAAATGAATGGATCATCATTAATAATGCCCGTACCATTTAAAAATGCTACACGCAATAATTTTCTGATACGATCATGATTGATTAAAAATGCATATGCATTTGCAGAGAACTCATTTAGCACTTGATAAATAGAAGTGCCGCATGCAGGAGTAGAAGATACCAGTCTGGAGACTAGCATACGTAAATCAGGGTCAACACCAAAAGTGCCATGTCGAATGGTATAGTTGACTCTGAAATTGAAGTTCCAGGAACGATAAAAAGTCAGCTACGATTGGCACATCCCTTGGGTTAATTAGTGATTGCACGTACCTGATGTGTGTGTTTTTATCAAGTTTTTTAATCAATAACTGTATAAGTATTGCATCCCAAGAAAATGTTTCAACTCCCAAATTATTTAATGCCAGCAAGCACTCTTTGGTGGTGTCATGCATAGCTTTAATAGATTGTGCCGATGACGTCACGGACTGTTGGTTGAGTATTTTGTCCACTAGGTTGGCCACTAAAATTCTCTTGTTATTATAACGGTCCTGTAAGGTTTGCCAGGCAGTGTGGTAATTTGTCTCGGATAGAGAGAATTGGCTGATTAGATGTTCAGCTTCTCCCGTCAAATTACTCTTTAAATACCACATTTTCTGGATTGCGGGAATCGGCTGTTTATCAACCATTTCAGAGAATAAGTCGTAGAACTGTCGCCATTTCAGATAGTCGCCATCAAATTTTGGTATTGTAACTTTTGGTAAGTGTAAAGCAGATGTTGACTGATTTGAAGGAGTTGGCAGTGGAGTGATTGTCTGATTTTCAGCAACATTCTGTACTCTGTTAGCCATAATGGAGAGGCTGACCAAATTCTCTTGAACCTTATCAATCGAGAATTATATAAAGTCATGCCCACGCCAAACGCCCAGGTCGTTAAACTGGATGATTGCCGTTTTATTCGGAAATTATATTTGCCGAGTCATGAAAGCTAATAAGTTAGTGAATATTAAGATAAGTTTTAAGCCGACGTTGCAATAATTGCGAGCGTCGGAATCACGTATGGATTCAATACCAAAGACTTCATCTACCATAGCAGGTATGTTAATAAATTTTTGTCTACCGTAATAAGTGGCAGAGGGGTAATTGCTAACGACCAATTCAGTCATCAGTCGCGCAAAACTTTCATTTAATTCAATGCACATGCGACTATCAACTACATCAAGCACATTCTCATGGAAGTTGCATAAATAATGACCAAGATCAAAATTCCAGCCAGGATGGCCATGCGCAACACTACAGTTGCTAAAAGTCATAACTTCACCAATACCAGCATTACTGAGGACAAAATCCCCTTCTATTTTTATCATTAAGTAATTGGCTTCGCCAATACCGCTAGGTATAACGATGTCGCAATAAGCGGCAAATTGTATATCATAACGCCGTTGACTATCCAGTCTAAGCGTATTTTGTCCATTGAAGGTAATGGAGACGTCGCATGGCATATATGCACTACCAGTCACAATGTAGTCAGGATGATTGGACACTAATGATAAGCGCACATTGGTTCCTTTTAAATTTCGGAATGATGGGTGAACTTCTATACGTACAGTACCGGCAGTACGCACTAATGTACGCTTATACATTAGCCATACGGCATTGGTTCCTACGATGCAACCAGAAGCAGCTGAAGATCCGGCTTCAATACTGAGAACTTCAATTCCTCGAGCGTTAATATCAGAACGATATAAATAATCGCAAGGTTGTATGGATAAAGGAGCCAGCGAAGTTACTGTTCCTCCTATTTCAGTCATCGCAGCATGTAAAATTGATGTGACTGATAATATTTCAGAAGATATGGGCATTAATTTCATCATACGATAGTATGGTGATAACTCCTCGTAAGTGCGTGACTTACCTAATATATACCGAGAAATGAATGGATCATCATTAATAATGCCCGTACCATTTAAAAATGCTACACGCAATAATTTTCTGATACGATCATGATTGATTAAAAATGCATATGCATTTGCAGAGAACTCATTTAGCACTTGATAATAGAAGTGCCGCATGCAGGAGTAGAAGATACCAGTCTGGAGACTAGCATACGTAAATCAGGGTCAACACCAAAAGTGCCATGTCGAATGGTATAGTTGACTCTGAAATTGAAGTTCCAGGAACGATAAAAAGTCAGCTACGATTGGCACATCCCTTGGGTTAATTAGTGATTGCACGTACCTGATGTGTGTGTTTTTATCAAGTTTTTTAATCAATAACTGTATAAGTATTGCATCCCAAGAAAATGTTTCAACTCCCAAATTATTTAATGCCAGCAAGCACTCTTTGGTGGTGTCATGCATAGCTTTGATAGATTGTGCCGATGACGTCACGGACTGTTGGTTGAGTATTTTGTCCACTAGGTTGGCCACTAAAATTCTCTTGTTATTATAACGGTCCTGTAAGGTTTGCCAGGCAGTGTGGTAATTTGTCTCGGATAGAGAGAATTGGCTGATTAGATGTTCAGCTTCTCCCGTCAAATTACTCTTTAAATACCACATTTTCTGGATTGCGGGAATCGGCTGTTTATCAACCATTTCAGAGAATAAGTCGTAGAACTGTCGCCATTTCAGATAGTCGCCATCAAATTTTAGTATTGTAACTTTTGGTAAGTGTAAAGCAGATGTTGACTGATTTGAAGGAGTTGGCAGTGGAGTGATTGTCTGATTTTCAGCAACATTCTGTACTCTGTTAGCCATAATGGAGAGGCTGACCAAATTCTCTTGAACCTTATCAATCGAGAATTATATAAAGTCATGCCCACGCCAAACGCCCAGGTCGTTAAACTGGATGATTGCCGTTTTATTCGGAAATTATATTTGCCGAGTCATGAAAGCTAATAAGTTAGTGAATATTAAGATAAGTTTTAAGCCGACGTTGCAATAATTGCGAGCGTCGGAATCACGTATGGATTCAATACCAAAGACTTCATCTACCATAGCAGGTATGTTAATAAATTTTTGTCTACCGTAATAAGTGGCAGAGGGGTAATTGCTAACGACCAATTCAGTCATCAGTCGCGCAAAACTTTCATTTAATTCAATGCACATGCGACTATCAACTACATCAAGCACATTCTCATGGAAGTTGCATAAATAATGACCAAGATCAAAATTCCAGCCAGGATGGCCATGCGCAACACTACAGTTGCTAAAAGTCATAACTTCACCAATACCAGCATTACTGAGGACAAAATCCCCTTCTATTTTTATCATTAAGTAATTGGCTTCGCCAATACCGCTAGGTATAACGATGTCGCAATAAGCGGCAAATTGTATATCATAACGCCGTTGACTATCCAGTCTAAGCGTATTTTGTCCATTGAAGGTAATGGAGACGTCGAATGGCATATATTCACTACCAGTCACAATGTAGTCAGGATGATTGGACACTAATGATAAGCGCACATTGGTTCCTTTTAAATTTCGGAATGATGGGTGAACTTCTATACGTACAGTACCGGCAGTACGCACTAATGTACGCTTATACATTAGCCATACGGCATTGGTTCCTACGATGCAACCAGAAGCAGCTGAAGATCCGGCTTCAATACTGAGAACTTCAATTCCTCGAGCGTTAATATCAGAACGATATAAATAATCGCAAGGTTGTATGGATAAAGGAGCCAGCGAAGTTACTGTTCCTCCTATTTCAGTCATCGCAGCATGTAAAATTGATGTGACTGATAATATTTCAGAAGATATGGGCATTAATTTCATCATACGATAGTATGGTGATAACTCCTCGTAAGTGCGTGACTTACCTAATATATACCGAGAAATGAATGGATCATCATTAATAATGCCCGTACCATTTAAAAATGCTACACGCAATAATTTTCTGATACGATCATGATTGATTAAAAATGCATATGCATTTGCAGAGAACTCATTTAGCACTTGATAAATAGAAGTGCCGCATGCAGGAGTAGAAGATACCAGTCTGGAGACTAGCATACGTAAATCAGGGTCAACACCAAAAGTGCCATGTCGAATGGTATAGTTGACTCTGAAATTGAAGTTCCAGGAACGATAAAAAGTCAGCTACGATTGGCACATCCCTTGGGTTAATTAGTGATTGCACGTACCTGATGTGTGTGTTTTTATCAAGTTTTTTAATCAATAACTGTATAAGTATTGCATCCCAAGAAAATGTTTCAACTCCCAAATTATTTAATGCCAGCAAGCACTCTTTGGTGGTGTCATGCATAGCTTTAATAGATTGTGCCGATGACGTCACGGACTGTTGGTTGAGTATTTTGTCCACTAGGTTGGCCACTAAAATTCTCTTGTTATTATAACGGTCCTGTAAGGTTTGCCAGGCAGTGTGGTAATTTGTCTCGGATAGAGAGAATTGGCTGATTAGATGTTCAGCTTCTCCCGTCAAATTACTCTTTAAATACCACATTTTCTGGATTGCGGGAATCGGCTGTTTATCAACCATTTCAGAGAATAAGTCGTAGAACTGTCGCCATTTCAGATAGTCGCCATCAAATTTGGTATTGTAACTTTTGGTAAGTGTAAAGCAGATGTTGACTGATTTGAAGGAGTTGGCAGTGGAGTGATTGTCTGATTTTCAGCAACATTCTGTACTCTGTTAGCCATAATGGAGAGGCTGACCAAATTCTCTTGAACCTTATCAATCGAGAATTATATAAAGTCATGCCCACGCCAAACGCCCAGGTCGTTAAACTGGATGATTGCCGTTTTATTCGGAAATTATATTTGCCGAGTCATGAAAGCTAATAAGTTAGTGAATATTAAGATAAGTTTTAAGCCGACGTTGCAATAATTGCGAGCGTCGGAATCACGTATGGATTCAATACCAAAGACTTCATCTACCATAGCAGGTATGTTAATAAATTTTTGTCTACCGTAATAAGTGGCAGAGGGGTAATTGCTAACCGACCAATTCAGTCATCAGTCGCGCAAAACTTTCATTTAATTCAATGCACATGCGACTATCAACTACATCAAGCACATTCTCATGGAAGTTGCATAAATAATGACCAAGATCAAAATTCCAGCCAGGATGGCCATGCGCAACACTACAGTTGCTAAAAGTCATAACTTCACCAATACCAGCATTACTGAGGACAAAATCCCCTTCTATTTTATCATTAAGTAATTGGCTTCGCCAATACCGCTAGGTATAACGATGTCGCAATAAGCGGCAAATTGTATATCATAACGCCGTTGACTATCCAGTCTAAGCGTATTTTGTCCATTGAAGGTAATGGAGACGTCGCATGGCATATATGCACTACCAGTCACAATGTAGTCAGGATGATTGGACACTAATGATAAGCGCACATTGGTTCCTTTTAAATTTCGGAATGATGGGTGAACTTCTATACGTACAGTACCGGCAGTACGCACTAATGTACGCTTATACATTAGCCATACGGCATTGGTTCCTACGATGCAACCAGAAGCAGCTGAAGATCCGGCTTCAATACTGAGAACTTCAATTCCTCGAGCGTTAATATCAGAACGATATAAATAATCGCAAGGTTGTATGGATAAAGGAGCCAGCGAAGTTACTGTTCCTCCTATTTCAGTCATCGCAGCATGTAAAATTGATGTGGACTGATAATATTTCAGAAGATATGGGCATTAATTTCATCATACGATAGTATGGTGATAACTCCTCGTAAGTGCGTGACTTACCTAATATATACCGAGAAATGAATGGATCATCATTAATAATGCCCGTACCATTTAAAAATGCTACACGCAATAATTTTCTGATACGATCATGATTGATTAAAAATGCATATGCATTTGCAGAGAACTCATTTAGCACTTGATAAATAGAAGTGCCGCATGCAGGAGTAGAAGATACCAGTCTGGAGACTAGCATACGTAAATCAGGGTCAACACCAAAGTGCCATGTCGAATGGTATAGTTGACTCTGAAATTGAAGTTCCAGGAACGATAAAAAGTCAGCTACGATTGGCACATCCCTTGGGTTAATTAGTGATTGCACGTACCTGATGTGTGTGTTTTTATCAAGTTTTTTAATCAATAACTGTATAAGTATTGCATCCCAAGAAAATGTTTCAACTCCCAAATTATTTAATGCCAGCAAGCACTCTTTGGTGGTGTCATGCATAGCTTTGATAGATTGTGCCGATGACGTCACGGACTGTTGGTTGAGTATTTTGTCCACTAGGTTGGCCACTAAAATTCTCTTGTTATTATAACGGTCCTGTAAGGTTTGCCAGGCAGTGTGGTAATTTGTCTCGGATAGAGAGAATTGGCTGATTAGATGTTCAGCTTCTCCCGTCAAATTACTCTTTAAATACCACATTTTCTGGATTGCGGGAATCGGCTGTTTATCAACCATTTCAGAGAATAAGTCGTAGAACTGTCGCCATTTCAGATAGTCGCCATCAAATTTTAGTATTGTAACTTTTGGTAAGTGTAAAGCAGATGTTGACTGATTTGAAGGAGTTGGCAGTGGAGTGATTGTCTGATTTTCAGCAACATTCTGTACTCTGTTAGCCATAATGGAGAGGCTGACCAAATTCTCTTGAACCTTATCAATCGAGAATTATATAAAGTCATGCCCACGCCAAACGCCCAGGTCGTTAAACTGGATGATTGCCGTTTTATTCGGAAATTATATTTGCCGAGTCATGAAAGCTAATAAGTTAGTGAATATTAAGATAAGTTTTAAGCCGACGTTGCAATAATTGCGAGCGTCGGAATCACGTATGGATTCAATACCAAAGACTTCATCTACCATAGCAGGTATGTTAATAAATTTTTGTCTACCGTAATAAGTGGCAGAGGGGTAATTGCTAACGACCAATTCAGTCATCAGTCGCGCAAAACTTTCATTTAATTCAATGCACATGCGACTATCAACTACATCAAGCACATTCTCATGGAAGTTGCATAAATAATGACCAAGATCAAAATTCCAGCCAGGATGGCCATGCGCAACACTACAGTTGCTAAAAGTCATAACTTCACCAATACCAGCATTACTGAGGACAAAATCCCCTTCTATTTTTATCATTAAGTAATTGGCTTCGCCAATACCGCTAGGTATAACGATGTCGCAATAAGCGGCAAATTGTATATCATAACGCCGTTGACTATCCAGTCTAAGCGTATTTTGTCCATTGAAGGTAATGGAGACGTCGAATGGCATATATTCACTACCAGTCACAATGTAGTCAGGATGATTGGACACTAATGATAAGCGCACATTGGTTCCTTTTAAATTTCGGAATGATGGGTGAACTTCTATACGTACAGTAACCGGCAGTACGCACTAATGTACGCTTATACATTAGCCATACGGCATTGGTTCCTACGATGCAACCAGAAGCAGCTGAAGATCCGGCTTCAATACTGAGAACTTCAATTCCTCGAGCGTTAATATCAGAACGATATAAATAATCGCAAGGTTGTATGGATAAAGGAGCCAGCGAAGTTACTGTTCCTCCTATTTCAGTCATCGCAGCATGTAAAATTGATGTGACTGATAATATTTCAGAAGATATGGGCATTAATTTCATCATACGATAGTATGGTGATAACTCCTCGTAAGTGCGTGACTTACCTAATATATACCGAGAAATGAATGGATCATCATTAATAATGCCCGTACCATTTAAAAATGCTACACGCAATAATTTTCTGATACGATCATGATTGATTAAAAATGCATATGCATTTGCAGAGAACTCATTTAGCACTTGATAAATAGAAGTGCCGCATGCAGGAGTAGAAGATACCAGTCTGGAGACTAGCATACGTAAATCAGGGTCAACACCAAAAGTGCCATGTCGAATGGTATAGTTGACTCTGAAATTGAAGTTCCAGGAACGATAAAAAGTCAGCTACGATTGGCACATCCCTTGGGTAATTAGTGATTGCACGTACCTGATGTGTGTGTTTTTATCAAGTTTTTTAATCAATAACTGTATAAGTATTGCATCCCAAGAAAATGTTTCAACTCCCAAATTATTTAATGCCAGCAAGCACTCTTTGGTGGTGTCATGCATAGCTTTGATAGATTGTGCCGATGACGTCACGGACTGTTGGTTGAGTATTTTGTCCACTAGGTTGGCCACTAAAATTCTCTTGTTATTATAACGGTCCTGTAAGGTTTGCCAGGCAGTGTGGTAATTTGTCTCGGATAGAGAGAATTGGCTGATTAGATGTTCAGCTTCTCCCGTCAAATTACTCTTTAAATACCACATTTTCTGGATTGCGGGAATCGGCTGTTTATCAACCATTTCAGCGAAGAAGTCGTAGAACTGTCGCCATTTCAGATAGTCGCCATCAAATTTTGGTATTGTAACTTTTGGTAAGTGTAAAGCAGATGTTGACTGATTTGAAGGAGTTGGCAGTGGAGTGATTGTCTGATTTTCAGCAACATTCTGTACTCTGTTAGCCATAATGGAGAGGCTGACCAAATTCTCTTGAACCTTATCAATCGAGAATTATATAAAGTCATGCCCACGCCAAACGCCCAGGTCGTTAAACTGGATGATTGCCGTTTTATTCGGAAATTATATTTGCCGAGTCATGAAAGCTAATAAGTTAGTGAATATTAAGATAAGTTTTAAGCCGACGTTGCAATAATTGCGAGCGTCGGAATCACGTATGGATTCAATACCAAAGACTTCATCTACCATAGCAGGTATGTTAATAAATTTTTGTCTACCGTAATAAGTGGCAGAGGGGTAATTGCTAACGACCAATTCAGTCATCAGTCGCGCAAAACTTTCATTTAATTCAATGCACATGCGACTATCAACTACATCAAGCACATTCTCATGGAAGTTGCATAAATAATGACCAAGATCAAAATTCCAGCCAGGATGGCCATGCGCAACACTACAGTTGCTAAAAGTCATAACTTCACCAATACCAGCATTACTGAGGACAAAATCCCCTTCTATTTTTATCATTAAGTAATTGGCTTCGCCAATACCGCTAGGTATAACGATGTCGCAATAAGCGGCAAATTGTATATCATAACGCCGTTGACTATCCAGTCTAAGCGTATTTTGTCCATTGAAGGTAATGGAGACGTCGAATGGCATATATGCACTACCAGTCACAATGTAGTCAGGATGATTGGACACTAATGATAAGCGCACATTGGTTCCTTTTAAATTTCGGAATGATGGGTGAACTTCTATACGTACAGTACTGGCAGTACGCACTAATGTACGCTTATACATTAGCCATACGGCATTGGTTCCTACGATGCAACCAGAAGCAGCTGAAGATCCGGCTTCAATACTGAGAACTTCAATTCCTCGAGCGTTAATATCAGAACGATATAAATAATCGCAAGGTTGTATGGATAAAGGAGCCAGCGAAGTTACTGTTCCTCCTATTTCCGTCATCGCAGCATGTAAAATTGATGTGACTGATAATATTTCAGAAGATATGGGCATTAATTTCATCATACGATAGTATGGTGATAACTCCTCGTAAGTGCGTGACTTACCTAATATATACCGAGAAATGAATGGATCATCATTAATAATGCCCGTACCATTTAAAAATGCTACACGCAATAATTTTCTGATACGATCATGATTGATTAAAAATGCATATGCATTTGCAGAGAACTCATTTAGCACTTGATAAATAGAAGTGCCGCATGCAGGAGTAGAAGATACCAGTCTGGAGACTAGCATACGTAAATCAGGGTCAACACCAAAAGTGCCATGTCGAATGGTATAGTTGACTCTGAAATTGAAGTTCCAGGAACGATAAAAAGTCAGCTACGATTGGCACATCCCTTGGGTTAATTAGTGATTGCACGTACCTGATGTGTGTGTTTTTATCAAGTTTTTTAATCAATAACTGTATAAGTATTGCATCCCAAGAAAATGTTTCAACTCCCAAATTATTTAATGCCAGCAAGCACTCTTTGGTGGTGTCATGCATAGCTTTGATAGATTGTGCCGATGACGTCACGGACTGTTGGTTGAGTATTTTGTCCACTAGGTTGGCCACTAAAATTCTCTTGTTATTATAACGGTCCTGTAAGGTTTGCCAGGCAGTGTGGTAATTTGTCTCGGATAGAGAGAATTGGCTGATTAGATGTTCGCTTCTCCCGTCAAATTACTCTTTAAATACCACATTTTCTGGATTGCGGGAATCGGCTGTTTATCAACCATTTCAGAGAATAAGTCGTAGAACTGTCGCCATTTCAGATAGTCGCCATCAAATTTTGGTATTGTAACTTTTGGTAAGTGTAAAGCAGATGTTGACTGATTTGAAGGAGTTGGCAGTGGAGTGGATTGTCTGATTTTCAGCAACATTCTGTACTCTGTTAGCCATAATGGAGAGGCTGACCAAATTCTCTTGAACCTTATCAATCGAGAATTATATAAAGTCATGCCCACGCCAAACGCCCAGGTCGTTTAAACTGGATGATTGCCGTTTTATTCGGAAATTATATTTGCCGAGTCATGAAAGCTAATAAGTTAGTGAATATTAAGATAAGTTTTAAGCCGACGTTGCAATAATTGCGAGCGTCGGAATCACGTATGGATTCAATACCAAAGACTTCATCTACCATAGCAGGTATGTTAATAAATTTTTGTCTACCGTAATAAGTGGCAGAGGGGTAATTGCTAACGACCAATTCAGTCATCAGTCGCGCAAAACTTTCATTTAATTCAATGCACATGCGACTATCAACTACATCAAGCACATTCTCATGGAAGTTGCATAAATAATGACCAAGATCAAAATTCCAGCCAGGATGGCCATGCGCAACACTACAGTTGCTAAAAGTCATAACTTCACCAATACCAGCATTACTGAGGACAAAATCCCCTTCTATTTTTATCATTAAGTAATTGGCTTCGCCAATACCGCTAGGTATAACGATGTCGCAATAAGCGGCAAATTGTATATCATAACGCCGTTGACTATCCAGTCTAAGCGTATTTTGTCCATTGAAGGTAATGGAGACGTCGAATGGCATATATGCACTACCAGTCACAATGTAGTCAGGATGATTGGACACTAATGATAAGCGCACATTGGTTCCTTTTAAATTTCGGAATGATGGGTGAACTTCTATACGTACTGTTGGGGTGGGTATCTTCACCCTTTCCAATTATTTATAAAATGGGGGTATGAGTCGATTAAAGAAAAAAATGCCGGGGTCTCCCTTTTTTTTTTGGTTTAACAAAATTAAAGCTTCTTGCTTTATTGGCGTTTATTCTAAGACTAAAAATACAAACTATTTTACAATTTTAAAAGATGGAGTTCAGTTCCGTTAAATCACTTAAATATATAAAAAAAACGATGAAATATATATAAAATTATTGAGAAAACTATATAGAAAGTTTACACTCAAAGCGATAGTTCAAGGGGAACAAAACGGTTCGAAACATGTTCTAACATGTTTGAGACAGTGTTGGACAAAAATATATTGCAAAAATTTAAGAGGAAAAAAAAATAAGAAAAGAAAAGACCAAAAAACCTCCAGTTGAACATGGTTCAACATCCTCCCGCGCCAGTAGGATGGCAGGAACAGCCGTTCCAGATGCCGCTGATGATCCAGCCAAAGATGGATCGTTGTATTCTTGGCAAATTGGGGTTTTTCTTGATCACCTCTGGTCTTATTATATTTGCCAGCGTCCGATGACCGATGATTCCGTCGATCGTACGGCACGTGGCAAATCCCGGGTGAGCTAGAGGCTTCACCGATTTAAAATGGTTAACCAGTTGCGGGTCGTTGATGGCGGGTGGCACGATGATAGCGTCGTCACGTAATGGTAGTCGCCAGCGAGCGATTGGCTCATAATGCGCCCGGGGGGCATACGTGGGACATACGTGGAATACACCGTATTCGACAGCATGGTGCTCCTCTGGGGAGAAGCCCGGAAATAAGTTTGCCACACTGCGGAGCAAAAATGACGATTCAGCTTCGTCGTCGAGCACAAACGTGACCCAAATCGGGTCCCCCTTATGAATAAGGTTCACACGGATGAGGGGGGGGAGAGTGCTAGCCCAATGAGGTGGGTGTACGGGCAACTCAAGCAACACTAGCTCCCGTGGTGAAGGTGGCATCTCTTGGGGATCAGCTTCGATGGGTTTAGGTTCTCCAACCTCTTCTGGTTCTGCAACTTCGAAACTTTCATTCGGGCCGTCATGAGGACGCACCCGGTGTAACATAGAGTGATGGTTTGCGCCGCAAATTGCGCAACGTATGGTGGAATGGCATTTTGGGCGCGAGTGCGACTTCGCCATACAATTTAGGCAATAGCCCCATTTATTTAAATAGGCCCGACGTTTTGGTATGTCCATGGCCACAAAAATTGGACAATGCCGGATGGCATGGCTCATGAGGCATAAATTGCACCGGGTCATGATGTTGGCTAGAGGGAGAAAAGAAAAGAGAAATATGCATTGTGAGATTAGAGATTTTGTGAAGCGACCGTTTTCTCATAGTTGTCTTGGAACTGGCTTTAGGGTTTGAATCAGGTGGATTAATGGGTGGGGTTTGGCTTAAGATCTGGTGGGGAGTTAGAGACTGGTAGTACGCAAAGTTTCCCGATTGCACGCGTAATATTACCAATTTGAGTCTGTACTTCTGCGACTCGGACTTTGCTATCTTTACCATGGATAACCTTCGTGATACGTCCCATTCGCCACTCAGTGGGGGGTAGCATATCATCTTTGACTAGTACAAAGTCGTTTACCTTCACATTATGTTGTTCGGTTTTCCACTTAAAGCGTCGCTGAAGCTCGGTGAGATATTCACTTTTCCAGCGGCGCGCAAAAATATGTTGAAGCGCTTTTAACCGCACCCAACGTTTTATAAAATTTAAGTTTTCTAGTTGATGATTTTCAGGGGGTTCGGGCGGGGCTATAATTGGCGCACCTCGAAGGAGATGACCTGGGGTCAAGGGAAGTAATTCGGATGGGTTTTCGGTCAACGGTGATAATGGGCGAGAATTCAATACCGCTTCAATTCGAATAAGCAAAGTAGCAAATTCTTCATATGTAAAAGTGAGGTTAGCAACAACCTTTTTTAAGTGCGACTTCATGCTTTTCACGGCGGCCTCCCAGAGGCCACCCATGTGGGGTGCATAAGGCGGGATGAATGACCAAGCAAACCCATGGGAACCGTACCTTTCAACAAGGGCTCGTTCGGCAGTTTTCAAAAATTCATTATGACTTTTAAGTAAAGCCACGCTGGCCCCAAGGAAATTTCTCCCATTATCCGAAAACATGGTCTTTGGGAGACCCCTACGTCCTGTGAATCGCGAAAAGCAGGCCAGAAACGCAGCGGTTGAGAGATCGGAGCAGACTTCCAGGTGAACTGCTTTAGTGGAGAAACATACAAATACCGCTACGTATCCTTTTAAAAGTTTGGCGTTGCGTAAAATAGAGGACTTGATGGAAAATGGACCGGCGAAATCAACACCGGTATACGTAAATGGTAGCGAGAAGCGAACACGTTCTGGTGGGAGTGCGGCCATTATCTGATGTTGAAATTTGTGTTTATACATCGTGCAGGCCTTGCAATTTCTAACACATTTGCGGACTAAATTTTTAAGTCGAGGGATGTAAAACCCTTGCCTTATAGCGCGAAGCATAATGTGATGCTCCGCATGTAGTAGGATTCGATGAGTATATTCTACAAACAATGTGGCGAAACGGGATTTATCCGGGATGATTATGGGATGGCGTTCATCATAACTTAATCCGGAGTTATTAAGCCTACCACCGACACGCAGTAAACCTTCTTTGTCACTAAACGGATTTAACGTAAGTATTCGACTTTTCCGGTTAAGAGGTTGTTTTTGCTGGCAACATTCATACTCTTTGTAGAAATGGTTCTTTTGGGCTATTAATATAAGTCGATTTTTTACAAAACGTATCTCTTCTGTGGTGATGAACGCATCGGTTTTATACGGGCGTTTTAAACCTCGGTTGATAAAACGAAATTGATAACTAATGACTCTTAAAGCTCGTGCCAGCGATGAAAACCTTTCCAAAAGGTCTTCATAATTTGTCTCCTCTTGAGCGTCAGAGTTCTTCTTAGCTTTATCATTGATTTGGGGCTGCATTAAATGAAAACTCGAAATCTTTTTGGTTTCCAAATCTGTGGGATCAAAAGTGCGTGGTTTTGGCCAATATTCATCAGGTTGTTGAAGCCAGGTGGGCCCATGCCACCATAAATTACTATCTACGAGTTCCTGAGGGGAGCAACCACGGGTTCCTAAGTCCGCGGGGTTGTCGTCAGTTTTGACATGCTTCCAGTGATTGGTACTGGTGATGCTGAGAATTTTCGTTACACGATTTGCAACGAAGGTTTTAAGGGTTTGAGGCTCTTTTTGTAGCCATCCAAGGACTATCGAGGAATCTGTCCACAAAAGGAGCTCATAGGGGAACTTTGGGTTTGCCGTTAAGCTTTTCACTAATCTCGAAAGTAACACAGCGCCACATAGTTCAAGTTTAGGGATTGTGGTCTTTTTGAGAGGTGCAACCTTTGTTTTTGCCACGAGCAAATTGCTGCTTATTTTTCCCTCCGGAGTAGTAGTTCGCATATAAACTGACGCGCAGTACGCTTTCTCCGATGCATCACAAAATCCGTGAATCTGAATCTGATATGCTGGCGAAAAATGTACCCATCTAGGGATTTTCAGAGTAGAAATCTGTGGTAAATTTTTGAGAAATGCATTCCACCTCATTAGAATAATCTGTGGGACACCCTCATCCCAATCTATTTTTGTTTCCCACAATTCTTGCATTAAAAGTTTGGCCACCACAACAATTGGGCCTAACCAACCAAGAGGGTCAAACAGTTTTGCTATAACCGATAAAATCTGTCTCTTTGTGACGGAGGGTAATATTTGGGTCGGTTCTACAACATAATAGAAAAAGTCAGACATCGCATTCCAGCGAATCCCCAAGGTTTTTATTGTGCTGGAGTCATCTAACTTTAAAAATTCTTCGTCAAGAAGATCTTCCCGGGCCAAATGTTGCAATAAATAACCGTTGTTAGCCGTAATTTTCTTCAAGGGGAAGCCAGCGGAATTCAATGATTTATTTAGTTGGTCGAGTTTTATTTTGGCCTCCTCAAGAGTAGAACCGCCCGATAAAATATCGTCTACGTAAATTTCGTTTTTCAAAATCAATGATGCTTTTGGGTATAAACTTTTACAATCTTCGCTCAACTGTAGAAGCGTTCGAATCGCTAAAAAAGGCGCACAATTTACCCCAAATGTGACAGGTTTTAATTGAAAGGAATTTACGTAACTGTCAGTTTTGTCTCGAAACAAAATTCTTTGGAATGAACGATCTGCTTCATGCACTAAAATCTGGCGGTACATTTTCTGAATGTCGCCAGTAAATACATATTCATAGTTTCGCCAGTTCAGAACCATTTGCATTAGATCGGTTTGCAAAGTTGGGCCTTGATGAAGCACGTCATTCAGAGAGAATCCACTATTTGTTTTCTTTGATGCGTTGAAAACTACGCGTACTTTTGTTGATTTACTTTCGGGTCGAATGACCGCATGATGGGGGAGAAAAAACGAGAATTGTTTTTCACCAATTGCATCACTATGTAAAACGGGTTCCATATGATCCAAGTCGATATATTCTTGGAGAACCTGACGATATTGTTCCTTCAAGTCTGGCGTTTTATCTAGCGTTTTTTCCATCCTATGGTACTGCCCTAGAGCCATGTTCCTTGAGGGACCTAAAAAAATTTCGTTTGGAAATTCTTCCTTAAAAGGTAGTCGTACAACATAACGACCATCTGATTGTCTTGTAGTTGTTGTTTGGTAAAAATTTTCGCAATAATTATCGGCCGCGTTTACCGGGTTATGTTTTTCTACCTCTTCAAGTTCCCAGAACTTTTTCATTTGTTCGTGAAGAATAAAATCATCCGAATCCGAAACTGTAGTTGAAAATGAATTTATATCGGTAGTGGGTTCTGGCCCTAATAAGTACCAACCAAAATGAGACTCTCTTGCCTCCAATGCGCCCAGCACATTTAATCGTACCCCTTCAAGATTTATAGAGGGTAAATAATTACTACCAATAATCATATCAACTTTGGCTTGTTTATAGAAAAACGGGTCAGCCAGGGTTAAATCCTTGATCTCGTCAAGGTTTTTGAGTTTAAATGACCGTGAGGGCAAAAAGTTTGAAAGCGTTGGCACTACCACAGCATTGACTTTTAATCTGAAGTCTGATATTCTTGATTTTACGATTATATTACATCTGCCTTTTGATTTTCCTACCACCGCTCCACCTAGTCCAGAAATTTTCGAGTTTTTGGTTTCAAGAGGCACGGCAAATTTTTGTTGCAGATTTGTAGTTATGAAACTTTTTTCTGAACCGGTATCTATAAGAGCTCGAATGGTAAATAATTCACCTGCATGTTCAATTTGCGCTAGCACTGTGGGCAAAACTGTAGTTCCCTCGGTCTGAACAAAATGAGATTGAAAATTTTTTAAAATATTTTCATTTGAGAAAGCTGTACTATCAACTTGAGTCGTATAAGTTTTAATTTGAGGTTGAGTACCTGAACCTGAAGGCTTTTCATTATTTTGAGGAGTTGGATGTGCATGGGGCTTTGAATTTTTATAGTTTCCCGTGTTTCCGCGGTTTTCAAGATGCAACAAAGTGTGATGCCTTTGCTTACATACGCTACAAGTATATTTACGTTGACATTTTGTCTTAAAATGGGTAGTTGATAGGCAATTGACACAATATTTATTGTCAAAAACAAATTTAAGACGCTCATTTGGGGAGAGAGCTTTAAATTGACCACAGCTTTTCAGTGGATGATGTTGTTTGCACTTCTTGCAACTATAAGTTTGTTTATCAGTTTCAGCCTGAATGTAAAATAATTGGGATTTTGACTGATGACTCTCCCTACCTAAGGGTTTTCTTACTTCGCTCACTGTTTCTAAAAATTCTATTCTAGATGTGAGAAAATTGCTAAGTTGACACCATGAGGGTAATTCTTTGTGGTTTTCCAGTGTAGCCTCCCAGGCCCGTAGCGTTTCTTCAGGAAGTTTTGCAGTTACTAGATGAAGTAAGAAGGGATCATTGTGTGCCACTTCAACCTTGAAGGTTTTTAAAATCGCTAAGCAATCGGCCACTGTGTTTTTAACATATCTTATAGATTTTAAATTTTCCGTTTGAGAAGTTTGTATCGCGTAAACCTTTTTCATTTGATCGTTTACTAACAGTCTTTTGTTTTCAAACCTATTTGTTAAGGCCTCCCATGCCAAACTAAAATTTTCATCTACTGCGTCAAAATCTTTAATAATGTTGAGAGCTTCGCCTCTTAATTTTGTTTTTAAATAGGTTAGTTTTTGAGATGGTGCCAGTGATGATTCCTTTCCCACCACTGCTTGAAAAATGTCCCTGAACGCTGGCCATTTCGAATACCCCCCTTCAAAGCACTGTATCTCACAAGCCGGGAGCTTAAATGATGACCTTTGAACAGCTGGTTCGCTTTGAACGGGTTCAACTCTTTTTAAACTGCGTAAGATTGTTGCCTTTACTGCCTGATACAACTCATAGGCCTCTTCATAACGCAATGACAAATCATCTTTACTATCCTCTCCTTCATCTTCTTGTTCTATAAACTTGTCATAGGACTCTATAAGTTTCTTCCATCTTCTTTCTAATTCTGCCCTTTTGACCTCGAGTAATTCTAACGTAATGTCTTCTTTAAACGTCTTATCGAAGTTCGTGCAGAACGCTGTTAACTGTTTTAAGTCGGATTTGCATTTCTTCTTCGATGCTGCCATTGTTGCCTACCTATGCCGAAAAAACGACCCTATTGCCCAAATCCACCCTGAGGATTTCCTTTTCTGCTCGGTTTATCTGTATGTTAAACCGCAATAATCTTGTAAAATTTCCGCTTGAAATTATTTTAATTGTTGCTGTGTATCGTACAGTATTTATTATGCTAATAAAATTTTATTTGTGTAAATTTAAATTTTTGCGCCACTCAAATTTTCAAAACATTTTGCAAATTTTTCGAATAAATTTTTCCAAGAAATTATTTAATATTTGAAATATTTCGTATTCGTCAAAATTGTATAATCGGTCCACCCTAATCTGTCAACAATTTTTCTCAACCAACTTATTTTTTAATTTATAGATTCGCACCACTCTAATTTTTGAAAATTTTGCAAAAGATTTTGCGTGGATAAATTTCTTCAGGAAATTCTATTTATGTAATTTCACAAGAGATTTTGCACCACTGTAATTTTGAAGATTATTTACGAAATAATTTTTCGTACCACTCTAATTTTTTGATAAGGTTATGCACCAAGGAATTTTTTACACCACAATTTGTGAAGATTCGAAAATTGAAAAATTCGTCCACTCTAATTGTCGAAAAAATTTTCGCCAGCGCCGATAAATTTTAGAGAAATTTATGTAAAAAAAATGTTCCTTTTTCTTTTCCCCTTTACGGGACACTCTAATTTTGCAACCGTATCCCCAAGCTTGTTTTTCACGGGACACACTAAGTTTCCTTTTCGAAATCTCTGCAAGCATTAATTGTATTAAGTTTGAGGCTTTTTCATAAACCTTCGTATGAAATAATTTTACGGGACGTTCTAATTGTAAAAATACACAACCCGCGCCTCTCTATTGCTAATTTTTGAAAAATTTCCAATTTTTTCCTTTAATAAACCCCACCAGTCTTTAATTCTATATAAAAATATAATTTCTCACCTCTGTTTTATTTTAACTCGTTGGGAACCTCTGATAATTATTACCCGTTGGTTTTTACTTCTTGTGGAATGTTTGGCTTTTCAAATGTTGGCTTTCTTCGACGTCACACATACTTGTTACACTTGTTTTTTCTTTTTGCAAAATAACCTTGAGGGTATTAAAATTTTTATTCCGTTTTTGCAAAATGGCGGAATTTTTTTTTTTTTTTTCCCAACTATATTCAGTTTTTATTACTTTTTCCTTTTTTTTTTTTCTTTTAATTTACGGTACTTAAGGTTTCTTCCCTCTTTGCCACTTTCACCTCACTATTTAAATTTTTAATTTTCCCTTTTACAATTGTCTTTTAATTTCTCAATTTAAATTTTCCACTTTTACACTTTTTATCACACGATGTTGCCGATTTCTTAAAGAACACGATGAACTTGTTGCTTGTTCTTTTTCTTTTTTCCTCCTTTTAGGTTTTTCCTACTGCGCCCGGTTGTATTTTACCCAATTCGCTGCTTTAATCTATTACATTATCCTCAACAAGGTTTCATAGACTTTAGCTTTTGTATGCGAATGAGTAGTGTTGGGTAGTGGTAAAATATGAATGGGCTGTCAAAATATCATATTTTCTCTTGTTCTTCTTCACTTTTTCTCTGTTTTGTGCATTATTTGTTAAAATTAAAATTTGTTTATTCAAAAGAAATTATTGAAAAAAAATAAAATCGAGTGATTGTTGGCTGCATCCGTTGTGGGATATACACCAATTGTGTAGTGCTATATGCAACAAATGTTTTTTGTGACCAATTTAAGTGGTGGTGACTTAAAATTTATTTCAATTAAATAAATTATTGACCAGGAAGAACTAGTGGTCATTTGTGAATATACCGAGTGGGTTATTTTGTCGTATGTACCCTTGTGGCGGTGAAAATGATGCCGGGTAGTGGTGATTAATTGTGGTTGTTTGTTAACAACAAAAAGATGACCACAAGAGATGACCCCTTTAAATGTGTGTGTGTGTATGTGTGGCCAGTGGCCACTTTAATCAGTGGATGGTTTTGTCGCGCGGAAAACGTTTATTGTCTCACAAAATCACTAAAATACACAAAACATACCTGTCAATTCCTTGCCTTACCCCAAAATACTGTCTTCCTCTTGAAGTTTGCCGGTATGGGTTGTGAGGTTATGTTGTTTTGCCGCCTTGATTTGCCTGTCTTACCGCCGGGGTTGGTGATGAGATGATGCCAATCGTTGATGATGTGCTGCTGTGATGTTGTTGTACCACGTCCTTGTGGTGATGCAAAGTTACAGACCCTTTGTCTGTTGATGTTTTACAAGTTGTTGAAGTTGTAGCTGCTGCGGGGTGAGTCAACTGACAATTCTTCACTAGATTTAAGTAGACTCCACGTCACTACTTTTTCCTGTCCTAGCCTATTCTAGGACTTTTTCGAAGGACCAAATGTTGGGGTGGGTATCTTCACCCTTTCCAATTATTTATAAAATGGGGGTATGAGTCGATTAAAGAAAAAAATGCCGGGGTCTCCCTTTTTTTTTTGGTTTAACAAAATTAAAGCTTCTTGCTTTATTGGCGTTTATTCTAAGACTAAAAATACAAACTATTTTACAATTTTAAAAGATGGAGTTCAGTTCCGTTAAATCACTTAAATATATAAAAAAAACGATGAAATATATATAAAATTATTGAGAAAACTATATAGAAAGTTTACACTCAAAGCGATAGTTCAAGGGGAACAAAACGGTTCGAAACATGTTCTAACATGTTTGAGACAGTGTTGGACAAAAATATATTGCAAAAATTTAAGAGGAAAAAAAAATAAGAAAAGAAAAGACCAAAAAACCTCCAGTTGAACATGGTTCAACACGTACAGTACCGGCAGTACGCACTAATGTACGCTTATACATTAGCCATACGGCATTGGTTCCTACGATGCAACCAGAAGCAGCTGAAGATCCGGCTTCAATACTGAGAACTTCAATTCCTCGAGCGTTAATATCAGAACGATATAAATAATCGCAAGGTTGTATGGATAAAGGAGCCAGCGAAGTTACTGTTCCTCCTATTTCAGTCATCGCAGCATGTAAAATTGATGTGACTGATAATATTTCAGAAGATATGGGCATTAATTTCATCATACGATAGTATGGTGATAACTCCTCGTAAGTGCGTGACTTACCTAATATATACCGAGAAATGAATGGATCATCATTAATAATGCCCGTACCATTTAAAAATGCTACACGCAATAATTTTCTGATACGATCATGATTGATTAAAAATGCATATGCATTTGCAGAGAACTCATTTAGCACTTGATAAATAGAAGTGCCGCATGCAGGAGTAGAAGATACCAGTCTGGAGACTAGCATACGTAAATCAGGGTCAACACCAAAAGTGCCATGTCGAATGGTATAGTTGACTCTGTCTTGAATGGCTTGTACCAACATGAAACTGCATCTAAAGTCGGAAATAGACATATTCGTATATAATTTAGTCATAAAATTTTTCGATGTCGAAACCAGACATTAATGGATCTTCAAAATTTTCGCATATACTGTCGTATATGTCCTGGATCTGGCTCCAAAGTTTGTCGATGGTTGCCAGTTTGACATCGTAGAATTGACTTGGTTGTGGTTCATCGCTAGTGGTTACTACACTTAAGAACCTACTTAAAGCTGTCATCCTGGCCTGTGCCTTTCGGATCAATCCTTGATTTTTATTGGACTCCTGTGGAGCCAATGATGAAGCGCCAGTGCTTTTAGTTGGTGGTAGTTTTTGTTTTGATAATGTTCTTAGGCGATTAGCCTCTGTTGAAAATAGATCTAAATATGTGTTCGTTAACTCGGTGATTTTTTTGTAGTAATCGTTTTTGAAATATTCCTGTTCCGCTTTCAGCGTTTCAATATCGTCCAGCATGCGTAATTCGGTATCCTTTGTCTCGAACTCATCCCAGGCTTCCGATAGTCGCCGTCTACGCTCCTCATAGTACTCTACTGTTTTTCTGTCAGCAGAATCCTTTTTGAAGTTTCGTACTATCGTTTGGATGGTTTCGCCCGTTGTTAGTAGGGTATCCAATAAAATTTTTGACGTCTCCATTGTGTGGTTAGGAACTGCTGTTGTTCTGTCTATGGTGGTTGCCTGGTGAAAATTGTTGTCGTCTGGAAAATAAGATTGCTGATGAATTGGTCACCAACGTTATGGTGCCTGTTGTAAATGTCCACAAAATTGAAATTTGGACTGATGAATAAATGTAGCCCTGTGCTACAGTTGTATTTGTTGAGTTAGAGTAGCCCTGTGCTACCGTTGTATTTGTTGAGTTAGAGTAGCCCTGTGCTACTGTTGTATTTGTCGTGGCCTCCGCTGAAGACAAGGACTCGATGGGCAAACTTCGTGATACAAATCTCCACTTAAGACCAATGTTACTTAGTAGGCTGCACGTAGTTGTAGAATCACCAAAAAAATATTTTCAAGCCCCTTACCACTGGTGGGGGGAAGCTTAAAATTTAATGGTGGTTGGCGCTTTGTTCAAAATCACCAATTGTTTTCCAAGTCCTTACCACTGGTGGGGGGAACTTAAAATTCAACGGTGGTCGGGGTCACCAAAAATATGTTAATGAAATTATTAGTATGACTCAGTTCAAACACATAAATTTGAACTGTACTAATTTTTGAGTGGTTTTTACTTTCAAGCACTTGGAACTTGAACGTAAGGCGATCAATAAATAAAAAGCGAGTTTTTACTACTGACCCTATTAATGAATTTTATTCAACTATTTATACTAAAATTACTCTATATTTCACTTAATTATATTAACTTATAAATTTGTGGCTTTTTAGCCAATAAGAGTCGAGAATGCTAAAACTTGCTGAGTTACCATTATTTGCCTTAAAATTTGTGTATAAAATTTACGTCTTCCCAACCAATGGTTGAAAGCATGCATTTAATGCCACCTGATATTCATGTGACAATTTTTATTCACATAATGTGTAATCTGAAACACTTAGCATTAAGGTGGCTCACAAAATGAAAATTAATATTAGGGCAACTCAATTATCAAAAGTTTGAACATTCTCCCCCGCGTTGAACGGACGTTCAACAATGTTATTATATGCCAGCTAGGTATTCACTGTGAATTTGCGTGGCGCTGGTGAAGGTGTCATCTTATGTTTGTTGACGTGTGGTTGAAGTTCAATGTCCTCTTCAATTGGTTCAGTTGATGTAGTTGGATGTGGCCTTGCAGGTCTTGTCTTTAACTTGCATTTTGACAGTAGTGTGATTAGTGCGACAATACTGAATAAAAGTCCCAGGTAGCCAATAGTATAGCTGTGCGTCTGGTGGGCTTTCAATTTATTAGGTAGATCAGCGATGTCATGTTCTTCCAGTGATTTTTGTAGCATGGTGAGGTCCTTTAAACTCTTGGCATAGATTGCCTCGTAACTTGTTGAATTTGATTGGTATAGTTTAATGGAAGCAGTAGTGTTCCTTGGTAGCAATAAGTCTGAAATTTTGCCAAGACTCGTATATGAAGATCTTACTGTACTTGATATTGCTTGTTGTCCATTCATAGTGGCAAACGCATGTTTGAGCATGCATTCTGGGTCAAGCGTCAGCAAACCGGAGCCTTTTAATGATATAGGAATGATTTCCCTGTTGCAAACAGCTGTAGCCTGTGAAGATGATGAAGTAGCGTATATCCATTGATTTCTTTTGTTGAGTGGTATCCATCTGACGTTAGTTTTTTCCAGGATACAATTTGGTGTTGTTTTATTGTTGAATAGGTTAATTTCACATGCACATACCTCGGAACCATAATTGTAGCGGATTTGAACCTTGGAACACAAAAACATGTCTTGATTTATTATATTACAAGCACTTAAATCTGACCTTGTAAGAAGAATGTATTGTTTATGGGATGCTGAAATGCCCAGGAAATCGGTGCATGGTTTGATGGCAACCATGGTGTTGTTGAGTATGTTGGGTACGGGAATCAGCTGGAATATCTTAAATTGTTCAAGTTCAACCAATGGTAATGTTATTTTGAATACTGCATGCTGGAGCGTAAGTCTACCTTGAACCTTCATTAGTGTAAAGAGCTGTAGTAGTTCATCTTTTCCAGATATAGGAAGGGTTACTGAAGTTGGTGCATGAAATCTAATCTGAATGATTTCATTTTGTAATTGTTCTGGAGTTAATAGCAATGGGCTGATTTTTCCATGATGTGTGTCTATGAGGGTATCAAGAATTGACGACTGAATTTTCCTTATATTATTGGATAGTAGGTTCAATTCTAAGACACCACTATTAAACAATTGGGTGAGATGTATCTGGAATAATACATTATTGATGTCCTGCATTGCTTCCGAATACGTTTCAATTTTCTGCTCCAATTGTTTAAACCTTGCCTTAGCTGCCAACTGGTTTTTCCTTATGATATTGATTGTTGAATCAACAATTGATGTTTGATTCTTGAACAAATTCAATAAATATGATTCATTTTCTTTCACCTGTTGTATTGTATTGGATATCTGGTCAGCGTATTCAGAGTCCAATATGCCAAATAATGAATGAGCAATATTACCAACTATATTCAGAGCTCCTCTTTTACTCCGCAACAGTCGATTCTCTAGTTGTAGATCATCTTCCATGTGTTCAAAATGATTAATGATGCTGAGGCATGATTCGTTTAATTTTATCATATTGCAAAGACGTTTTAAAGATTTCGTGCCATTGATCAAAGTTGATGTTTCAGACCAATATGTACTTAAGTCGTAGTATACAAAGATGTTCCATTCAGTGGTTGAAATGGCTGCTGTGCCAATCTCCTCGAACTGAATGCCTAATTTTGTTCCAAATTTCTTGGTTTTGACTGGAGTACCAAAGACCAATGGTAACAGCAATAGTATTGAAAGTAGCGCCAGGTTGAGATGGCTTGAGAGCGTTTTCTTCTTCTTAGCCCTAGGTTCCTCATTTGAGTTCGAGGTCCTATTGGTGGTGGTTGAGTTGGTGTCATCAGAGTCGGACGTTATATTGGTGATAGTTGAATTGGTGACGTTTGGATTGTTGTCATCAGAGGTAATGGTTTCTTCAAAATCTGATTCGATGGGTAGGAGAGCGAGTCGATGTATTGGGCGTTTGAACAGTCCATTAGCTGTTTTGACTTCCACGACTCTAACCACATTATCATTCCCAGGGTGAATTTTTACTACTCTAGCTAAAGGCCACTTCATGACTGGTAAATTATCTTCCTTAATTATCACCATATCGCCAATCTTGAGGTTGGTAAATTGCTTATTCCATTTGTAGCGTTGCTGCAATTGATTTAAATATTCAGTGGACCATCTTTTCCAAAATTCCTGTTTTAGATGGGCCACTAGTTTCCAGTGAGATAGTCCCGATACCTTTACTGTTGTTGCGCTGCTATCTATTTGAGATACGAGAGCTTCTCCAATCAGAAAATGACCAGGAGTCAATGCCTCAAGATTGTTAGGATCATTTGACATAGGAGTTAGTGGGCGAGAGTTAAGTATCGCCTCGATTTCCACTACGATAGTTTCCAATTCTTCTTGAGTTAAGGACGCAGTTGCAACACTGCGTAGCAAAAGATGTTTTGCAGATTTCACCGCTGCTTCCCAAAGTCCTCCAAAGTGTGGTGCACGTGGTGGGATAAAATGGAACTGTATTCCCTTTGAACTGGCAGTAGAAATTATTGATTCCTGCCCCTTTTCGGAATAGATACTTTTTGTCAATTCCGATAATTGATTTTTTGCGCCTATAAAATTAGTAGCGTTATCTGAATATATATTTTGACAACGACCTCTACGGCTAATAAAGCGTTTTAAAGCACCGATGAATGCTTCGGTTGATAAATCAGTTACCAACTCAAGATGAATAGCCTTTGTGGCAAAGCAACAGAATACAGCTATATATGCTTTTGTTGGCATTTTGCCTCTGACCCTATAATGTACCCAAAATGGGCCACAGTAGTCAACCCCAGCATTGATGAAAGGACGTGCTGGAGTTACCCTAGCCTGAGGTAAGGTGCCCATAACTTGTTGGCATAGTTGTGGTCGTGCCCTGGCACATCTAATACATTTTTGAACAGTTGAACGTGCCATAATTTTTCCTTTTATGGGCCAGAATCGTTGTCGTACTATGTTCAATAGTGCTTGTGGACCACAATGTTTGTTTTCCTTGTGAATCATTGTGAATAAGAGTTTTATGAGTGGATCATTATATGGAATCAACATTGGATGTTTTGCGTCGTATGATAACAATGACGCTTCCAATCGTCCACCAACTCGTAGGATGTTTGTTCCATCTAGGAATGGAGAAAAACTGATGATAGAACTGTTTTTGTTGATTTCCTTCTTCTTCCGAAGTTGCTCGATTTCTGGTGAAAAGTCGGACACTTGAATTGTTCTAATAATTATGTGAAGTGCATTGTCCAATTCAGCCGGAGTTAATGATTTATGTTTAGGGCGCTGTTGTTTCTTCATTCTTGAGTTTTTTATGAACCTTAGCATATATCCCAATATTCCTTGCAACGTTTTGAAGGAATTTTGATGTGGAATTTTGTAAATAAAGCTATTGTTGGAGGCAGTAACCGCTGAGATTACTGGTATTTTCTTTTTCTCGATGTTATTGGGAATCGAGACTTGTTTTGAAAATTGGGGTGGCCACATTTCTTTTCGTCCGTGCAAAAATAGTAGTCCATACAACCATAAATTACAGCCAGAAAGTTTAAGTGCTGGTAAACCTCTGGACAGTATATCAGCTGGATTGTCTTTTGACCTGACGTGGCGCCACTGTTCGGGCAACGTCAATGATTGGATTTTTGAGACTCGATTTGCCACAAAAGTATGGTACAAAGAGGATTGAGAATTTATCCAAGCTAGTACGATTTCGGAGTCAGTCCATAAAAATACCGGTTGATTTTTAATTTGAAGATCCGTTTTGATTCTGTGCATAAGTTGAGCAGCCATGACTGCAGCACATAATTCTAACCGAGGAAGTGTTTGTTGTTTTAATGGAGCGACCCTTGTCTTGGCACAAAGCAATTGTACAATGACTCTTCCCTCCTTAAGAGTTGCTCGAATATAGGCAACTGCACCAAAAGCCTTTTCCGACGCATCTGAGAATATATGCAGTTCGGTTTTTGCCGGGAGTTCGCCCTTAAAGATATGTCGAGGGATTCTGAAGCTGTTCAAAATGCATAAATCACTTCTGAATTTTGTCCAGATTATTTGAAGGTCCTCGGGCAACGGTTCATCCCAGTCTAACTTAAGTTGCCATAACTGTTGTATAAATATCTTCGCCTTCACAACTACAGGTGCTAGTAGTCCAAGAGGGTCGAATAATTTTGCTAGATCCGATGTTGCTGTACGTTTTGAGACGGTCTGCTGATGATTCAGTTTTACCTTGACACAAAAATGGTCCGTTTTAGGCAGCCATAATAATCCTAATGTTTTTATCGTGTTGGTGTTGTTACTATTGAAATCTAAATCCACCTCCTGATCGCCGAGTGGAATATTTTTCAGTAATTGAGGGTGATTTGCACACCATTTTCTCAAGTTGAAGCCATGCCTTCTTAAAATTGTAATAAGTTCCCTTTGTATTTCAAGAGCGACGTTGAGACTATCGGAACCACCAAGGCCATCATCCACGTAGAAATTATTTTTTAGCATATGTGACCCATGCGGATAGTTTATTGCATTTTCATCAGCAATGTTCTGTAAACATTTCGTAGCTAAATAAGGTGCGGCTCGAGTCCCATAAGTAACCGTATTAAGTTTATAATAACCAATAGGCAGTGATGGGTCTTCTCTCCAAATAATTAGCTGGTATTGCTGATCGTCTTGATGAACTAAAATTTGTCTGTACATTTTCTCGATATCGGTGGTAAAAACAAATTTTGGTAATCGAAAACGCAGCAATATTGAGAATAATTCACTCTGGACAGTTGGTCCTGTATACATTAAATCATTCAATGAATAGCCTGACGATGTTTTTGCTGATGCGTCGAAAACTACCCTGAGCTTTGTTGTGGTGCTATCTGGTTTCAGCACGCAGTGGTGAGGAATGATGTATTTTGAGTCTGATACAGTATTGATGTCGATTTTCTGCATATGTCCTAGTTGTTCATAATCTTGCATAAATTTCGTGTATTGAGATCGAATGTCTTCATTTTTTAGCAGTCGTCGCTCTAAACCCAAGAACCTGTTGTATGCCATCGCCTGAGAGTCTCCTAAAGAGGTTGGATTTTCACGAAATGGGAGACTGACTATAAAGCGACCTTCTGTATTGGTGTGCACATGTTGAGTGAAATGGGATTCACATTGTTTTTCTGATGGTGAGAGAATTTTTTCGCTGCCTTCTATCTCATCCAATTTCCAAAGATGTTCTATGGCCTCTTCCAATGAAGTGGTGTCTCCAAATATCGCACATGTGAGTGTACATAATGGATTAGGAATTGGATTTTTTCCGATTGCACCACCCACAATCCAGCCAAGTACCGTATTTTGGAGTGTTGGAAGATCGTCAGCAAGGTGTATGGTTCCATTCTGAGTTAGTTTGAAGAAGAATTCTGCTCCAAGTAGCAAATCTATTTTCTCTTGCTGATAGAAATGAGGATCTGCTAGGTGAATGTTGTTGGGAATGCCCCAAGTTGAGATGTCAATATGCTGATTTGGTTGTGCGGGAATTATACTTGGTAGTACGTATGCTTCAACGTTTGCTGAGAAGTTGAGATCCCTCGATTTCATGCCGATATTTAAACGATACTTTGATTTCTTTTGGGTCTCGCCAACACCGTCAAGGCAAAGAGAAGCTTCGGATGGTGAGATGGACAATTTTTGACAAAGCCGTTTAGATACAATATTGACTTGTGATGCTGAATCTAATACTGCTCTAAATTGATCTGATACACCATTTGGGGCTGTAATTATAACCTTTGCTGTTGCTAGCAAGACGTAGCCCTGGCGGCCCGCAACGACGTTTGTTGAAGCTGATGTAACTGCTACGACATTTGATGCAGTCATCTTTACCCTTGAATTTTGATCTGTAGTGCTTGAGGGACTTGATGACTTTTTCTTTGTTAGGGTATTGTCTATCTTCTCCAAGTGAAGCATTGTGTTGTGTTTTTTACCACATTTTCTGCAACTGGATGAATTGCAGGTTCCCGAGCGGTGATCACCTCTGAAGCAGTTGACGCATAGATTTTGTTGTTTTACATAACGTAGTCGTTCTGCTTCTGATAATTGCTGAAATTTGCTGCAGTGATATAGTTTGTGGCTATTGTTGTTGCACAGTCTGCATGTTTCAATTTTGTTCTCGTTGGATGATATTATTGTTGAAACTGCTTTAAATGTCGGTTTTTCCCTCGGAACGATTGCCTCCATAGATTGAAATTGAAGTTCCAGGAACGATAAAAAGTCAGCTACGATTGGCACATCCCTTGGGTTAATTAGTGATTGCACGTACCTGATGTGTGTGTTTTTATCAAGTTTTTTAATCAATAACTGTATAAGTATTGCATCCCAAGAAAATGTTTCAACTCCCAAATTATTTAATGCCAGCAAGCACTCTTTGGTGGTGTCATGCATAGCTTTGATAGATTGTGCCGATGACGTCACGGACTGTTGGTTGAGTATTTTGTCCACTAGGTTGGCCACTAAAATTCTCTTGTTATTATAACGGTCCTGTAAGGTTTGCCAGGCAGTGTGGTAATTTGTCTCGGATAGAGAGAATTGGCTGATTAGATGTTCAGCTTCTCCCGTCAAATTACTCTTTAAATACCACATTTTCTGGATTGCGGGAATCGGCTGTTTATCAACCATTTCAGAGAATAAGTCGTAGAACTGTCGCCATTTCAGATAGTCGCCATCAAATTTTGGTATTGTAACTTTTGGTAAGTGTAAAGCAGATGTTGACTGATTTGAAGGAGTTGGCAGTGGAGTGATTGTCTGATTTGCAGCAACATTCTGTACTCTGTTAGCCATAATGGAGAGGCTGACCAAATTCTCTTGAACCTTATCAATCGAGAATTATATAAAGTCATGCCCACGCCAAACGCCCAGGTCGTTAAACTGGATGATTGCCGTTTTATTCGGAAATTATATTTGCCGAGTCATGAAAGCTAATAAGTTAGTGAATATTAAGATAAGTTTTAAGCCGACGTTGCAATAATTGCGAGCGTCGGAATCACGTATGGATTCAATACCAAAGACTTCATCTACCATAGCAGGTATGTTAATAAATTTTTGTCTACCGTAATAAGTGGCAGAGGGGTAATTGCTAACGACCAATTCAGTCATCAGTCGCGCAAAACTTTCATTTAATTCAATGCACATGCGACTATCAACTACATCAAGCACATTCTCATGGAAGTTGCATAAATAATGACCAAGATCAAAATTCCAGCCAGGATGGCCATGCGCAACACTACAGTTGCTAAAAGTCATAACTTCACCAATACCAGCATTACTGAGGACAAAATCCCCTTCTATTTTTATCATTAAGTAATTGGCTTCGCCAATACCGCTAGGTATAACGATGTCGCAATAAGCGGCAAATTGTATATCATAACGCCGTTGACTATCCAGTCTAAGCGTATTTTGTCCATTGAAGGTAATGGAGACGTCGAATGGCATATATGCACTACCAGTCACAATGTAGTCAGGATGATTGGACACTAATGATAAGCGCACATTGGTTCCTTTTAAATTTCAGAATGATGGGTGAACTTCTATACGTACAGTACCGGCAGTAGGCACTAATGTACGCTTATACATTAGCCATACGGCATTGGTTCCTACGATGCAACCAGAAGCAGCTGAAGATCCGGCTTCAATACTGAGAACTTCAATTCCTCGAGCGTTAATATCAGAACGATATAAATAATCGCAAGGTTGTATGGATAAAGGAGCCAGCGAAGTTACTGTTCCTCCTATTTCAGTCATCGCAGCATGTAAAATTGATGTGACTGATAATATTTCAGAAGATATGGGCATTAATTTCATCATACGATAGTATGGTGATAACTCCTCGTAAGTGCGTGACTTACCTAATATATACCGAGAAATGAATGGATCATCATTAATAATGCCCGTACCATTTAAAAATGCTACACGCAATAATTTTCTGATACGATCATGATTGATTAAAAATGCATATGCATTTGCAGAGAACTCATTTAGCACTTGATAAATAGAAGTGCCGCATGCAGGAGTAGAAGATACCAGTCTGGAGACTAGCATACGTAAATCAGGGTCAACACCAAAAGTGCCATGTCGAATGGTATAGTTGACTCTGTCTTGAATGGCTTGTACCAACATGAAACTGCATCTAAAGTCGGAAATAGACATATTCGTATATAATTTAGTCATAAAATTTTTCGATGTCGAAACCAGACATTAATGGATCTTCAAAATTTTCGCATATACTGTCGTATATGTCCTGGATCTGGCTCCAAAGTTTGTCGATGGTTGCCAGTTTGACATCGTAGAATTGACTTGGTTGTGGTTCATCGCTAGTGGTTACTACACTTAAGAACCTACTTAAAGCTGTCATCCTGGCCTGTGCCTTTCGGATCAATCCTTGATTTTTATTGGACTCCTGTGGAGCCAATGATGAAGCGCCAGTGCTTTTAGTTGGTGGTAGTTTTTGTTTTGATAATGTTCTTAGGCGATTAGCCTCTGTTGAAAATAGATCTAAATATGTGTTCGTTAACTCGGTGATTTTTTTGTAGTAATCGTTTTTGAAATATTCCTGTTCCGCTTTCAGCGTTTCAATATCGTCCAGCATGCGTAATTCGGTATCCTTTGTCTCGAACTCATCCCAGGCTTCCGATAGTCGCCGTCTACGCTCCTCATAGTACTCTACTGTTTTTCTGTCAGCAGAATCCTTTTTGAAGTTTCGTACTATCGTTTGGATGGTTTCGCCCGTTGTTAGTAGGGTATCCAATAAAATTTTTGACGTCTCCATTGTGTGGTTAGGAACTGCTGTTGTTCTGTCTATGGTGGTTGCCTGGTGAAAATTGTTGTCGTCTGGAAAATAAGATTGCTGATGAATTGGTCACCAACGTTATGGTGCCTGTTGTAAATGTCCACAAAATTGAAATTTGGACTGATGAATAAATGTAGCCCTGTGCTACAGTTGTATTTGTTGAGTTAGAGTAGCCCTGTGCTACCGTTGTATTTGTTGAGTTAGAGTAGCCCTGTGCTACTGTTGTATTTGTCGTGGCCTCCGCTGAAGACAAGGACTCGATGGGCAGACTTCGTGATACAAATCTCCACTTAAGACCAATGTTACTTAGTAGGCTGCACGTAGTTGTAGAATCACCAAAAAAATATTTTCAAGCCCCTTACCACTGGTGGGGGGAAGCTTAAAATTTAATGGTGGTTGGCGCTTTGTTCAAAATCACCAATTGTTTTCCAAGTCCTTACCACTGGTGGGGGGAACTTAAAATTCAACGGTGGTCGGGGTCACCAAAAATATGTTAATGAAATTATTAGTATGACTCAGTTCAAACACATAAATTTGAACTGTACTAATTTTTGAGTGGTTTTCACTTTCAAGCACTTGGAACTTGAACGTAAGGCGATCAATAAATAAAAAGCGAGTTTTTACTACTGACCCTATTAATGAATTTTATTCAACTATTTATACTAAAATTACTCTATATTTCACTTAATTATATTAACTTATAAATTTGTGGCTTTTTAGCCAATAAGAGTCGAGAATGCTAAAACTTGCTGAGTTACCATTATTTGCCTTAAAATTTGTGTATAAAATTTACGTCTTCCCAACCAATGGTTGAAAGCATGCATTTAATGCCACCTGATATTCATGTGACAATTTTTATTCACATAATGTGTAATCTGAAACACTTAGCATTAAGGTGGCTCACAAAATGAAAATTAATATTAGGGCAACTCAATTATCAAAAGTTTGAACATTCTCCCCCGCGTTGAACGGACGTTCAACAATGTTATTATATGCCAGCTAGGTATTCACTGTGAATTTGCGTGGCGCTGGTGAAGGTGTCATCTTATGTTTGTTGACGTGTGGTTGAAGTTCAATGTCCTCTTCAATTGGTTCAGTTGATGTAGTTGGATGTGGCCTTGCAGGTCTTGTCTTTAACTTGCATTTTGACAGTAGTGTGATTAGTGCGACAATACTGAATAAAAGTCCCAGGTAGCCAATAGTATAGCTGTGCGTCTGGTGGGCTTTCAATTTATTAGGTAGATCAGCGATGTCATGTTCTTCCAGTGATTTTTGTAGCATGGTGAGGTCCTTTAAACTCTTGGCATAGATTGCCTCGTAACTTGTTGAATTTGATTGGTATAGTTTAATGGAAGCAGTAGTGTTCCTTGGTAGCAATAAGTCTGAAATTTTGCCAAGACTCGTATATGAAGATCTTACTGTACTTGATATTGCTTGTTGTCCATTCATAGTGGCAAACTCATGTTTGAGCATGCATTCTGGGTCAAGCGTCAGCAAACCGGAGCCTTTTAATGATATAGGAATGATTTCCCTGTTGCAAACAGCTGTAGCCTGTGAAGATGATGAAGTAGCGTATATCCATTGATTTCTTTTGTTGAGTGGTATCCATCTGACGTTAGTTTTTTCCAGGATACAATTTGGTGTTGTTTTATTGTTGAATAGGTTAATTTCACATGCACATACCTCGGAACCATAATTGTAGCGGATTTGAACCTTGGAACACAAAAACATGTCTTGATTTATTATATTACAAGCACTTAAATCTGACCTTGTAAGAAGAATGTATTGTTTATGGGATGCTGAAATGCCCAGGAAATCGGTGCATGGTTTGATGGCAACCATGGTGTTGTTGAGTATGTTGGGTACGGGAATCAGCTGGAATATCTTAAATTGTTCAAGTTCAACCAATGGTAATGTTATTTTGAATACTGCATGCTGGAGCGTAAGTCTACCTTGAACCTTCATTAGTGTAAAGAGCTGTAGTAGTTCATCTTTTCCAGATATAGGAAGGGTTACTGAAGTTGGTGCATGAAATCTAATCTGAATGATTTCATTTTGTAATTGTTCTGGAGTTAATAGCAATGGGCTGATTTTTCCATGATGTGTGTCTATGAGGGTATCAAGAATTGACGACTGAATTTTCCTTATATTATTGGATAGTAGGTTCAATTCTAAGACACCACTATTAAACAATTGGATGAGATGTATCTGGAATAATACATTATTGATGTCCTGCATTGCTTCCGAATACGTTTCAATTTTCTGCTCCAATTGTTTAAACCTTGCCTTAGCTGCCAACTGGTTTTTCCTTATGATATTGATTGTTGAATCAACAATTGATGTTTGATTCTTGAACAAATTCAATAAATATGATTCATTTTCTTTCACCTGTTGTATTGTATTGGATATCTGGTCAGCGTATTCAGAGTCCAATATGCCAAATAATGAATGAGCAATATTACCAACTATATTCAGAGCTCCTCTTTTACTCCGCAACAGTCGATTCTCTAGTTGTAGATCATCTTCCATGTGTTCAAAATGATTAATGATGCTGAGGCATGATTCGTTTAATTTTATCATATTGCAAAGACGTTTTAAAGATTTCGTGCCATTGATCAAAGTTGATGTTTCAGACCAATATGTACTTAAGTCGTAGTATACAAAGATGTTCCATTCAGTGGTTGAAATGGCTGCTGTGCCAATCTCCTCGAACTGAATGCCTAATTTTGTTCCAAATTTCTTGGTTTTGACTGGAGTACCAAAGACCAATGGTAACAGCAATAGTATTGAAAGTAGCGCCAGGTTGAGATGGCTTGAGAGCGTTTTCTTCTTCTTAGCCCTAGGTTCCTCATTTGAGTTCGAGGTCCTATTGGTGGTGGTTGAGTTGGTGTCATCAGAGTCGGACGTTATATTGGTGATAGTTGAATTGGTGACGTTTGGATTGTTGTCATCAGAGGTAATGGTTTCTTCAAAATCTGATTCGATGGGTAGGAGAGCGAGTCGATGTATTGGGCGTTTGAACAGTCCATTAGCTGTTTTGATTTCCACGACTCTAACCACATTATCATTCCCAGGGTGAATTTTTACTACTCTAGCTAAAGGCCACTTCATGACTGGTAAATTATCTTCCTTAATTATCACCATATCGCCAATCTTGAGGTTGGTAAATTGCTTATTCCATTTGTAGCGTTGCTGCAATTGATTTAAATATTCAGTGGACCATCTTTTCCAAAATTCCTGTTTTAGATGGGCCACTAGTTTCCAGTGAGATAGTCCCGATACCTTTACTGTTGTTGCGCTGCTATCTATTTGAGATACGAGAGCTTCTCCAATCAGAAAATGACCAGGAGTCAATGCCTCAAGATTGTTAGGATCATTTGACATAGGAGTTAGTGGGCGAGAGTTAAGTATCGCCTCGATTTCCACTACGATAGTTTCCAATTCTTCTTGAGTTAAGGACGCAGTTGCAACACTGCGTAGCAAAAGATGTTTTGCAGATTTCACCGCTGCTTCCCAAAGTCCTCCAAAGTGTGGTGCACGTGGTGGGATAAAATGGAACTGTATTCCCTTTGAACTGGCAGTAGAAATTATTGATTCCTGCCCCTTTTCGGAATAGATACTTTTTGTCAATTCCGATAATTGATTTTTTGCGCCTATAAAATTAGTAGCGTTATCTGAATATATATTTTGACAACGACCTCTACGGCTAATAAAGCGTTTTAAAGCACCGATGAATGCTTCGGTTGATAAATCAGTTACCAACTCAAGATGAATAGCCTTTGTGGCAAAGCAACAGAATACAGCTATATATGCTTTTGTTGGCTTTTTGCCTCTGACCCTATAATGTACCCAAAATGGGCCACAGTAGTCAACCCCAGCATTGATGAAAGGACGTGCTGGAGTTACCCTAGCCTGAGGTAAGGTGCCCATAACTTGTTGGCATAGTTGTGGTCGTGCCCTGGCACATCTAATACATTTTTGAACAGTTGAACGTGCCATAATTTTTCCTTTTATGGGCCAGAATCGTTGTCGTACTATGTTCAATAGTGCTTGTGGTCCACAATGTTTGTTTTCCTTGTGAATCATTGTGAATAAGAGTTTTATGAGTGGATCATTATATGGAATCAACATTGGATGTTTTGCGTCGTATGATAACAATGACGCTTCCAATCGTCCACCAACTCGTAGGATGTTTGTTCCATCTAGGAATGGAGAAAAACTGATGATAGAACTGTTTTTGTTGATTTCCTTCTTCTTCCGAAGTTGCTCGATTTCTGGTGAAAAGTCGGACACTTGAATTGTTCTAATAATTATGTGAAGTGCATTGTCCAATTCAGCCGGAGTTAATGATTTATGTTTAGGGCGCTGTTGTTTCTTCATTCTTGAGTTTTTTATGAACCTTAGCATATATCCCAATATTCCTTGCAACGTTTTGAAGGAATTTTGATGTGGAATTTTGTAAATAAAGCTATTGTTGGAGGCAGTAACCGCTGAGATTACTGGTATTTTCTTTTTCTCGATGTTATTGGGAATCGAGACTTGTTTTGAAAATTGGGGTGGCCACATTTCTTTTCGTCCGTGCAAAAATAGTGGTCCATACAACCATAAATTACAGCCAGAAAGTTTAAGTGCTGGTAAACCTCTGGACAGTATATCAGCTGGATTGTCTTTTGACCTGACGTGGCGCCACTGATCGGGCAACGTCAATGATTGGATTTTTGAGACTCGATTTGCCACAAAAGTATGGTACAAAGAGGATTGAGAATTTATCCAAGCTAGTACGATTTCGGAGTCAGTCCATAAAAATACCGGTTGATTTTTAATTTGAAGATCCGTTTTGATTCTGTGCATAAGTTGAGCAGCCATGACTGCAGCACATAATTCTAACCGAGGAAGTGTTTGTTGTTTTAATGGAGCGACCCTTGTCTTGGCACAAAGCAATTGTACAATGACTCTTCCCTCCTTAAGAGTTGCTCGAATATAGGCAACTGCACCAAAAGCCTTTTCCGACGCATCTGAGAATATATGCAGTTCGGTTTTTGCCGGGAGTTCGCCCTTAAAGATATGTCGAGGGATTCTGAAGCTGTTCAAAATGCATAAATCACTTCTGAATTTTGTCCAGATTATTTGAAGGTCCTCGGGCAACGGTTCATCCCAGTCTAACTTAAGTTGCCATAACTGTTGTATAAATATCTTCGCCTTCACAACTACAGGTGCTAGTAGTCCAAGAGGGTCGAATAATTTTGCTAGATCCGATGTTGCTGTACGTTTTGAGACGGTCTGCTGATGATTCAGTTTTACCTTGACACAAAAATGGTCCGTTTTAGGCAGCCATAATAATCCTAATGTTTTTATCGTGTTGGTGTTGTTACTATTGAAATCTAAATCCACCTCCTGATCGCCGAGTGGAATATTTTTCAGTAATTGAGGGTGATTTGCACACCATTTTCTCAAGTTGAAGCCATGCCTTCTTAAAATTGTAATAAGTTCCCTTTGTATTTCAAGAGCGACGTTGAGACTATCGGAACCACCAAGGCCATCATCCACGTAGAAATTATTTTTTAGCATATGTGACCCATGCGGATAGTTTATTGCATTTTCATCAGCAATGTTCTGTAAACATTTCGTAGCTAAATAAGGTGCGGCTCGAGTCCCATAAGTAACCGTATTAAGTTTATAATAACCAATAGGCAGTGATGGGTCTTCTCTCCAAATAATTAGCTGGTATTGCTGATCGTCTTGATGAACTAAAATTTGTCTGTACATTTTCTCGATATCGGTGGTAAAAACAAATTTTGGTAATCGAAAACGCAGCAATATTGAGAATAATTCACTCTGGACAGTTGGTCCTGTATACATTAAATCATTCAATGAATAGCCTGACGATGTTTTTGCTGATGCGTCGAAAACTACCCTGAGCTTTGTTGTGGTGCTATCTGGTTTCAGCACGCAGTGGTGAGGAATGATGTATTTTGAGTCTGATACAGTATTGATGTCGATTTTCTGCATATGTCCTAGTTGTTCATAATCTTGCATAAATTTCGTGTATTGAGATCGAATGTCTTCATTTTTTAGCAGTCGTCGCTCTAAACCCAAGAACCTGTTGTATGCCATCGCCTGAGAGTCTCCTAAAGAGGTTGGATTTTCACGAAATGGGAGACTGACTATAAAGCGACCTTCTGTATTGGTGTGCACATGTTGAGTGAAATGGGATTCACATTGTTTTTCTGATGGTGAGAGAATTTTTTCGCTGCCTTCTATCTCATCCAATTTCCAAAGATGTTCTATGGCCTCTTCCAATGAAGTGGTGTCTCCAAATATCGCACATGTGAGTGTACATAATGGATTAGGAATTGGATTTTTTCCGATTGCACCACCCACAATCCAGCCAAGTACCGTATTTTGGAGTGTTGGAAGATCGTCAGCAAGGTGTATGGTTCCATTCTGAGTTAGTTTGAAGAAGAATTCTGCTCCAAGTAGCAAATCTATTTTCTCTTGCTGATAGAAATGAGGATCTGCTAGGTGAATGTTGTTGGGAATGCCCCAAGTTGAGATGTCAATATGCTGATTTGGTTGTGCGGGAATTATACTTGGTAGTACGTATGCTTCAACGTTTGCTGAGAAGTTGAGATCCCTCGATTTCATGCCGATATTTAAACGATACTTTGATTTCTTTTGGGTCTCGCCAACACCGTCAAGGCAAAGAGAAGCTTCGGATGGTGAGATGGACAATTTTTGACAAAGCCGTTTAGATACAATATTGACTTGTGATGCTGAATCTAATACTGCTCTAAATTGATCTGATACACCATTTGGGGCTGTAATTATAACCTTTGCTGTTGCTAGCAAGACGTAGCCCTGGCGGCCCGCAACGACGTTTGTTGAAGCTGATGTAACTGCTACGACATTTGATGCAGTCATCTTTACCCTTGAATTTTGATCTGTAGTGCTTGAGGGACTTGATGACTTTTTCTTTGTTAGGGTATTGTCTATCTTCTCCAAGTGAAGCATTGTGTTGTGTTTTTTACCACATTTTCTGCAACTGGATGAATTGCAGGTTCCCGAGCGGTGATCACCTCTGAAGCAGTTGACGCATAGATTTTGTTGTTTTACATAACGTAGTCGTTCTGCTTCTGATAATTGCTGAAATTTGCTGCAGTGATATAGTTTGTGGCTATTGTTGTTGCACAGTCTGCATGTTTCAATTTTGTTCTCGTTGGATGATATTATTGTTGAAACTGCTTTAAATGTCGGTTTTTCCCTCGGAACGATTGCCTCCATAGATTGAAATTGAAGTTCCAGGAACGATAAAAAGTCAGCTACGATTGGCACATCCCTTGGGTTAATTAGTGATTGCACGTACCTGATGTGTGTGTTTTTATCAAGTTTTTTAATCAATAACTGTATAAGTATTGCATCCCAAGAAAATGTTTCAACTCCCAAATTATTTAATGCCAGCAAGCACTCTTTGGTGGTGTCATGCATAGCTTTGATAGATTGTGCCGATGACGTCACGGACTGTTGGTTGAGTATTTTGTCCACTAGGTTGGCCACTAAAATTCTCTTGTTATTATAACGGTCCTGTAAGGTTTGCCAGGCAGTGTGGTAATTTGTCTCGGATAGAGAGAATTGGCTGATTAGATGTTCAGCTTCTCCCGTCAAATTACTCTTTAAATACCACATTTTCTGGATTGCGGGAATCGGCTGTTTATCAACCATTTCAGAGAATAAGTCGTAGAACTGTCGCCATTTCAGATAGTCGCCATCAAATTTTGGTATTGTAACTTTTGGTAAGTGTAAAGCAGATGTTGACTGATTTGAAGGAGTTGGCAGTGGAGTGATTGTCTGATTTGCAGCAACATTCTGTACTCTGTTAGCCATAATGGAGAGGCTGACCAAATTCTCTTGAACCTTATCAATCGAGAATTATATAAAGTCATGCCCACGCCAAACGCCCAGGTCGTTAAACTGGATGATTGCCGTTTTATTCGGAAATTATATTTGCCGAGTCATGAAAGCTAATAAGTTAGTGAATATTAAGATAAGTTTTAAGCCGACGTTGCAATAATTGCGAGCGTCGGAATCACGTATGGATTCAATACCAAAGACTTCATCTACCATAGCAGGTATGTTAATAAATTTTTGTCTACCGTAATAAGTGGCAGAGGGGTAATTGCTAACGACCAATTCAGTCATCAGTCGCGCAAAACTTTCATTTAATTCAATGCACATGCGACTATCAACTACATCAAGCACATTCTCATGGAAGTTGCATAAATAATGACCAAGATCAAAATTCCAGCCAGGATGGCCATGCGCAACACTACAGTTGCTAAAAGTCATAACTTCACCAATACCAGCATTACTGAGGACAAAATCCCCTTCTATTTTTATCATTAAGTAATTGGCTTCGCCAATACCGCTAGGTATAACGATGTCGCAATAAGCGGCAAATTGTATATCATAACGCCGTTGACTATCCAGTCTAAGCGTATTTTGTCCATTGAAGGTAATGGAGACGTCGAATGGCATATATGCACTACCAGTCACAATGTAGTCAGGATGATTGGACACTAATGATAAGCGCACATTGGTTCCTTTTAAATTTCAGGAATGATGGGTGAACTTCTATACGTACAGTACCGGCAGTAGGCACTAATGTACGCTTATACATTAGCCATACGGCATTGGTTCCTACGATGCAACCAGAAGCAGCTGAAGATCCGGCTTCAATACTGAGAACTTCAATTCCTCGAGCGTTAATATCAGAACGATATAAATAATCGCAAGGTTGTATGGATAAAGGAGCCAGCGAAGTTACTGTTCCTCCTATTTCAGTCATCGCAGCATGTAAAATTGATGTGACTGATAATATTTCAGAAGATATGGGCATTAATTTCATCATACGATAGTATGGTGATAACTCCTCGTAAGTGCGTGACTTACCTAATATATACCGAGAAATGAATGGATCATCATTAATAATGCCCGTACCATTTAAAAATGCTACACGCAATAATTTTCTGATACGATCATGATTGATTAAAAATGCATATGCATTTGCAGAGAACTCATTTAGCACTTGATAAATAGAAGTGCCGCATGCAGGAGTAGAAGATACCAGTCTGGAGACTAGCATACGTAAATCAGGGTCAACACCAAAAGTGCCATGTCGAATGGTATAGTTGACTCTGTCTTGAATGGCTTGTACCAACATGAAACTGCATCTAAAGTCGGAAATAGACATATTCGTATATAATTTAGTCATAAAATTTTTCGATGTCGAAACCAGACATTAATGGATCTTCAAAATTTTCGCATATACTGTCGTATATGTCCTGGATCTGGCTCCAAAGTTTGTCGATGGTTGCCAGTTTGACATCGTAGAATTGACTTGGTTGTGGTTCATCGCTAGTGGTTACTACACTTAAGAACCTACTTAAAGCTGTCATCCTGGCCTGTGCCTTTCGGATCAATCCTTGATTTTTATTGGACTCCTGTGGAGCCAATGATGAAGCGCCAGTGCTTTTAGTTGGTGGTAGTTTTTGTTTTGATAATGTTCTTAGGCGATTAGCCTCTGTTGAAAATAGATCTAAATATGTGTTCGTTAACTCGGTGATTTTTTTGTAGTAATCGTTTTTGAAATATTCCTGTTCCGCTTTCAGCGTTTCAATATCGTCCAGCATGCGTAATTCGGTATCCTTTGTCTCGAACTCATCCCAGGCTTCCGATAGTCGCCGTCTACGCTCCTCATAGTACTCTACTGTTTTTCTGTCAGCAGAATCCTTTTTGAAGTTTCGTACTATCGTTTGGATGGTTTCGCCCGTTGTTAGTAGGGTATCCAATAAAATTTTTGACGTCTCCATTGTGTGGTTAGGAACTGCTGTTGTTCTGTCTATGGTGGTTGCCTGGTGAAAATTGTTGTCGTCTGGAAAATAAGATTGCTGATGAATTGGTCACCAACGTTATGGTGCCTGTTGTAAATGTCCACAAAATTGAAATTTGGACTGATGAATAAATGTAGCCCTGTGCTACAGTTGTATTTGTTGAGTTAGAGTAGCCCTGTGCTACCGTTGTATTTGTTGAGTTAGAGTAGCCCTGTGCTACTGTTGTATTTGTCGTGGCCTCCGCTGAAGACAAGGACTCGATGGGCAGACTTCGTGATACAAATCTCCACTTAAGACCAATGTTACTTAGTAGGCTGCACGTAGTTGTAGAATCACCAAAAAAATATTTTCAAGCCCCTTACCACTGGTGGGGGGAAGCTTAAAATTTAATGGTGGTTGGCGCTTTGTTCAAAATCACCAATTGTTTTCCAAGTCCTTACCACTGGTGGGGGGAACTTAAAATTCAACGGTGGTCGGGGTCACCAAAAATATGTTAATGAAATTATTAGTATGACTCAGTTCAAACACATAAATTTGAACTGTACTAATTTTTGAGTGGTTTTTACTTTCAAGCACTTGGAACTTGAACGTAAGGCGATCAATAAATAAAAAGCGAGTTTTTACTACTGACCCTATTAATGAATTTTATTCAACTATTTATACTAAAATTACTCTATATTTCACTTAATTATATTAACTTATAAATTTGTGGCTTTTTAGCCAATAAGAGTCGAGAATGCTAAAACTTGCTGAGTTACCATTATTTGCCTTAAAATTTGTGTATAAAATTTACGTCTTCCCAACCAATGGTTGAAAGCATGCATTTAATGCCACCTGATATTCATGTGACAATTTTTATTCACATAATGTGTAATCTGAAACACTTAGCATTAAGGTGGCTCACAAAATGAAAATTAATATTAGGGCAACTCAATTATCAAAAGTTTGAACATTCTCCCCCGCGTTGAACGGACGTTCAACAATGTTATTATATGCCAGCTAGGTATTCACTGTGAATTTGCGTGGCGCTGGTGAAGGTGTCATCTTATGTTTGTTGACGTGTGGTTGAAGTTCAATGTCCTCTTCAATTGGTTCAGTTGATGTAGTTGGATGTGGCCTTGCAGGTCTTGTCTTTAACTTGCATTTTGACAGTAGTGTGATTAGTGCGACAATACTGAATAAAAGTCCCAGGTAGCCAATAGTATAGCTGTGCGTCTGGTGGGCTTTCAATTTATTAGGTAGATCAGCGATGTCATGTTCTTCCAGTGATTTTTGTAGCATGGTGAGGTCCTTTAAACTCTTGGCATAGATTGCCTCGTAACTTGTTGAATTTGATTGGTATAGTTTAATGGAAGCAGTAGTGTTCCTTGGTAGCAATAAGTCTGAAATTTTGCCAAGACTCGTATATGAAGATCTTACTGTACTTGATATTGCTTGTTGTCCATTCATAGTGGCAAACTCATGTTTGAGCATGCATTCTGGGTCAAGCGTCAGCAAACCGGAGCCTTTTAATGATATAGGAATGATTTCCCTGTTGCAAACAGCTGTAGCCTGTGAAGATGATGAAGTAGCGTATATCCATTGATTTCTTTTGTTGAGTGGTATCCATCTGACGTTAGTTTTTTCCAGGATACAATTTGGTGTTGTTTTATTGTTGAATAGGTTAATTTCACATGCACATACCTCGGAACCATAATTGTAGCGGATTTGAACCTTGGAACACAAAAACATGTCTTGATTTATTATATTACAAGCACTTAAATCTGACCTTGTAAGAAGAATGTATTGTTTATGGGATGCTGAAATGCCCAGGAAATCGGTGCATGGTTTGATGGCAACCATGGTGTTGTTGAGTATGTTGGGTACGGGAATCAGCTGGAATATCTTAAATTGTTCAAGTTCAACCAATGGTAATGTTATTTTGAATACTGCATGCTGGAGCGTAAGTCTACCTTGAACCTTCATTAGTGTAAAGAGCTGTAGTAGTTCATCTTTTCCAGATATAGGAAGGGTTACTGAAGTTGGTGCATGAAATCTAATCTGAATGATTTCATTTTGTAATTGTTCTGGAGTTAATAGCAATGGGCTGATTTTTCCATGATGTGTGTCTATGAGGGTATCAAGAATTGACGACTGAATTTTCCTTATATTATTGGATAGTAGGTTCAATTCTAAGACACCACTATTAAACAATTGGGTGAGATGTATCTGGAATAATACATTATTGATGTCCTGCATTGCTTCCGAATACGTTTCAATTTTCTGCTCCAATTGTTTAAACCTTGCCTTAGCTGCCAACTGGTTTTTCCTTATGATATTGATTGTTGAATCAACAATTGATGTTTGATTCTTGAACAAATTCAATAAATATGATTCATTTTCTTTCACCTGTTGTATTGTATTGGATATCTGGTCAGCGTATTCAGAGTCCAATATGCCAAATAATGAATGAGCAATATTACCAACTATATTCAGAGCTCCTCTTTTACTCCGCAACAGTCGATTCTCTAGTTGTAGATCATCTTCCATGTGTTCAAAATGATTAATGATGCTGAGGCATGATTCGTTTAATTTTATCATATTGCAAAGACGTTTTAAAGATTTCGTGCCATTGATCAAAGTTGATGTTTCAGACCAATATGTACTTAAGTCGTAGTATACAAAGATGTTCCATTCAGTGGTTGAAATGGCTGCTGTGCCAATCTCCTCGAACTGAATGCCTAATTTTGTTCCAAATTTCTTGGTTTTGACTGGAGTACCAAAGACCAATGGTAACAGCAATAGTATTGAAAGTAGCGCCAGGTTGAGATGGCTTGAGAGCGTTTTCTTCTTCTTAGCCCTAGGTTCCTCATTTGAGTTCGAGGTCCTATTGGTGGTGGTTGAGTTGGTGTCATCAGAGTCGGACGTTATATTGGTGATAGTTGAATTGGTGACGTTTGGATTGTTGTCATCAGAGGTAATGGTTTCTTCAAAATCTGATTCGATGGGTAGGAGAGCGAGTCGATGTATTGGGCGTTTGAACAGTCCATTAGCTGTTTTGACTTCCACGACTCTAACCACATTATCATTCCCAGGGTGAATTTTTACTACTCTAGCTAAAGGCCACTTCATGACTGGTAAATTATCTTCCTTAATTATCACCATATCGCCAATCTTGAGGTTGGTAAATTGCTTATTCCATTTGTAGCGTTGCTGCAATTGATTTAAATATTCAGTGGACCATCTTTTCCAAAATTCCTGTTTTAGATGGGCCACTAGTTTCCAGTGAGATAGTCCCGATACCTTTACTGTTGTTGCGCTGCTATCTATTTGAGATACGAGAGCTTCTCCAATCAGAAAATGACCAGGAGTCAATGCCTCAAGATTGTTAGGATCATTTGACATAGGAGTTAGTGGGCGAGAGTTAAGTATCGCCTCGATTTCCACTACGATAGTTTCCAATTCTTCTTGAGTTAAGGACGCAGTTGCAACACTGCGTAGCAAAAGATGTTTTGCAGATTTCACCGCTGCTTCCCAAAGTCCTCCAAAGTGTGGTGCACGTGGTGGGATAAAATGGAACTGTATTCCCTTTGAACTGGCAGTAGAAATTATTGATTCCTGCCCCTTTTCGGAATAGATACTTTTTGTCAATTCCGATAATTGATTTTTTGCGCCTATAAAATTAGTAGCGTTATCTGAATATATATTTTGACAACGACCTCTACGGCTAATAAAGCGTTTTAAAGCACCGATGAATGCTTCGGTTGATAAATCAGTTACCAACTCAAGATGAATAGCCTTTGTGGCAAAGCAACAGAATACAGCTATATATGCTTTTGTTGGCTTTTTGCCTCTGACCCTATAATGTACCCAAAATGGGCCACAGTAGTCAACCCCAGCATTGATGAAAGGACGTGCTGGAGTTACCCTAGCCTGAGGTAAGGTGCCCATAACTTGTTGGCATAGTTGTGGTCGTGCCCTGGCACATCTAATACATTTTTGAACAGTTGAACGTGCCATAATTTTTCCTTTTATGGGCCAGAATCGTTGTCGTACTATGTTCAATAGTGCTTGTGGTCCACAATGTTTGTTTTCCTTGTGAATCATTGTGAATAAGAGTTTTATGAGTGGATCATTATATGGAATCAACATTGGATGTTTTGCGTCGTATGATAACAATGACGCTTCCAATCGTCCACCAACTCGTAGGATGTTTGTTCCATCTAGGAATGGAGAAAAACTGATGATAGAACTGTTTTTGTTGATTTCCTTCTTCTTCCGAAGTTGCTCGATTTCTGGTGAAAAGTCGGACACTTGAATTGTTCTAATAATTATGTGAAGTGCATTGTCCAATTCAGCCGGAGTTAATGATTTATGTTTAGGGCGCTGTTGTTTCTTCATTCTTGAGTTTTTTATGAACCTTAGCATATATCCCAATATTCCTTGCAACGTTTTGAAGGAATTTTGATGTGGAATTTTGTAAATAAAGCTATTGTTGGAGGCAGTAACCGCTGAGATTACTGGTATTTTCTTTTTCTCGATGTTATTGGGAATCGAGACTTGTTTTGAAAATTGGGGTGGCCACATTTCTTTTCGTCCGTGCAAAAATAGTGGTCCATACAACCATAAATTACAGCCAGAAAGTTTAAGTGCTGGTAAACCTCTGGACAGTATATCAGCTGGATTGTCTTTTGACCTGACGTGGCGCCACTGATCGGGCAACGTCAATGATTGGATTTTTGAGACTCGATTTGCCACAAAAGTATGGTACAAAGAGGATTGAGAATTTATCCAAGCTAGTACGATTTCGGAGTCAGTCCATAAAAATACCGGTTGATTTTTAATTTGAAGATCCGTTTTGATTCTGTGCATAAGTTGAGCAGCCATGACTGCAGCACATAATTCTAACCGAGGAAGTGTTTGTTGTTTTAATGGAGCGACCCTTGTCTTGGCACAAAGCAATTGTACAATGACTCTTCCCTCCTTAAGAGTTGCTCGAATATAGGCAACTGCACCAAAAGCCTTTTCCGACGCATCTGAGAATATATGCAGTTCGGTTTTTGCCGGGAGTTCGCCCTTAAAGATATGTCGAGGGATTCTGAAGTTGTTCAAAATGCATAAATCACTTCTGAATTTTGTCCAGATTATTTGAAGGTCCTCGGGCAACGGTTCATCCCAGTCTAACTTAAGTTGCCATAACTGTTGTATAAATATCTTCGCCTTCACAACTACAGGTGCTAGTAGTCCAAGAGGGTCGAATAATTTTGCTAGATCCGATGTTGCTGTACGTTTTGAGACGGTCTGCTGATGATTCAGTTTTACCTTGACACAAAAATGGTCCGTTTTAGGCAGCCATAATAATCCTAATGTTTTTATCGTGTTGGTGTTGTTACTATTGAAATCTAAATCCACCTCCTGATCGCCGAGTGGAATATTTTTCAGTAATTGAGGGTGATTTGCACACCATTTTCTCAAGTTGAAGCCATGCCTTCTTAAAATTGTAATAAGTTCCCTTTGTATTTCAAGAGCGACGTTGAGACTATCGGAACCACCAAGGCCATCATCCACGTAGAAATTATTTTTTAGCATATGTGACCCATGCGGATAGTTTATTGCATTTTCATCAGCAATGTTCTGTAAACATTTCGTAGCTAAATAAGGTGCGGCTCGAGTCCCATAAGTAACCGTATTAAGTTTATAATAACCAATAGGCAGTGATGGGTCTTCTCTCCAAATAATTAGCTGGTATTGCTGATCGTCTTGATGAACTAAAATTTGTCTGTACATTTTCTCGATATCGGTGGTAAAAACAAATTTTGGTAATCGAAAACGCAGCAATATTGAGAATAATTCACTCTGGACAGTTGGTCCTGTATACATTAAATCATTCAATGAATAGCCTGACGATGTTTTTGCTGATGCGTCGAAAACTACCCTGAGCTTTGTTGTGGTGCTATCTGGTTTCAGCACGCAGTGGTGAGGAATGATGTATTTTGAGTCTGATACAGTATTGATGTCGATTTTCTGCATATGTCCTAGTTGTTCATAATCTTGCATAAATTTCGTGTATTGAGATCGAATGTCTTCATTTTTTAGCAGTCGTCGCTCTAAACCCAAGAACCTGTTGTATGCCATCGCCTGAGAGTCTCCTAAAGAGGTTGGATTTTCACGAAATGGGAGACTGACTATAAAGCGACCTTCTGTATTGGTGTGCACATGTTGAGTGAAATGGGATTCACATTGTTGTTCTGATGGTGAGAGAATTTTTTCGCTGCCTTCTATCTCATCCAATTTCCAAAGATGTTCTATGGCCTCTTCCAATGAAGTGGTGTCTCCAAATATCGCACATGTGAGTGTACATAATGGATTAGGAATTGGATTTTTTCCGATTGCACCACCCACAATCCAGCCAAGTACCGTATTTTGGAGTGTTGGAAGATCGTCAGCAAGGTGTATGGTTCCATTCTGAGTTAGTTTGAAGAAGAATTCTGCTCCAAGTAGCAAATCTATTTTCTCTTGCTGATAGAAATGAGGATCTGCTAGGTGAATGTTGTTGGGAATGCCCCAAGTTGAGATGTCAATATGCTGATTTGGTTGTGCGGGAATTATACTTGGTAGTACGTATGCTTCAACGTTTGCTGAGAAGTTGAGATCCCTCGATTTCATGCCGATATTTAAACGATACTTTGATTTCTTTTGGGTCTCGCCAACACCGTCAAGGACAAAGAGAAGCTTCGGATGGTGAGATGGACAATTTTTGACAAAGCCGTTTAGATACAATATTGACTTGTGATGCTGAATCTAATACTGCTCTAAATTGATCTGATACACCATTTGGGGCTGTAATTATAACCTTTGCTGTTGCTAGCAAGACGTAGCCCTGGCGGCCCGCAACGACGTTTGTTGAAGCTGATGTAACTGCTACGACATTTGATGCAGTCATCTTTACCCTTGAATTTTGATCTGTAGTGCTTGAGGGACTCGATGACTTTTTCTTTGTTAGGGTATTGTCTATCTTCTCCAAGTGAAGCATTGTGTTGTGTTTTTTACCACATTTTCTGCAACTGGATGAATTGCAGGTTCCCGAGCGGTGATCACCTCTGAAGCAGTTGACGCATAGATTTTGTTGTTTTACATAACGTAGTCGTTCTGCTTCTGATAATTGCTGAAATTTGCTGCAGTGATATAGTTTGTGGCTATTGTTGTTGCACAGTCTGCATGTTTCAATTTTGTTCTCGTTGGATGATATTATTGTTGAAACTGCTTTAAATGTCGGTTTTTCCCTCGGAACGATTGCCTCCATAGATTGAAATTGAAGTTCCAGGAACGATAAAAAGTCAGCTACGATTGGCACATCCCTTGGGTTAATTAGTGATTGCACGTACCTGATGTGTGTGTTTTTATCAAGTTTTTTAATCAATAACTGTATAAGTATTGCATCCCAAGAAAATGTTTCAACTCCCAAATTATTTAATGCCAGCAAGCACTCTTTGGTGGTGTCATGCATAGCTTTGATAGATTGTGCCGATGACGTCACGGACTGTTGGTTGAGTATTTTGTCCACTAGGTTGGCCACTAAAATTCTCTTGTTATTATAACGGTCCTGTAAGGTTTGCCAGGCAGTGTGGTAATTTGTCTCGGATAGAGAGAATTGGCTGATTAGATGTTCAGCTTCTCCCGTCAAATTACTCTTTAAATACCACATTTTCTGGATTGCGGGAATCGGCTGTTTATCAACCATTTCAGAGAATAAGTCGTAGAACTGTCGCCATTTCAGATAGTCGCCATCAAATTTTGGTATTGTAACTTTTGGTAAGTGTAAAGCAGATGTTGACTGATTTGAAGGAGTTGGCAGTGGAGTGATTGTCTGATTGTCAGCAACATTCTGTACTCTGTTAGCCATAATGGAGAGGCTGACCAAATTCTCTTGAACCTTATCAATCGAGAATTATATAAAGTCATGCCCACGCCAAACGCCCAGGTCGTTAAACTGGATGATTGCCGTTTTATTCGGAAATTATATTTGCCGAGTCATGAAAGCTAATAAGTTAGTGAATATTAAGATAAGTTTTAAGCCGACGTTGCAATAATTGCGAGCGTCGGAATCACGTATGGATTCAATACCAAAGACTTCATCTACCATAGCAGGTATGTTAATAAATTTTTGTCTACCGTAATAAGTGGCAGAGGGGTAATTGCTAACGACCAATTCAGTCATCAGTCGCGCAAAACTTTCATTTAATTCAATGCACATGCGACTATCAACTACATCAAGCACATTCTCATGGAAGTTGCATAAATAATGACCAAGATCAAAATTCCAGCCAGGATGGCCATGCGCAACACTACAGTTGCTAAAAGTCATAACTTCACCAATACCAGCATTACTGAGGACAAAATCCCCTTCTATTTTTATCATTAAGTAATTGGCTTCGCCAATACCGCTAGGTATAACGATGTCGCAATAAGCGGCAAATTGTATATCATAACGCCGTTGACTATCCAGTCTAAGCGTATTTTGTCCATTGAAGGTAATGGAGACGTCGAATGGCATATATGCACTACCAGTCACAATGTAGTCAGGATGATTGGACACTAATGATAAGCGCACATTGGTTCCTTTTAAATTTCGGAATGATGGGTGAACTTCTATACGTACAGTACCGGCAGTACGCACTAATGTACGCTTATACATTAGCCATACGGCATTGGTTCCTACGATGCAACCAGAAGCAGCTGAAGATCCGGCTTCAATACTGAGAACTTCAATTCCTCGAGCGTTAATATCAGAACGATATAAATAATCGCAAGGTTGTATGGATAAAGGAGCCAGCGAAGTTACTGTTCCTCCTATTTCAGTCATCGCAGCATGTAAAATTGATGTGACTGATAATATTTCAGAAGATATGGGCATTAATTTCATCATACGATAGTATGGTGATAACTCCTCGTAAGTGCGTCGTGACTTACCTAATATATACCGAGAAATGAATGGATCATCATTAATAATGCCCGTACCATTTAAAAATGCTACACGCAATAATTTTCTGATACGATCATGATTGATTAAAAATGCATATGCATTTGCAGAGAACTCATTTAGCACTTGATAAATAGAAGTGCCGCATGCAGGAGTAGAAGATACCAGTCTGGAGACTAGCATACGTAAATCAGGGTCAACACCAAAAGTGCCATGTCGAATGGTATAGTTGACTCTGTCTTGAATGGCTTGTACCAACATGAAACTGCATCTAAAGTCGGAAATAGACATATTCGTATATAATTTAGTCATAAAATTTTTCGATGTCGAAACCAGACATTAATGGATCTTCAAAATTTTCGCATATACTGTCGTATATGTCCTGGATCTGGCTCCAAAGTTTGTCGATGGTTGCCAGTTTGACATCGTAGAATTGACTTGGTTGTGGTTTATCGCTAGTGGTTACTACACTTAAGAACCTACTTAAAGCTGTCATCCTGGCCTGTGCCTTTCGGATCAATCCTTGATTTTTATTGGACTCCTGTGGAGCCAATGATGAAGCGCCAGTGCTTTTAGTTGGTGGTAGTTTTTGTTTTGAGAATGTTCTTAGGCGATTAGCCTCTGTTGAAAATAGATCTAAATATGTGTTCGTTAACTCGGTGATTTTTTTGTAGTAATCGTTTTTGAAATATTCCTGTTCCGCTTTCAGCGTTTCAATATCGTCCAGCATGCGTAATTCGGTATCCTTTGTCTCGAACTCATCCCAGGCTTCCGATAGTCGCCGTCTACGCTCCTCATAGTACTCTACTGTTTTTCTGTCAGCAGAATCCTTTTTGAAGTTTCGTACTATCGTTTGGATGGTTTCGCCCGTTGTTAGTAGGGTATCCAATAAAATTTTTGACGTCTCCATTGTGTGGTTAGGAACTGCTGTTGTTCTGTCTATGGTGGTTGCCTGGTGAAAATTGTTGTCGTCTGGAAAATAAGATTGCTGATGAATTGGTCACCAACGTTATGGTGCCTGTTGTAAATGTCCACAAAATTGAAATTTGGACTGATGAATAAATGTAGCCCTGTGCTACAGTTGTATTTGTTGAGTTAGAGTAGCCCTGTGCTACCGTTGTATTTGTTGAGTTAGAGTAGCCCTGTGCTACTGTTGTATTTGTCGTGGCCTCCGCTGAAGACAAGGACTCGATGGGCAGACTTCGTGATACAAATCTCCACTTAAGACCAATGTTACTTAGTAGGCTGCACGTAGTTGTAGAATCACCAAAAAAATATTTTCAAGCCCCTTACCACTGGTGGGGGGAAGCTTAAAATTTAATGGTGGTTGGCGCTTTGTTCAAAATCACCAATTGTTTTCCAAGTCCTTACCACTGGTGGGGGGAACTTAAAATTCAACGGTGGTCGGGGTCACCAAAAATATGTTAATGAAATTATTAGTATGACTCAGTTCAAACACATAAATTTGAACTGTACTAATTTTTGAGTGGTTTTTACTTTCAAGCACTTGGAACTTGAACGTAAGGCGATCAATAAATAAAAAGCGAGTTTTTACTACTGACCCTATTAATGAATTTTATTCAACTATTTATACTAAAATTACTCTATATTTCACTTAATTATATTAACTTATAAATTTGTGGCTTTTTAGCCAATAAGAGTCGAGAATGCTAAAACTTGCTGAGTTACCATTATTTGCCTTAAAATTTGTGTATAAAATTTACGTCTTCCCAACCAATGGTTGAAAGCATGCATTTAATGCCACCTGATATTCATGTGACAATTTTTATTCACATAATGTGTAATCTGAAACACTTAGCATTAAGGTGGCTCACAAAATGAAAATTAATATTAGGGCAACTCAATTATCAAAAGTTTGAACAGTATATGACCGCATTTATAAAGATAGTAGTTAATGACAAAATTTCTATATAGTTCATTTTTTCATCTTTGTCTATAATTGGTTTACTGTTTTTTTTATGCTGTTATGCAAAATTTCCACTTATTCTTTGTTATCTCTGTCCTCCGTGGTTTTGCCAACTTCGTACCCCGCAATTAGTAACGGGATAGTTTGCAATATTTTTTTCCACCACGTCATTGTATTAATTAAGTTTTTTTTTTCTTCTTTTTTTTTTAAAAAAAAAAGTATTTTTTTTTTTTGTTTTTAAGAAAATGGTTTTAAATTGTCCTTTAAATCCTTTTTTTTTGATTGTCACTTGTTGTTTTATAATGTTTATTTACACTTAATTTTTCACTTGTAATTTGCACTTTATATATTTACGGTCCGTTTTATTTGATCACGGTCACCATGTTATCGATCGGCGTTCAGGCCGACCTTAAAAATAAAAGGGAAGATGTTTTCTTTTTAGTTGCTCGTCTAGCACTGTCTTTATTAATTTTATTTAATTGGTTATTATAGTTATTGGCTACAATAATAAATCTTACAACTAAGCAAAAGAAGGGTAAGAGGAAATACATAATTACTTGTTCATTATTATATGTAATTTGACCAATCTGTGTCATGAGGTGTTTGCACTTAAAGGTATTTCAATTTATATTTTGAATAATAATATTATATTGCACTTTAAGTAAGTCTCACAAGTATTACTCATTCATTTAGTATTTTTACTATAATAGGAATCAAACAATAGCAAATTAAAAACCAAAGTTAGTTTCTTGCCCAATCCCGACAAAATTAAAATACAAATTCTATTTATTTTTTTCTTGCTATGCAAGCCACTTTATTGTTAAGGTTCCGTCAGGTTATTTTATTTATTTATTCTTGCTAAGCAAGCTACTGTCGAAATTGAACTAACTAAAAGAAATTATTCACTTCATTATAAAACGGGCAATTGTGCTTATCAGGAAAAGGGAGTCACATTATATGTGAACGGAATTTAAATAAAAATATGCAACGTAGCGTCTGCTACAAATTTAATTTCAAAATCGTTTTTATTGCAGTACTGACAAAGACTTGTGTCATGCTGCAATAAAGTATCTTAACTTATACATTCTTTACAATAGTTTTTGTTATGATTATTATTATTATTTGAATTTTACATTCACAGCATATGCTGGAATTCACATAACCGGGTCAATGACCAAGGTTATGCTCTGTTGGGGTGTAATCCAGGTTTAACACCCTTGCGGTTTGTATTTTTTTCCTGTTGTTTGATTTTATTTCATCCATTTCTTTTATCCTACGATCTCCCTTATAATTGAGGTTGTTTTTATAATAACTGCTTTTTGCATTTCAGTGAGCGTTTTCATGTGCAGGCCTAATGTTTTTATGATAGTTGTTGTAGATTTAGGAATGGTTCCTGTGCTGCTGATAAATATTGGTGAGATTTTTACTGAGTTTAGGTTCTGTGTTGTTTTTAGGTATTGTGCCAATTGTTGGTATTTAGTTATTTTCGCATTTGAGATGTCCCGAATATTGTTGTCGAGGGGTATTGCGAAATCTATAATGTTTGCTGATTTGTTTATTTTATCGATTATTATTAAATCTGGTCTGTTCGGTATAATGGCGTATGATGGTACGTTTATGAGGATTGATCTATCCCAGTATATTGTGTATTTTCGATTATTGGCTTTGGGTGGAATTTGTAGTATCGAGCTGTGGGCTCATCTATTTTTAAGTGTTTTATTACGTTTATATTTAGTATTTTACTCATTCGGTCGTGCCTTTCTTTGTATCGGTTAGCAGCAAGTGGTGTGCAGCCATTGAGTATGTGTGCTATTGTCTCTGGCCCGCTGCCACATCTTCTGCATCTATCATCAGTTATATTTGGGTCTTTTATGATATATTTCGCATAGGTACGAGTGCAGATAACATCATCTTGTATGGCTAGCATAAATCCCTCGGTTTCCGGAAAGAGATAACCGAATTTAAGCCAGTTATGTGTGTTCTCGGTGTCAACATAGTCTTGGCTTAAGACGTTTGGGTATTTACCATGTATAATCTTGGATTTCCATCTTGTTATCAAATCAACAGTTTCTGTTGTTGTAGTTTCATTTTTCATGTTTTAGGTCGAAAAGAGGATTCGGAGAAGGGAAATACTTCCCTAAACCGACTCAAGTCCCTGAGGACTTACACTTAAGCCAGAATGTCGGCTTGTTGTGCGCTCTAAACAATCGGTTCTATGTCCTATGTCACCTTACTATCCCAGGAACTCCGTCGCACTGACGAAATTCCTCAACTTCTTCCATCCTATGCCCCTAAGATCCCCCAATGTGGATATTGGGTCACTGGATAGTATTTCGACCCGGATCCCGGCAAATACCAGGCATTCACAGAGATGGTGTTCCAAGGTCTCCTCGTCTTCCCCACAGGCCCTGCACACTTCTGAGTCCGCCCTACCAATACGGTGGAGATGGGCCCTAAGTGTCGAGTGTCCCGAGAGGATTTCCATCAAAAGACTCAGTTCCTTACTACTGAGATTCAGAATTTCCCTTGTCTTGTCCTTGTCCGGGTGGCCCCAGAGAATATTTGTAGTCCTGCCAACACCCGCCTTTTCCCAGATGGTCCTATGCATGGTGTCAGCCCAGTCCACCAGCTCCGCCTTGAGAGCTCGAAAAGGTTTAGCGTTCTCCAAAGTGACTAATTCCAGGGAAGATACTCCCCTAGCCAAATCAATAGACACTTCGTTCCCCGCTATACCACAGTGTCCCGGCACCCGGCGTGAGGTTATCGTCTGCAGTTATTAGAGCCTTATAGAGGTCTGATGTTTCGGCGACTTTCATAAAGTAGTTTCTCAAGTTCGTAATTTGTCTGTTGTGCAGGGAGTGTATATTGAGTATACCCTGTCCTCCTTGCTTACGCGGTAGATTAACTCTTTCTATTGCTGCTTGTGGGTGGTGGTATTTATATGTCGTGAGTGTTGTTCTGATCTTCATATCAAGCTTGTTCAAGTCTGTTTTGGACCACGATATTATACCAAATGTGTACGTAAGAAGAGGTATTTGTTGTTAATTTAGTTGTTGTTCAATTTGTAAGGTTTTGCATTTCACTACTTTGACTCTTTTTTTTTTTTTTTTTACATATGGTCACAATTTTGTTTCTTAAAAGTTATTGAATTACGAAAATTGAAGCTAAAATGTTCTAAATTTTCCTTTCTTTCAAAACCCGAAATTTCACATTAAGTTCCTTTCTTTTTTTTTTAAAAAAAAAAAAAACTTTAGACACAATCCGTAAATAGTATTTTATTGTGCTTTTTCTTTCTTCTTTTCTCTTCCTTTCTTTTGCCCTTAATTTGCTTTAAGTTCAGCGTTTTCTGAACTAGTTACGACAAAAAAAAAACAATCCAATTGGATTTCGCATAATACACGACAACCGTAAGCGATTTTGGAAAAAAAATGACTTTTTTCTTTAATGTTTTTTTTTTTTTTTTTTTTTAAACCGGGGAACGAGACGCATCGCAAAAAAAAATATTACCTGCAAGGACAATTGCGTTATGTCCAACGATTTCGTTTTAATACGAATACACAAGTTAATTTATATTAAAATTAATTAATATAAAAAAAAACAAAGTTTTTTTTTTAATTTATTTTTTTTTTTTTAATTACTTTATTTATTAAATTTATTTATAGGACGCTATGCGTCTGTTTTTCTATGAGATTTAATTTATTAAATTTATTTATAAGACGCTATGCGTCTGTTTGATATGAGTTATAATTATGAACTTTATTTACAAGACGCTATGCGTCTGTTTGATACGAGTTTTAATTCATTAAATTTATTTATAAGACGCTATGCGTCTGTTTGATATGAGTTTTAATTACGAACTGACTTACTTCTAAATGGTTTTAAAGAATTACAAATTTTGCTTAATTGCTAAAGTTGATTTTTGTATAATAAATTATTTTTTATTGAAATAACTTCCGTAAACTAAGCATTTATGTTATTGAACTAAATTTACTTCGCAATCATATTGTGCCAAATGAAACTCTTGCTTGTTAAGCAATTATTTGGTTGGACTGAATTTAGGTCAAGAAATCATAAATGTCCAATTAGCGAAAATTGGTTTCGCAATTTGGCAATTTGGTAATTTGTAATTGTATTAAAATTAATATTTGTTTCCTTAACTCTTCCCCTCTTAAAATCGATTGTCCTCAATCGAGTAGAAAATTGGTATATCGTTTAATTTGATGCCTTGGTATGTTAGTGATGTTTGCTCTATTTTGGGTTGACAGGAAGTAGTGTTACCGGTTTCAGTAGGCTGTGGTATTTCTTTTACAAATATAGTCTTCGATTTGTTCTTACGCAGCATTATTAGTATAGCTAGTGGGATTGTGATCCTCAAAATTATTAATGCTAGAGACAATTCTCTTATTTCCGTTGATTTGCTAAAGTTAGCAATTAGCTTTGTATTATTAATGTGCAGTTCTTGTAAACTTTCAAGTGATAGGATTTGAAGTTGTTCTATTTCGTTTGGAGTGGGTTGTTCTGCAGGTGTTAAAATGTTCATGGGAGTGGCATCGATATTTTCGTAAATACGGTCATTAATGTGGATGGTGGCATTGGTATAGGATATGATATAACTTCCAGTGAGGTTCTGAGATTCTTCATTTACTCTGAGAGTTCCAGAAAATCCATTAAGCAGTATTGTTCCTGTCGAAATTTCTTCAATTTGGGGAATGTGATGACCATTTGTTGTATAACATGATGATGGGAGAGAGTGTAGGATTTTTGGTAAGCAATTGTCAGAAGACAAGTTTACTAGATTATCTGAATTACAAATTTCCAACTTTGCAAGCCGTTTACATTTTGTTCTTATCCCATAAATTTGTTTTTCAAATGTCAATATTTCATTAAATTCTAGTTTTACAATTAAATTATTATTCTTTATTTGTTTAATTAACAATTTTTAATAAACAATAGTTGAGGTCAAACGGAATTTCTACTATATAGAGCATCAGCGTTGAATTATGCATTACTTTAATATTTGTAAATTCTAATGCCTCTTCTGGGCTTTCAAATGGTATATTCTCATTTTTGATTTTTTAAATTGCTAATTTTATCTCTAATTCATTCAGAAGAAAGGAATTTATCATTCCGATCCTAGACCATTGGATAGCATATTTGATATTGAGGATATCCTCCTTTATGAGACGTAATCGATTTTGATTTAGTATTATAAGCTGTTCGCTTAATATACTACATTTCTTTATGTTGTTAGTCAAAAGGTTGGTAATCCGTGTAATATTATTGAGTCTAGTTTCGAATGAATTATTAATGACAAATTGTTCATTATTATTATTATTTAGATTTTCCAAATTTTTTATTATCTTTTCTAAGTCGTCATGGTCCGCAGAACCAGCTAAATATTTCCAGGCAGTGCCCAGAATATTTATTGACCTCTTATTTCTGACAATTTTTAATAAATGTATACTTTCTAATAGTTGGAATGTTCTTTTTAATTCTTCTTTTAGGATGGGAAATATAGGGTTTTGGGATGTCTCAAAGGTATCAATAAAATGTTGGATGTCGTTCAGGGAATGTTCGTATCTGTCGATGTCAATTTGGTGTATGAATCGGAAAACGCCACTTTGAATTTTCGCAATTCCATTGTCTATTGTAGCTATTTGCGACGATGTGTAGTTATATAGCTGAATGTCAGCATGGGCCGGCATAATGAATAGTAGTCTGTAAAAAAAAGAAGTAAAATATAAGTTTAGCTCTTGATGTTACTCTTATGTACGCTTTTTCCCGATTCCGTCAACACGGTAGTTGATCTATCTTCTTTTACTATTTCCTTCCTGTATTTGGGTGTTATCTTAGTTCCTAGTCTCTTATCTATTTTTACGTATATGGTGTTACCAGTATCGTAATTTCTTATTGGAGTCCTTTTCTTATTATGGGTGTTTATGTCGTATTGTTGTTTTTCCTTTATCCTTGAAATTGTTTCTTGCCGGGCATCTTCTAGTTTTTTAGGATCAGAGCTCACTGTTCGACCAAAAAAGCTTCAACAGGTTTTTTATTCGTGGTTGAATGTATTGAATAGTTGTACTCGTTTACAGATCTGTCTAGTAATGCTGTGAATGATCTGTTTATTCCATCTGCCTTCGTACATCTCATTATTTCAGTTAACGTTGAATGGAACCTCTCCACTTGTCCATTTACTGATCTTTTATATGGCGGTGTTTTATAAACTCGGATGCCCAATTGGTCTTCTAGCATAAAAGAGATAGAGGCGGAGTTCAGGGACTTTTCATTATCTATAACAATTTCCTTCGGGATTCCAAAAATAAGTAGGAGTTTCCTTAATTATAATCTTTGCCTGAGCATATTTAGAAAACTTGTCAGCAGCTGTAATTATGTGTTTCCCTTCCGTGTGGTAGATGTCGATATGAACAATATGGCCAGGATATTGTGGAATAGCAGTTTCCTGAATATCTGGTTTTATAGGATGTCTATCATATTTATTCTGAAGCTTATTCTCCTTATAGTTTCTGTGTGCACGTTTATGCGTTTCTAAGATGATTTCTTCTTGGTCCTGTTCGTTAACAATGTCATTGGCTTGGTTCTGTGTAAACCTTACTTTATAAGTGGAAAAATGCAAAGGGTATATTGATTGTATTTTACCCATAATTGGTTCGGGAGTCTTAATACCGTTGATTACTGATGGGTTTAAATACTTTTTCAAAATGGATATCAGATTTTCTTCGTTACACTCCGGTTCGGATATTACGTGGCGATGATAGGTTGGGAATATGATTTGGAATTGGTAAGATGGGGTTGGATTTATATGTAAAAATAGTTGATTTTTAAACACGTTAATAGGGTACTCCACACTAGGAATTAAGTTTTCACCAGAGCTTTCATCGCTGTGTTGGCTTACTGACATGGAATTGATTTCGGTTACGTCTGGTTTCCTAGAAAGTGCATCAGCAACGATATTAGTTTTTCCAGGTTTGTACTCCATCTCATAGTTATATTCCTCCAAAACAGCTTTCCATCGTTTCATCTTCCCATCATTATTTTTATTACTCATAGCATAAGTAAGCGGTTGATGGTCAGTACGGATAATTACCTTTGATTTACCGTACAAATAATTTCTAAAGGAATTTAGTGACCATATTATGGCCAACATTTCCTTTTCATTAGTTGCGTAGTGTTCTTCAGTTTTGCTCAAGGTTCTTGAGATAAACGCAATTGGTCGATCGGATTGTGATAATACTGCACCAAGGGCGAAATTGGATGCATCCGTGGTCAACTCGAAAGGTTTTTCAAAATCCGGATATGCCAGGACAATATCCTGTGAGACCAACGAATTTTTCAATTTCCTAAAAGATTCCAAAGCATTCTCATCCAAAGTAATATCGTGTTTGGCCGATTGTCTTTTCGAAATGAGACCCCCCTCCCCTCTTAAGAGAGACGTTAGGGGGTTTGCCAGTTTGGCGTAGTCCCTAATAAAACGACGATAATAACCTGAAAGTCCCAGAAATGAGCTGAGTTCTTTTAACGTTTTAGGAATTGGAAAATTGAGAATTGCCTCAACTTTCTTTGGGTTAGTCTTAATTCCCGCCGACGAAACTATAAATCCCAAAAACTCGACTTCAGTCTGGAAAAAATTACATTTATCCAGCTGGACTTTCATGTTTGCATCCTCTAAGGTTTTAAAAACCTGCTCCAGATGCCGTAAATGTTCTTCCTCAGATTTACTAAAAACTATAATATCGATGGGTCATTTTTGAGTCCAAAAGGCAGTCTTGTAAATTCAAATTTCCCATTACAAATAGAAAATGCTGTTTTCTCGATGTCAGACGGTTTTAACGGTATCTGGTGGAATCCGCTTTTTAGGTGCAGAACGGAGAAAATTGTATTCTGTCCCAGATGAGACAAAACAACGTTTATGTCCGGAATTGGATATGTGTCAGAAATTGTCACAAGATTCAGCTTGCGATAATCTATAACCACTCTATATTGTTTGTTTCCCTGAGAATCAGGTTTTTTCGGCACAATACATACTGGAGAGTTATAGGGTGACCTAGAGGGACGTATAATACCATCATCCAGCATTTTCTTTATCTGATCCTCTACCTCGCCTCTCAATGACAACGGATATGGGTAGGATTTTGAGTATATTGGTTTATCAGTTGAAGTTCTAATTTCGCCAATTACTTTTGTGGTGTATGGTAATTTCTCGTCAGGGTCTGCGAACAGTTTTGGAAATTTTTCCACCAAGAAATTAGTTTTCTCCACTTGGTCTAAGCCCACGCGATCGCACTTTATATTCAACAAATTAACGTCGGGAAGTGGTAATTGTTTCAGTGGAATTTTCAATCTATCCTGAATCGTCATGTAATTTTCTGCAGTGTAAATTACAGCGGAAAGATCCTTTAGGGTGTTATGTCCTATAATTGCATCGAATGTTTTCAATGCCGGAAGAAGAAATAATTTGATTGGGATATCTATATTAAAGAGGTTAATAAGAGTATGATTTGTTATACGCACATCGCCCCCAACTGATTTTGCCAAAAATTTCTTTTAATTGGGTATCGATTTTTTCACAATTTCGGGACGGATGTAATTTTTTCCTGAACCAGTAATCGATTAAAAATTTCAACAGTTTTCCACCCCTCGTTTTACACTCGATGAATGGTAACGAAGAGTGGTCTAGATTAAAAAATGGACGTCGCTATGTTCGATATGCTCATATTCCACCTGGAGTTGTTGGTCCTCATAGTGTTCGTTTGAATATTCACTTTGGTAACCGTTTTCATAAATTTCCGCCGAGTCTTCTAGATCCTGATTGTAGTATGGTTGATCGTCTTCCTCGATATTGAAGTTTCGTTGGTGTTTATTAGGGTTTTGATTAAACTGTTTCGGTGGCCTTTTTCCAAATAGTGAATTTTGAGCCGGCCGGTTCATGTAGTTGACATTCCTAGTTCGCATGCTTTGGTCAATATCCATCGGATCTGGTTTTGGTTGAGGTTTTGGGGTAAAGGTCTTGGGAAAGAGCCATTATTGTTAGGATATTGTGCATATTGCACTTGAGGATTGATATGAGGTATATTTACATAGGGACCATTTGGTCTGAATTGCGGAGTAAATGAAAGTTGAGGATAAATGGTTGTTTGTAACCTCTTGGATTCTGGATTTGTCCTTTTTGGGAGCGTAGATTGGGCACCATTGTGGTTTCTTGTCTGATGATTCTGATTCGCGTGGTACGAACGGAAGTGTTGGTTTTCTAGTTTTAAACACAAGTGTAGGGCTTGTGGCAACTCTCATCGCAAGTAGTCTTGGAAGATCACCATTTAATCCCCTGATAAAGGTATCCAGGGCTTTATCTCTGTATGTTCTCGCCAGCAGTTCCCTAGGTTCCGCACCTACGTCCATGCATGCGAGTTTATCTAATATGTGGGATAAATGGGAGTAAACATTGTGATAAAACTCCTACACCGTATTATTCCCTTGAACCATAGTCGTAATTTGGTATTCAAGAAATGTAAGATCCCTCTTGTCAGAATAATGGATGGGAAGGCATCTCGCTATTGCGGTCCAGTTCAGCGGGGTGTTGTACGATTCTAGCGCTGTGTCCGCGTGACCGGTAATTTTATTCCGAATCGTACTGAGTATGCCGTAATATTTTGGTGATCCCTTTATCGGTTCGTATACCTTTATAATTCGATCTAGACTCTTCTTCCAAGAGTTAAATTCACCAGGAGTACCCGAAAATTCCCGTATGCATCGAACAACATCTGGGATTTTGTCCAGCTCTGACAAATTTTCGCCATCGTTCAAATTTATCGTCTGGTCCGACATGTCACTAGCGTTGCTACTGTCATGGTGACTGTTCCGAGTCAGAACGTCCGTTACAATTCGAGTCACAAGGCTTTCCAGTTCGATTGTTCCCTGAACCGTAGGAGGAGGAGGAGGATTTTGGGTATTTAGGACTGAAGGTCTTATGATATTATTTGGGTTGGACATTTTCGTAGCAAATATAAATATAAGAAAGTTTTAAATAAAATCAAGGTATTAACACTTTTCTAATTGTCAAATAAAATAAGGATATTTTGATTTAAAGTATTTTCCAATTTCCAACCAAGTACAAGAAATAAAATATACGTATTCTTTTCCGATACACTTTTTGTTAAATAAAATTTAAAATATTTTGATTCTAATTGATTTTTAATTCTTTTTTTTTTTTTAATTTGGGTATTTACGTTGCACTTTTCCAATTTCTAAATAAAATTAAGATATTTTGATTTCTAATATTTTTCAATTTTCAAAATGTAAGTATTTTTAATTCTTTTTTTTTTTTTTTTTTAAATTTAGGTGTTTTACGTTACACTTTTTTTTTAAGAGATTTTTTGAATAAAATTTAGATATTTGATTTTAAATATTTGTTGTTTTTTTTTTTTTTTTTTTTTAATCTTTTTAAATTTAAGTATTTTACTTTTTCCAATTTTAAAATTTAATTACTAGTGTTATTCTTAAAAACTAGGGCTTACATTAACATTATCAGGATGATGATGGCGATGAAGTGATGGGGGATGCAGCAAAGTCCTCTTTGCATCAGCTACTGGGGCACTGCAGTCTCCACTTATTCGCTTCTAAACGGGCTTTTTTTTCTTAAGCGCGTTTTCACTTTTGTTGCTTTTGTCACTTTTGTTCGGGCTTTTTTTTCTTAAGCGCGTTTTCACTTTGACACTTTTCACTGCTTTTCACTGCTCGGGATTTTTTGCTTTTCACTTCTGCTCGGGCGCCAGTTAATTTATATTAAAATTAATTAATATAAAAAAAACAAAGTTTTTTTTTTAATTTTTTTTTTTTTTTTTTAATTACTTTATTTATTAAATTTATTTATAGGACGCTATGCGTCTGTTTTTCTATGAGATTTAATCTATTAAATTTATTTATAAGACGCTATGCGTCTGTTTGATATGAGTTATAATTATGAATTTTATTTATAAGACGCTATGCGTCTGTTTGATATGAGTTTTAATTACTTTATTTATTAAATTTATGTATAAGACGCTATGCGTCTGTTTGATATGAGTTTTAATTACGAACTGTCTTTCTTCTAAATGGTTTTAAAGAATTACAAATTTTGCTTAATTGCTAAAGTTGATTTTTTTATAATAAATTATTTTATATTGAAATAACTTCCGTAAACTAAGCATTTATGTTATTGAACTAAATTTATGTCGCAATCATATTGTGCCAAATGAAACTCTTGCTTGTTAAGCAATTATTTGGTTGGACTGAATTTAGGTCAAGAAATCATAAATGTCCAATTAGCGAAAATTGGTTTCGCAATTTGGTAATTTGTAATTGTATTAAAATTAATATTTGTTTCCTTAACTCACATATGGGGAAATTAATTTAAAAATGATAGTTCATTTTATACTTTCACATTCCTTTTCCTTTTTCAGCAAATCTCTCCCATAATTACGCACTTGATTTTCTTTTTTTTTCTTTTTTTAAAATTATGTAATTTTTCTTGTTCTGGCACATTAATCTACACACTAATTCCGTTGTTCTTTTTTTCTATATCATGTACACCACGTTTTCGAGTTTATAGTTTAAAAAAAAAATAATTTTCAAGACTGTTTATTTCCCTTAGGAATTGGTTTTATTTGCTAATTTGTTCACGCATTTTGCAAATTGTTTAAATTTGGAGTTTCTCTTAAATTTGTTAAGTTTTTTTTCTAAAAAATCATGCGGAATTTCACGTTGCGACCGACAATTAATTTTCTCAACCTTTCTCGACCAGAACCAAACACCGAATGAATCTTTCAACTCTTTCCTTACCCACTTTAACCTTTTCGACATTCCTTTTTTTCTTCTTCTTTTCGTTCTATCCACGTACTGATCGCTAATTGGGTCGTACGAGTGGCGTGATGTCAAACCGGTTTATGCTTGGGAATTTTCAAAAAAAAAAACAATACAAAAGGAATAGAAAAATAAAATATCCCTTTGATCAGAGATGTTATTAGCAGTGTTGTCAACTTCCCAAGAGTGATCAAATGAACTAACGTTTAGTTCATGGGTGTCGTACAGTGTACATGTACACTTAGAAAATAAATCCGTAACATATTGCGAAGGTGTTTATTGCCTTAACTAAGTTTTTCCCGTACAGGGATGTTTTGCAGATTCTGTTTAATCTGGAATTGAACTCCTTAGTTATCATGTCCTTTTGCTTCGTATGATCGATTCGGATGGTCTGCTGGACTCCGAGGTACTTGTAGCTTTCGTCTCTTGCTAGGGCTTTTATTAATTCGTATAATTTTTATTGTCGTATAATCTACAGAACATGTGAATTTCCCTTTCGCGATGTTTTGGGTTTTACATTTATCGATACCAAATTGCATATTGATACCGGTGGAAAACATTTCCACAATCTGGAGTTGTTTGTTCAAGTTTGACTTTGTATTGGAGTATATTTTAAGGTCGTCCATATAGGCTGTGGGTAATCTTGGCATTGTCTATGTTATTAAGTTGGTAACCGTATGTACTTTGTTCCAACAACGTTCTAAAAAAAAAAACTACTTAGTTACGAATATTGCTTTTGTGGACAACTCTTCCACTTTCTGTCAATACCGTGGTGTGGCTATTTTCTTTCTCTATTTCACTCTTATAATTTTTAGACAATTTGGTACCCAGTCTTTTATTTTGTTTAACAAAGATCACATCTCCCACATTATAAATTATTGGTTCTCTTCTATTCTGGTTGTGATAATTAAGATCAGCTAGTTGTTTCCTCTTAAGATTGTTGATCATCTGAACTCTATCTTCTTCGCGTTCAGTGCCATTTTTATATGATTTCTTTCCAAAGAACGCTTCGAACGGTTTTCTCCCCAGCGTTGAGTGGATTGTGTTATTGTATTCGAAAATGGATTTGTCCAGAAGCTCAGGTAAATCCTTTTGAGTTCCAGCAGATTTCAGGCATCTCATAATTTCCGACAGGGTTGAATGAAACCTTTCGATTTGTCCGTTGACCGTGCTAGCATATGGTGGAATCCTATATACTCTAACATTAAATTGGTTCTCCAGCATAAATACTATAGCCCTGGAATTAAATGATTTCTCATTGTCCATCACTATAGTCTCAGGAATGCCAAAATTCAACAGAATTTCCCTTAATGGCTGTTTTATGTCCTCTGTAGCCCTTGACTTCAGGATCTTTGCTTGAGCGTATTTTGTCAGTTTATCGATTGCCTTTAAAACAGAGGTTTTCTCCATTATGTAGATATCGATGTGAACTATTTGGCCGGGATAATGGGGAATAGGGGTCTCCTGTAAGGAAATATTATTGGGATGTCGATCGTATTTATTTTCCTTACAAACTTTGCATGCTTTCGTGATTCTCTTTACTTTCGCCAGTAGGAAGTAACATCTCTCCAGAAGCTGAGATTTATTCTCGTTAGCGTTTCTGTGGGCCCTATTTTGTTCATTAATATTTTCACTTCTTGGTCCGATTCGTTGGAGCAGCTCCGTAGAGGTAATTTCTTAGGCTTTTAAAGACCCACACAATTGCCAGCATTTCTTTTTCATTTGTGGCATAGTGTTCTTCGGCTATATTTAAAGTTCTTGAGATGAACGTAATTGGCCTGCCTTCCTGTTCAAGTACAGCGCCAATTGCGTAGTTTGAAGCATCTGTCGTTAGTTGAAATTCCATTTGAAAGTCGGGGTATGCCAGCATGACGTCTTTTGATATTAGTGTCCTCTTTATCTTATTGAACACCTCTAGTGCTTCGTCGTTCAGATCGATGGCTATTCTGCTAGAGGTGAATTTGGACATTCGTCCCTCCTCCCCTCTTAAAAGAGCCGTCAACTTGGCATAGTCCTTAACGAAGCGGCGATAAAATCCTGACATGCCCAGGAAAGGTCTGAGATCCTTCAAAGTCCTTGGTACAGGAAGGTTATTTATTGCCTCTACTTTTTTCGGATTCGCCCGTATTCCCGACGTGGAAATTAGGAATCCTAAAAATTCCACTTCTGGTTTCAGGAATTCGAGTTGTACTTTCATATTAGCTGATTCCAGGGTGTTAAATATTTTTCTAATATTCTCGAAATGCGTTTTCTCGTCCTTTCCAAATATGATTATGTCGTCAATATAGACGTAACATATTCTTTCAATATGTTCCCTTAAGATGTCGTCTAAGGTACGTTGAAATATTGAGGGTGCGTTTTTTAATCCGAACAGTAACCTGTTAAACTCGTATTTTCCGTTGTTTATGGAAAACGCTGTTTTTTCAATATCTTTTTCCCTTAGCGGGATTTGATAAAATCCGTTCTTCAAGTCTAACACCGAAAAGAAATTATTTTATCCCAATTGGGAAAGGACCTCATTAATTTCGGGTATGGGATATCGATCCGGTGTAATTGTTTTCTGTAGTCGATTACTACTCGATACTTCTTTATACCCGAGGCGTCCATTTTTTGGGTACAACCCAAACTGGTGAGTTATATAGGGATTTTGACGGTCGTATGATGCCTTGGTCCAGCAATTCCTTGATTTGTTGTTCTACTATTTCCCTTAGATGTGTCGGGTAAGGATAACATCTAGAGTAGACGGGATTATCTGTTGTTGTTTTTATTTCTCCTTTCACTGTGGTTGTGTAAGTAAGTTAATCGTTCGTTTGGTTCAGCAAAAAGGTTTAAAAATTCCGTTACCAGTTTTTCTATTCCAAGTTTCTGGTCTTCCGTCATATGCTCCGTTCTTACTGGGATGTTATTTGCTTTTTGTAGAATATTATTCACACTTTCCGAAACTTGTTGGTTTAACTTTATTTTAATGTTGTCTTTGATGGTCATCAGGCTTTTTGCTGTATAAATAACGGCCGATAGTTCCTTCAGGCTGTCGTTCTCTAGTATAGCGTGAAAAGACTTGAGAGTTGGTAGTAAACATCTGCATGAATGCAAAAACAAACACCTATGAGACACCCGCAAAAAGTAACGGCACATACTCATTTAATTCATTTGCAATGAGAAGCAATGAGTGAGTGAAAAAGAAACTTGAGTTGTTTAAAGTATGAAAGCATCGAACCCGATCAACTTGTAGCGTTCACACAACCCACGATTCACACTCGGCACAACTCGGTTAGCATTGAATATATCTGCTTCGGTATGAATAAATGTTGTATGTTGGTACAAATGAGAAAAGTACGAGTAGGACTTTGTTATATACAATGAGTTTGTAAGGCGCATTCGAATTATACATATTATTCGCGTTACCCGAGTTAATTGAAGAAAGATCATAAAGGAAAAACACAATTTTTACTTATTCAAAAATTTTTTTTAATTATTTCTTAGTAATGAGAACAGAAAAGTATTTATAAAACACAAATAAATATTAAATTCATAAATATGTAAGTCAAATTAAGTTTTTAAAAATCTAAACAATCTACATGTTAGAATGTAAAAACATCATCTTTCCTACCGAAACAGGGTTGGACCCAATAAGGCAACGTTTTTCAGAAAGAAGGTGTCTAGCACATGAGAATGTTCTTTCTGATGAGGCACTACTTGCAGGAGTTGCCAATATTTTGCAGCTTAACTTATAGAGTAGTGGATATTTTAATTTATTGAACTCCCACCACTGAAGAACATCAAAATTGTTGTGCATAACTTCATTTACATTTTCGTACAACATGATTTCGTTTTGTACTCTGTCAGTGGAATTTGATGAATTCAAAGGCTGGAGAAACCCTGAAAAAGAAGCTCCTTTTCATTTGTTAAGGATTCTGACTGGGAACTCTCATCTTGATTTGAGATGGTTTCACTTATAAAACTTTCCATCATTTTTTGACAATGTTCCTTTATATCGCATCTTTCAACATTCGTATACTGCGAAAGTTTGTTAGTTGGTGGAAACAAGAACAGTGCAATTTTGTGAAAAATTGTGATGTTATTCATGACCACATCGTTTAACAAGTTCCCAAGTGCTTGTTTCAAAGTTTTTATGCACTCTAAATCATCACTGTTTATTTCGCATATTCGTTTTAAAAAGTAAATATGAACTATTGTCAAATGTAAAGTTGGATATATCTCGGCTTCGAGTTCTTTCGACGTTGCTTCAAAATGTTTTAAAACTTTTATAGTCGCAGTCATAGTGTTTAGGTTTATACCACTAATTCTATACAATTGCTCCTTTTCTTGCAAGATGTTGCCAACTTCAATCCAGTTGTTTTTGATTGTAACAAATAGTACATAGTATTCCATCTAGTTTTGGAAAAACTTTTGAGAGTTGTTGTTAATTGCGCATTGTCGCCGGATATTTTAAAATACTTCACAAGCTTTGAGGACTTAACGCAAAGTTCTTTAATTTCAAGGTTTTCATTAATGGATTTCTCGACTATGTTGTGTAATAAATGATTAATGCAAAATATATGATCACTTGTTCTAAATGCAGCTTTCATATTGGAACCTCTGTCTGTAACGATTATTGCCCTATTAAGACTACAATTGAATTCGCTTCGTCTTCTATCATCTTCGTCTTCTATCATCTTAAAAGATCGACAATTTTTTATCATCCACTCAGTAGTTGTACTAACTACTTGTTTCTTCGTATCGTGGTCAACTTCTACCTTGGGGTTATTTTCTAAAGTGTCCTTTAAATTCTTAAAGCACTTATGCTTAACAAGATTGGAAGTGCTGTTAACAAATTTGAGAACACTACTACAGTTGTTGCATGCCACGACGTTTTCTATAAAACTTCCGCCTTTATCAACTCTTCCAAAAATCTCCCAAACCTTGCTTTTTCCATTTTGCAGAATTACTTTATATTCTCCTCTTATAATCTTATCTTTTACTTCTGATATCTTACAAGCTGCAGCCGCTGACGACTCTTGTGACATCATCGATTCATCTGATGTATCCTACATTGTATTATTTATAATTACACAGAAAAAAATTACAACAAATCAATTGTCATACTGAATACCATATTTTTTAATTGAAAAGGCACCAACAACCGAATTTGTAAATATAAAAAATTCTTTTGTTAATTAAAATTGTTCACTTTCAACAAATATTTTTAATAATGAGTTTGTGACATTAAATAAAATATTAGTTAGCAATCAAATGAAAAAAATTAATTACAAAATTTGTCATTTTAACAAAATGTTTTGTTGCTTATTAATTTTAAAAAATGTATGGCAATTTTTACAGAAAGAGATACATTAAAAATGCTGATCTAATTATTTTTTTTTTTCAAATATAATAAAAACCTCATCACAAATACATATCTTTAACATAAACGGACTTAGAATAAATTAAACCGTGTTAAAATTTCGGTAAGAAGTTTCAAATAATAGCTTCACTTACCCCTAAGATATACTTTGGTTTCAATAACAGCCCCAGCATACATTTTTTACAAAATTAAAACAAAAACAAAATAATTTTTAAATTTTTAAAAACAAAAAATTATTTACTTTTTAAGGTTTTGTTTTAATTTGGGGATTTTTTTTTAATTTTTTGGGGACAAGGAAAAAAGTACCTGGCAGCCCTGATTTTGTATAGAAAATTTTTGAAAGAAAAATTTTTTATTTTTTCAACTAAAACAAATTGTTAATATGACAATTTAATTCAGAAAATTGTTGAATTTTAGAATAGTTTAAAAAATATGTATTAATTACATACATACATACTAAATCTTGTTATTTTTTTCTGTGTTAGGCGCTAATACACAAAAATTTATATAATTACATCTTACCTCCATACTGAAACAATGTAATAAACCAACAAAATAAAAATACAATGTATTTGCCGAAAGCACGTGGTTACAACGTTGTTGGCGAATGCACAATACAATGTATACTAATCACTCATTGGACTCATTGCAACTAGCACTTGTCTTTTTGTTGTCTCTTTTATTGAATGTTGTGAGTTCGAGTTCGATCGGTGTATGGGACGAATTAATAAAACCTACGTCAGACGAAGCACAACGAAGTACAATACAACTTCAACGAAGTACAACACAACATTCATGCAATGGTCTTTTTGCACCTGACTAGCAAGAATCATTCATGAATGCGGTTGTGCATTCATTGGACGAATGAATTCACGCAGATGTTTAGTTGGTAGGGCGAAAAATTTCAATTTCGTAGATTCTAGTCCGAAGGGGTTAATGAAGGTGTGATGGGATATTAAGACTTTTCCTCCGGCGGAATTTGCAAAAAAAAATTTCTCATTAGGGTTGGCTTATGTTATAAGTTGAGTTTGAATGTAGTTTTTATTTGATCCTGTGTCCACTAAAATCTTCAGGATCCTTCGAAGTATGGCAAAGACGAGTAGTTTATTCTAAAAAATGGATGTCGGCAAATTCTTCCTCGCCATTTGGTTCTGGTTGATAATCCGGCTCGTGTGTTTCAGATTGATCGATGTACTCGTTGAATGGTTGTAGCCGTTCTGTCTCTTCGTATGATTGTAGTTGGTTGTTATATTCGGCCTCTTTCTCGATCTCGTTATTAGTAGTCTCGATATTAAAATTCCTTTGGAATTTCTGAGCGTTAGAAGCAGACTGTTCCATTGGTCTCTTCCCCATGAATCTGTCATTGGGTCTTGGTCGATTCATATAATTGACGTTTCTTGTCTGGATGGTATCGGTTTCCATGTGCACAGGTCTTGGTTGTGGTTTTGGTGCATTTGGTCTTGGTGGGGGTGTATTGTGTTGAGTTGGGTATCGGTTTGGGTTGGGGTTTAGGTTTTGATATTGATACTGGGTGGGATATTGTATTGGGTTTTGAGGTGTATATTGGTTTGGGTAATTATTTGTGTTCCGGTTTTGGTATTGGGTAGGATATTGTATTGGGGTTATATGTGAGGTTTTTGGCGAATGTTTTATCGATCCATAATGTGCCGGGTTTCCATAGATCCGGTTTTTAGGAATTAACTGTGGATTTCGAGAATTTTTATTCAAGGCGTGATCCGTTCTAAAATTCTGGTTTTGTAGTTTAAGGCACAAGTGGAGTGCCTGAGGTAAGCCAGTTGGCTCTCGGATGCATAGGAGTTTTGAGAGATCGGCTCTCAATCCTCTTATAAAGATATCCAGTGCTTTATCCCTGTATGTTTGGATAAGTGTGTCCATAGCTTCTCTGCCAATGGTCATACAGGTGATGTTATTTATGATCAGGGATAAATGTGAATATACTTCCTGATAGAAGTCTTGCACCGTAGAGTTTCCTTGAATAAGAGTTGTCATCTGGTATTCCAAGGTACTACCGTCTCTTTTATCTGCGTAATGTAATGTTAGGCAACGTGAAATCGCTTGCCAGCAGAGGTGTGTATTATAGGATTTAAGCACTGAATCCGTGGCTCCGACTATTTTGTTCCTGATTACGTTGAGGATTCCGAAATATCTCGGTGTTCCCCTTTGTGTTTCGTAAAGGTTCAGGACTCTTTCGACGCTTTTTTTCCACGAGCTAAATTTTGAAGCATTACCGGAAAATTCCCTCAGGCAGCGTAACACGTCTGGTACTTTGTCGAGGTCACCAAGATTTTTTTATTTATTTTATTTATTTAAGTCTATGGAGATAATCCGTGCAGACTATAAAATTAAAATATTTACAATAGAATTACTAGAATTACTTATTTAATTTAAGGAATTTAAATATAAGATAATATCTCTCTTTACAATATCTAAACTTTTATTAAAATCAATTAACTGAAACAACATATTAAACTCATCGCAAGTTCTACGAAATGGATCAAAGTTTGCAAAATTAGATTTGTGATATTTAATATTTAAAAATTCATAATTTCTAGAACAACGAAAAGGAATATTCATATTTACTTTACTTAGCAGATATGGTGAATAAAGACTTCCATTCATCAACTTAAGCAAGAAGGACACATTCAGCATTTGTCTACGGCTTTTCAGCGTGGGTAATTTAATAAGTGCTAGGCGTTGTTGATATGAGGGCAGATTAATATTTGGATTCCAATCCAAGCCGCGAAGGCAGAATAATAAAAATTGTTTTTGAACGGATTCAATAGAATTTGAATGGATAAGGTACTGAGGGTCCCACACGACAGAACCATATTCTAGAATCGGTCTGACAAGCGTTGTAAATAATTGTTTTGTAGTATATGGATCACGAAATTCTTTGCTCCAGCGTTTGATGAATCCAAGTACTCCAGTAGCTTTATTTATTGTTAAAGATATGTGAGATCTAAAGTCTAACTTTCTATCTAAATGAATGCCAAGATCGTTAAATGACTCCACTAACTCAATAGTAGCATCATTCATCACGTAGCGACCATTAATAGGAGAGGATCTAGAAAATATCATGTACTTGCATTTTTTAACATTAAGGCTCATTAAGTTTATTTTGCACCAAGTAATAAAACGAATTATATCATTCTGTAGTAGCATTTGATCGTTGCAATTGTTGAATGAAAGATAAATTTTTACATCATCTGCATACATTAAAGTATTAGAATGCGTAATAACTGAAGGAAGATCATTTATAAATAATGTGAATAATAGAGGTCCAAGATGACTACCTTGTGGGACACCAGATAAAACATCAATATATTTGGAATACGAATTTCGAAATTTAACACGCTGCTTTCTTTTGTATAAATATGAACCAATCCATTTAAGAAATAATATACTAAAGCCAATCTTATCGAGTTTGTACAACAAGAGTTTGTGATTAACTTGGTCGAACGCTTTACTGAAATCAGTATAAATTACATCAGTTTGTTTTTTATTGATAAAGCCTTCATTCACATAAGTAGTAAGTTCCAGCAAATTTGTAACTGTAGAACAAGAATTGCGGAAACCATGTTGACTCGGAGATAAAATAGATGAAATTTGATGTGCCATAGAATCATAAACGATTTTTTCAAATAATTTTGGTAAAGTACTTAGTTTTGCTATTCCCTCTATAATTAGAAACAACCGCTTTAGATCCAGACTTGAACAGCGGGATAATAAATGATTCCTTCCAAATAGATGGAAAATAACCCAATTGAATCGATTTATTGAATATAAATGTCAGCGGAATATATAGTAGATGAGAACACCTCTTTAAGATGCAACTAGGAATACCATCCGGACCCGCAGCATAGGACCATTTTAACTTATTTAAATAACTTAGCACAGCTTGTTCATTAATAGGAGGCATATTAATTCGCGTTGATTCATAAATTGTATAAGGATACTGATGAGAGTTGTATATCGATGATGAGTAAGTAGATGAAAAAAAATCACCAAACATATTACTGATATTTAAGTCATCTGATGACTCGCAATCCCCATTCCTCATTATTGATGGATAATCAGCGGCACGCCTTTTAGAGTTAACAAATTTATAAAATGATTAGGGTCGTGTTTCAAGCTATCCTTAACTCGAATTAAATAATTTTTATAGGCTGTTGGTTCGCAATAGTATATGCTGATCTAGCAATTGAGTATTTCATATAGTATAAAGATGAATTGGATTGTTTATATTTTTTATACAAATTATTTTTTTTATTTTCAAGCGCGAAAGATACTTAGAGTTCCAAGGAGGACCAATTACAGCATTTGGAACCTTCATTGGTATAGAAGCCGAAAAACATTCATTGAGACGACAATAAAAAGTTGTTAAGCATTGATCAAAATCGTTGATAGCAGATAATTCTTCTAACCAATTGATACTAGAAATATGTTGTTTTAAGATGTCATAATTTGTGCGTTTAAAACAATAAATTTTACTTGTGTTGTGTTGTTTATTTTTATGCTGAGCAGGATAAAAGCACGAGCAAGTTAATTCAATAGTTGGATGATATATATCCTCAGGATTAGATATTGAAGTATGACGTTCTATAGAAAAATCCGTTGGTTCATTGACGAATACTAAATCAAGCATTTTACCGCAGGCATTTGTTATCGAATTAATTTGGAAAAGACAATTAGACAAAAGATTATGAATAAATTCTGTAGAAGAATCTGAGGAACTAGAAGGGGTCAGATAATTTGTGTCTACAGCATGTTCCCAAATAACCGATGGCATATTAAAATCTCCAATAAACATTACCAAGTCAGATGATTTTAGATTTTTCAATACTACGTTGACAGCACTAATATGATCCATGTAAACAGAATGAGGTGAATTTGGCGGAATGTATGAGCAAATTATATAGATGTTTTTGTTATTTATTTTTGCTAAAACACATATAATTTCAATATGTAAGAAATCATTTAAAATAATTTCATCGCAAGAAAATACATTTAATACAGCAATTAATACTCCACCACCAGTCTTTTTTTTAACCGCATTTAATTCAGCATCAACATTGCTACTTAAACTATCTCTGTCACGTCTGAAAATTTGATATTTTGAGCAAAAAATCTCACTATTATGGATTTTTTTTACTGAGCCAAGTTTCAGTAAAAATTATTATATGATTCGTAAAACCGGCACTGTTGCAAATATAATGATGAGAGTTTCGAGTTTATTCCTCTGACATTTTGATAAACAATCGATATTAGTTTTTTGAATTTGTATCATTTATTTTAGGAAGACGGGCATTACCTTCATCACGATAAATGAACTCGCGTATTAAAGCCTTTTTAGGCCAATTATTAGAATCAACAATTTGATCAAACAATTCTACAGGAACAATTATTTTGAATGATCCTCTATATCTAGAATTCATTTTATGCACAACAACATTTTCGATATTACAATTTTGAAATTTAGATTGTATATAAAATTTCACTTCATCAGCAGTAGTATCAGCTGCAAAACGGGATGCAAAAATAGTTTTCCTTGGAGAAAACAAATCTTAACTCTCTAGGAGCAGATAACGCATTTGTCGTTGATGCTGTCACTGATGAATAATTAGATGTAGAATATGCTACAGAATTGACTAATGGTTGACGAGTTGAATCGGAAATTGCGGATAGCTGAGTAGAAAGTGGAACAGATGGGCATACTACAGAAGCACCTGACAAATTAACGGTTGTAGAATTTGAAGTACCAGGACGTGGAGATGCAGAATCAAAGTTTATTAGACGATCGGTATTAACGTAGTCTTTATTAGCATTTTGTACGCCATTAGCGTTATTAGATGTCTGCGTTATTAATATTTCAACATTACTCGGAGTTGCCGGTTTATTTGAAGAAATATTTTGGTTTGGATTAGGAAAAGCGAAACATTCATTAGAAGGAATTTTATTGGAGGGCCCAGAATTTTCTTTACTAGAGATTCTTGGAGATTTTCGGCGTGTTGGAGAAGGTATCAAAGGCGAAGTTACTCCTTTTAAAGATTCGTAGTCCTCAAAAAGCTTACCATAAGCATTAATTTGGCTTGTTAAATTACTCAGATTATTTTGGATTTGAGTGAAGTTGTTTTTAGTACTTTGAAAGAAACGGTAAAAATCAATACTAATTTTTTGACAGTTATTACAACGCCAATGCAAATTTTTATGCTTTGATAGCGATTCAGCCACTAATGTAGAGAGGCCACTGCATTTAAAATGACATAGACCATGACAAAGCCAGCAAATAATCATCCTTTCATCATCACTATTCAGATTACAGCCTTTTTAACACATTCCATGATTTTAGACAAAGTTGTAGTATTTTTGCTTGTTGGGTATTTTGATGAAACTACTCGACGAAAGATGGCGCTGAAACGTTAGCAAATTCACAAACCTATAGCGTTGTATTAAAATGGTATGTACAACAGCTGATTTAACAGTTGGATTATAATTAAAATTGTTTGTAATGGTTGTATCAAAAAACAATTGGACTATTTTTGATATTCCACCAATTATATTTATATATTGTGAACAAAATAAAACACTTAAAAACAGTATTGATTTAGGTAGTATAATACCAATATTTGCCACAGTTTATCATTAATTTTAAACGAATGCGTGAATAAAACTTGATGTTAAAATCAGTACAAATCAAAATGCAAATGACAGAGCGGTATAAAACACAACCGTACACGATTACACTATTTCCCTATATTGTTCTTCTATCTCCTGGTCCCATAACATGAAATCCGGACTGGGATTTACTATATTCCCTACTAAAGTTCTACACAATCGGGTAACTAAATTTGTTATGGCCGCTTCCATCTGAGGAATATTTATCGCATTTTGGGAATTAGGGGGATTGTTGGGATTAGTGTTTGGTTGAGCATTTAAAATTGGTGGCCTTATTAAATTATTTGGGTTAGCCATTAAGATATTTTAGGGGGATGTTTACTTGAAATGAAAATGTATCTTTAAAATGGGGTTTGAGCAAAATAATTTAATATAGGGTTAATTTCATAACACCAAATTTTAATAAAATACGCTCTAAAATATATTAAAAGTGTACTACTTTATTTGGGAGAAAAAATTATTTTTTGTTTGAATTGAAAAATATAAAACTTAATATTAACTTACAAATAAATTATTGTCATTGGTTCCATATTTTTGTTGTTGAGTGGTTACAGATGACGTCTTCAAAGATAAATGTATGATGAGTGGTTGGTTAATATGTTTTTGTTCTGATGTTTGTTGGTTGTAAATGAAACAACCTAAGTTTTTAGATTTACTTTAATATTCTGTTTAAATTGTATTTATTTAATGATTTACTGGTAGTTTTTTTTATAACTTCTTATTTTGTTAAAGTGTTTTTTTTCATAAATGTTCACTTTTATTTAAATTATAAGTTTTTTAATTTTGTTTTAAACTGTATTTATTTAATAAGCTTCAGCGGTTTTAATATTGCAGTCACTTTGATTTATTTAATTATTTTATTTTCTGTCTTTTCTTTTTATAGAACTTTGACACGGCTTAAGTTTTATTTTAATTGTATTTTGAATTGTTCTTTAGTTAAGAATCTTTTGTTAATATTGTCAGTAAATTACATTTGTTTATTAAAAAAGCAATTGTTGAACCAAAGTGTATTATAAACTTTTTGTTGCTTAGATTGATTTTAGTGTTTTCTTTTAAGTTTTTATGCTGTTTTTGTTTCTAAATTGATCACTTATAATTCATTTATTAGGATTTTTCCATTTGCTTAAAATTAGTCACTTGTATTTTAGTGGAGATATTTTGTGTCTTTACTAAATTTGTTTATGAATTAAGGATTTTATAAGTTATCAAAGGATTTTTTTTTTGTCCACTCGATGAATGCCGAGAACTTTTTCGATCACTGCTTTCAGGCTATCCCAAGCTATGAGTTCCGCCTCTTGAAGGACATTGTTGAAGTCTTCATCCTTCATCAGTTTGCGAATGTCTGGGCCATTCAACACACCTGAAATAAATATATGATTTTATATAAAAACTTTCAAGAATGTTTCATCTTTGTTTGGCGGAAAAAGAATTCCAAATATTTATTTACCTTCTTTAATTTTCACTTCACTCAAGCGTGGAAAAATGTACTCCAATCGTCCAAATGCCAATCTATTTCCACGCACCAGTAACACTTTGATGAAATTCTTCATTAACCCAAGTTTAATGTGCAATGGTGGCAGCAATACCTTATCCATCGGCACCAACTCCTCGTGGATAACGTTCTGCTGTCCGATTAGACGATTTGTTCTCGGTAACCAATCTCGTTTTTGATACTGTGGTGCATATCGCGAATCCCACGTACACAAGTAGCACATATTTTTAGTGTAACCAGTTTGAAGGACACAGATAAGTGCAACCACTTTCAAATCAGCGCATATTTTCCAACAATGTTCATGGTATTTCACAGTATCCAAGATTAGTTTCATGGCATCATACGTTTCCTTTGTTTTCACGGCAAGCACAATTGGCACAGAGTTTTTTGTATTATCGAAATACAGCAGCACAGCCTTGAGACTGCTCTTCGATCCATCGATGAACAACCGCCATTGGTCCGCATTGTACGTGTAATTCATGGCCGACATCAAACCATTGATATCATTACAGTACGTAAATGAATTGTTTTCGTTGCGAGTAAAAAACGGTACAAATTCATGCTGTCGACCACGCGAACCGAACACTTTAACTTCTGGTGACAGGATGTTCACAGCTTTAAGATGTTGAGCAAGAATTATGGTTTTATTTTGTGACAACTTTAGTTGTCTTGACATTATGTTCAAGCGCTGTTGTGTAACTTCAATGTGTTTGCATGGTGGCGTAATATTTGATGGCTGATACAAAGAAAAATTCGATTCTGGCTCCGAAAAAAAGATGGTGGGATGTATTCTTCGGTTGGACTCGGTTTTCTCGGGATTGGTACTGGCGGAGAATGGGGAAGAGTGGTTTGAGCTGACGGAACACTTTGGTAAATATATTCCATCGCCTTTCTTCTGTTCATACCCACAACATTATTTTTACATACGTAGCACATGTTTTTTTTCGTGGTCGACTGGCTCTGACCAAATCATCGGTATTCCATATGGCATGCTTTCCCGTCGACCTGTTCGCCAATCATACAAACGTGCTACTCACGATGAACAAGCCATTTTAGGCACCCAGTCAACATTATGAATCACTGGAATATTGAAGTACTGCTCGTACAATGTTACAATTTCATCAGTAATTTTTTTCTTAGACGACATAATGGTCCACTTTCCGCACATATAACAGTAATGATTGAATTTTTTCAGTCATTCATCCATTTTTTACCGTAAAAATTAATCACTTCAAACTGGAAACTTTATTTATGCTTTTATTACTTTTTCGTCACTTTAAAAAAAATCGTACTTTACGCGTTCGTAGACACTTGTTGAATGACAAAATCGATCAATGAACACCTATAAAAAATAAAAAAGGATGGCTATATACCTGATTCGTGTGCGTTTGTGTAAAAAAAATTTGTGTAAAAAAATCATGCAGGTAGCCAACGGAAAAAACCCAAATAATTAAAAAAGTACACTTTCTTTTTATTTTATTTATTTATTAAGTCTATGGAATACAATTTCCTTACAGACTAGATCTTAAAAGTAAATTAAATCTAGGTAATTTCTAAATTTATATAAAGAATCAAAAAAATCTAAAATAAATGATATCTTATCCGACCTGAACTGTACAATTCTATTGAACTCACTTAAAGCCCGAACAATTGGTTCATTAATTGAATAATTTTGTCTATGAACTGGTACAAAAAAGAATTCATTATTACGCAATCTTCTAAGTGGTATATTAAAACTAAGAAGTTTCAGTAAGTCAGGGCAATCAATCAATCCACAAACTATTTTGAAAATAAACAATTGGGACAACATAGTCCTTCTATTCTCCAAAGTTTTCAATTGTATAAGTCTACACTTATCAATATATGGAGGAATAGGATCAAAAATAATGTTTTTAAGGGAATATTTAATAAATTTTCTCTGAATTCTCTCTAACCTAGTGTACTAACTTTAGGCTTTCTATTCATGTACAATACAAAATTACACTGAGTCCCAATTTATGTTTGATTTCCAAATTACAGAACACTTTATTTTTATTTTAATATTTTTGTTTATTTCCAACTTATGTCGAATCACGACTGCCCTTCTTACAATACTTACAACTAGTTTTATATAAATTCTAATAATATTTACAATTATGAAAATTACAATTATGAAATCCGGATTGTTGAAAACATGTTGGTTTGAGATTTGGGAGGTATCCTGGCCGGAACCGCGAGGATTTGGGTGAGAGTGAAATTTAGAGTTTGCAGTACTATGCAGCTGCGGCTGATAATACGGTTGTTGGGTGCGATTTTGGTAAAATGGTATATTTTGTTGTCCAAAATATCCTTGAGAAGATTGTGGATGAATGGATTGTTGGTTGAAAATACTTTGCCTAGCATTTTGTTGGTTTCTACCCGAAGATAATTGGGCCGGAGTGTTATGAGGAGCCCTATTTAATCCATTACTATAAATGGTCGCAAAATGATACCGATTCTGATTGGTTTCGAGCTCCTGAGCCAAAGCCAACGCAGTCGGTAAATCTGAAGGCTTACACGAGAACAACGTATCGCATAGCGGCCTCCTAAGTCCAGAGACGAAAACCCGCAATGCATCATCTCGATATTTTTGATTCAACGATTTAATCAAAGGATTGTCGCCTTCATGGGACATCATTACCTTATTGACGATAGCGGTCAATTTTCGTTCCACCTCATCGTAGAACTGAATAATTGTCCTCTGTCCCTGCCTAATCGTAGAAAGCTCCTGTTCTAAAGTGAATATGGACTTTTTATCCATGTAAATGAAATCTAATCTAGCTATAATAGCTTTGAAATTTAGGACAGTATTATAGGCGCTCAATGAAGCATCCGCGTGTCCTACAACCTTATTCCGTAGGATCGCTACTGCCTGATAATATTTGGAGCTCCCCTGATAGGGTTCAAATAACCTGTGCGCAGTGATGGCGGCCTGACGCCAGGAAACATATTCCTGAGGTTCACCCTTAAACTCAGGTACTGATTTCACTATATCCAAAGTCTCGTCACATTGCACACCTGGTGTGATTTGTATCTCCCTGTATTCTTCTATCCGTGCGGATAAATTATTAATAGTGGTCTCGAAATCCTGCCTAGTTCTTTGAACGGCGCGCTCAATGGCAGTATCCAAAAGTACTTGAAGATTTGCTGGGTCCATATTATTTGTTTTTACTACTGGTCTTTCTGAAATTGTTAACGATTCTATTATGGCCGAAAGTTCTTCCATTAACCTTGGGAAATTAGCAAAGACTGTCTAGCCAAGCTATTTTGGAGACTGAAGGGAAAATTTTCCAAACCCGAAATTGATACAAAATTATTAATTCTTTTAATTCCTTTAATTTTTTTTAAATATCTCAGATTCCAACAATTGTAAACAGTTATTAATCTATTAGAAAATTATATTTCCCTCTATTTTTTCAATAATTCATTTAATAAAAAAAAAATTTAAACAATTATCAATATCTTAAAAAATATGTTATGTTTGCTCTTATTTCTAATGCTTACAATATCATGTTGCTGATGTGAATATCGCTGCTACTTGCTGCTGCAATTGTTGTTCTTGTTGCCGGAATTCTCTCGCTACCCAGGCAGAAATCGTTGACTGGTGACTTATTGGACGTTTTCAGAGAATTTTATCCTCGCTCCCAACTCCGTCACTCACTTCAATGGCTCCAATAAAAATTTGTAAATTGCCTTTGATTGATTTTCACGTTTTCACTTCAACACCAGTAATCACTGCATTCACTTGAGACACTTTGTTATATTTTCGTTTTTATAAAATAAGTTTGTTGCTTTTCAACATTAAGTTTGTTGTCTTTTTTTATTATAAGTTTGCTGTTGTTTTTTTTTTTTTGTTTATCCTCTATGAAGATTTTTTTTTTTTATTTCTTTGTTGCTTATTTTTATTAAAATTTTAAAGTTTTACTAACACTTTGTTTATCTTCTAGAAGATTTTTTATGTTGGGCGCCAATTAATTTGTTAATACTTATGATTTCTCGCTATGCGAGTTGTTGCCTTTTTTATTAAAAAACATTTAGTCCATTATTTTTTATAGTGTTTTATTTATTGTTTATAGCTTAAGTTTCTAAGTATTTTGTTTATCAGTAATGTAAGATCTCACTATGTGAGCTTGAGTTCAAATTTAGACTGACTTATTAAAATAAAAAATTAAATAAAGAAGCCCACAACTTCAGTAAACAATTCTACAGCAATTATGCCCGTTCAGCAAAATATGAATCAAGCAAAATATGAAAAATGTATGGTAGTGTCTGCTACTGAAATTACTGCTGTGTTTACAATATTTTGAGTGCGCGTGTAACGCTTATATTTCGTGTGACAAACAAAGGATGTTTGTAACGACTTTTCTATACGCTACAACGCGTACCTTAACTTGTAGAATCACGACTTTTTCTTTGTACTACAATGTAGGTGGCCTACATATGCTTTGCACGTTGACAATATTCCACAAAACATTTTGGGTAAAATACTTTTGTGTCGTTGTCAAGTCATAGAAAACATATTGACAACACCCTACTTGAATGTAACTAGATATCTTTTTATTTATTACTTGGGTTTTTTAGTTCATGTTTCTACATTCATTGTTTAATTGTTTTTTTTTAGTAATTTTTATGATGAGTAATGACCTCGAATTTTATGGACACACTACACTAGTAATATGTACTGCAGCATAAGGATTCCAAATTATGCAAGCATATTCTAGTTTGGACCTAACTAAAGATGTATAAACCAATTTATAGGTATATGCATCAGAAAAATCGCGACAGTTCCTTTTAATGAAGGCAAGCAAGGAGTATGCTTTAGGGATAGTAGAATTGATGTGGCTAGAAAAAGAAAAGTTTGAATCAAAAATAACACCTAAATCAGTAACTTCAGTAACCCTTTCTAAAAGAATATTATTTATTAAATAAGAATAATAAATAGGATTTACACGTTTAGTGCAGCACATGTGATAACATTTAGAAACGTTAATTTCTAAACAATTATTTGAACACCAATTAACGATACTGTATAAATCCGCTTGTAAATGAAAGGAGTCCATAAGAGAGTTAACACTCAAAAATATCTTAAGATCATCAGCATATATTAATACTTTGGACCATATGACTTGAGAAGTTATATCATTAATAAAGAGTATGAAAAATAGTTTACCCAAAATACTACCCTGAGGAATCCCAGATGTAGCAATATACAAATATGATTTAGAATGTTCAATTGTACCAAAGCAAGTTCGCTTACTAAAATAGGATTTTATCCATTTTAAAAATACTGAGTGGAAACCAATCAAATGCAGCTTATGAAGTAAAATAGATTGTGAAACACTGTCAAAGGCTTTGGCTAGATCTGTATATATTGTATCAATCTGCAAACCATGCTCAAGATTAGAAATACAATAATTAAAAAATGTTGCCAAATTAGTTACCGTAGAACGACCTCTGATAAAACCATATTGATTTAAAGAAATTAAATTCTTAACAGAGAAATACATTTTCTCAAAAACAATGTGCTCTAAAATTTTAGAAACATTACATAATTTCGATATTGGCCTATAATTAATAACATTGTCCTTAGGGCCGGACAGGTGTTATTGAAGTTGTCTTCCATCTATCAACAAAAACACCCTCATTTAATGATTTATTAAAAATATGTAAAAGCGGAAGTTTTAAAGAAGTGGCACAGCTCTTAATGAAAAAGGCACATATGCCATCACTATCAATTCTACGAGTTGGTTGAAGTTTGGAAATTCCAAATAAGACGTCTTCTTCAGTCAACTGAAGAAAACCAAAATCCAAGGTTGAATAACAGGAAGATAACAAACTCGAACATTGATCAGAAGTGAAATTAGAACTGAAAAAATCAGCAAATAGATCAACAGTATCAGCAGTAGACTTTGCAACTCTACCATTAAAAACCATTTTCGACGGATATTGCGAGCACGTTCTTTTTGAATTAACAAAAGTCCAAAAAGATTTTGGATTTTTCTTATTATTATTTTTAAAATTAATAATATATTGCTTGTATAAGAATTTATTCAAAAAATTAAATGCCCTTGAATGTCTCTCATACAGTTGTTTATCCTCCAAAGAATTTGACTTCTTATAGCATTTATAATGCTTATTACGCAAGTTCTTTATTTTTCTACACATTGCTTTTATGGCAGTTTGTGTAGCATACTTCTCCGCAAGAGGATTAGATAATCCTTCTGAGATATATGCATTTGTCAATGCCTTCGTCAGATTTTCTACTTCCTCTACGAAGTGGTTGGCAGATTTATTGTTCTGCTTCACGTTGAGGATTTTTGCAGTGAGAACTTCTGTTGATTCTCCCTTTACCGATCCTTTTAGTTTTTCTATTATGGAAAGTACTGTTTGTTCAGTAGATATAAGGGTTCTTGATGTCTTTATGACACTGACCGCTATTGTTTCGTGGGTCTCCTTTATGGAGTCCAAAAGTTGCAGTGCGTCTATGAACGCCAGTAAATTTTCTGGTTTTCCATCAAAGTTCGGTAGGACCCTTGTGGCTAGCAGTTTTAATTTGGTAGTAGTACCATTTCTAAAAAAAATGAAAACGCGTTTCGGTTTTTATTTTTTTTGTAAGTACTTTTTTTTAGCTGTTGCTTTATTTGATGATAGTTTTTAACTAACTCTATATTACAATTTTTTCGTATATATAAATTATAATTTAATAAAAATATGCTTAATTGCTAAGTATTGATATTTTGCATTTTTTTTATCTGGATTGAAGTGATTTTTTACCAATGTTTGCCGATATTATTTTTCTGCTATTTTTGAAAATTTTACCGGTTTTTATTTTAAGTGAGCCAGAGGTTGTTTTATTGATGATGATTTGTCGTCTATAAAATTTAAAGGGTTGGTTGTTTCTATAATTATATTATTATCTGTTGATATCGGAGGGCTTTCCTCATTTAAATTGATTTCGACTCTGGATAGTGCGTCAGCATTTCCATTTAGAACTCCTTTTTTATATTTTATTTCATAATCATATTCCTGTAACCGTAGTCTCCATCTCACTAACTTTGAATTAGGCTCTTTTATGGAAAATAGCCAAGTTAGTGGTCTATGATCAGTCTCGATTATGAAGCGTCTGCCAAAAAGGTAGGGTCGTAAGTGTTGCGTGGCCCACACTATTGCTAGTAGTTCCTTTTCAATGGTACTGTAATTCTGCTCGTGGTCGTTAAGTGTACGACTTGCATAACAAATGGGATGTCCATCTTGAGAGAGAACCGCTCCAATTGCAAAGTTACTTGCATCTGTTTGCAAGGTAAATTTTTTATTAAAATCAGGGTACGTTAGAACGGGAGAGTTGACTAGTAACATTTTTAAAGTTTCGAAACTTTCCCTATATTCTGGATCATTCAAATCAATATTAGTATCTTTTTTCAAATATTTAGTCATGGGTCTTGCAATTTTGGAGTAGTCCCTAATGAATTTCCTATAATAACTTGCTAAACCAAGAAATTGCTTGATTTCCTTTGGTGTAGTAGGCAACGGGAATTTCTGTACGCATATTATTTTATCCGGATTTGGCTTAATGCCCTTTTCAGTCACAATATGCCCGAGAAAATTAGTTTCTCTTTTCAAAAATTCGCTCTTATCGAGTTGAACTTTTAGATTTACATCTTTCAATCGTTGAAATACTTTGTGTTTTGAGGTCTCTTTAGTTTGTAGCACATGAACTTGGACAACTTACTAAGGCGAGACTGTTGGTTTGTATCTTCCTACAGCACTTTAACTGTAACAAGATTGTATCGTTTAGTTGAAATTAAACACCTTTGAGTTGATGTTAATGACTAACAATAATTCTACTTTATTTGGTGGTTTATATACAGTAAAAATGATAAGTTGCAATACAATAAATTATAAGTTTACATGATTAAGCATAATGAAGTTATTGAGGTTTTTGAATATAAATGCATACTAAACAATATTGATGTTGTTGACTTTATACCGTTGATGATGACATAAATGCATACATAACAGTGTTTATGTTATTGACTTCGTTAAAGTTGATGAACTACAGAACTGCATAACAGAATTTGTGTTCTATATTTTTGGATTTGTGATAGCGATGATTAACCCATGTAGGACTGAACATTCTCCCCCGCGTTGAACGAAAGTTCGAAATGATGCATCTGGTACCAATGGATTAAGTATGTATGATGTCAATTGTTATTGGTCTTGGGCGCGGAATCGGGCCTATCTTCTCTTGACTAATATTTGTGGACGCCTTGTGTCGATAACGTTGTCGTATTTTCATGCCTATGAAACTGAGCAGTAGCAGGATTGTGATGATGAGGGCAGAATAACTGACTGCATGATGATGCTGACTATTAGAGTTAATTATTTTCGGGATATGAATAAAGGCTGATTCATTTAATTGCTGTTGCAATTTGCTAAGGTGATCTAGTTGCGTTTTGAATTGATGATTCGTTGCGTTAAAAACTCTTTTTATTTCATGGGGTGTGCTGATTGACTCTATTTGCTTAAAGTTGGCAAATGAAGTGTATAAGTTGGTTGATGCTCCAAAATGTTCCTGTATTGTTATAGTGTTGGTTTTGACTATACAGTTAGATCCTATTTCCATGATTCCACAACCTGATAAGGTGGCTTGTAGGGTTTCCGTGCCGCAAACTGCAGAAAATTCGGAGGTTGTAGTCATAGAGAATATCCATTTGTTTTGGTTGTTTAATTGAGTCCATGCAGAAGCACCTGGTAGTCGGGATAGTTTGCAGCTGGTTGTATTTTTGTTGTTGAATATATTGATGGCACATGAATTAATGTCTGAATTTGTACCTAGCGTGGATTGCTTGTTTTTGCATATGTAGATGTCAGTTTCGGTGTTTATACAGTTGCTGACATCTTCGGTAGACAGTGGGATATATTGATCCCTGTGTGAATTTACCGCTATAAAGGGGCTATCTGGCACGATGGCGATGAGAGATTGGTTCTTTACAGTGGGAACCGGGATTATTTTAAACAGCTCTAAGGCTTGTTGGTCAACTAGTGGTAGCTTGATTTCGAAAATGACTTCTCGTTTGGTGACAGCGCCCCTGGCCTTCATTAGCTTGTATAGTTGAATCAGGTTGTCTTCATCCATTGGAAGTGTACGGTATGCTGGAAGATGAGCCTTGATTGTGGCAAGCTCGGTCTTAAGCTGTTGAGGCGATAAAAGCAATGGACTTATTTTTCCATTATGTGCGTCTGTGAGTACATTAATGATTTCAGACTCTGTTCGTTGAAGGTTTGTTGCAGTTAGTGACAGATGAGTTGATAGAATGCCGATTAGTTGTGTTTTGCTGATTTGTTGTGATTCCTTGTCGATTCGAAGTGTTTCTTGATTGATTTTCTCCAAGATTTCCTTAATATTTTCTTGAATTCTGCTTTCGTCCCCCTTTATGACATTGATGGTTGAGTCAATGATTGACGTCTGGTTTTTAAGCAATTGTAGAATGTGCCCTTTCTCGGTTTTCGCCTGATTAATTGTTTTTGCCATGTCTTCGGCATAATCGGAGTCCAAAACACCAAATAATGATCGCGCTATGTTTCCGATTAGGTTGAATGCTGCTCTTTTTGATCGAAATGTTGTAAATACCTCTTTTTCCTGGAGCAATTCATCCCTTATTTGGTTCAAGTTGTAAGTAAGGACTTCACACATAGAATGATGTTCAATTTCTGAGCATATCGGTTGTAGTGCTCGTATTCCTGAAGCAAACGACTCTAATTCTGCTGAAAAGGGAGCTAAATCGTAATAGACCATCATTTTCCATTCAGATGTAACTATTTTTGTTGTCTCAATTCCTTCAAAATATAGTCCTGGGTCCGTGCGAAATTTGTTGATCTTAACGTTGCCACTTATGACTGCTGGGATTAGTAAAAGTGTTGTGAGCATGGTGACTAGGAACGAGTTGTTAGTAACCCTCTGGTTTATCGATTGAGTTGTGTCTCGTTTGTGTTTCTTCGGTGCGACGGCGTCTTCTTCGTCTGTGGGCACAGGTCGACTTTTTAAGGGTCCACTTGCTAGGGTTTCTTCTTCATTCTCGTGAAATAACGGAGCTAACCTATGAATATTGATATTCCTGACGATGTTTTGAGATCTACCACCCGAACCTTACCGTCGTTTCCCGGGTAAGTCTTGATGATTCTTCCGAGTGGCCATCGCATAACAGGTACGTTGTCCTCCTTTATGATGACCAATTGTCCTTCCCTTACATTCTCGGAAGACCCTTTCCATTTCCGTTTTTCTTGAAGATGGTGTAGGTACTCTGTTGACCAGTTTCTCCAGAACTCGTGTTTAAGTTGAGACACATGTTCCCACCTTTTTGTAAGTGATTTGATGGGTTGTGTAGCTCCGGTATCCACCTGAGCTGTTAGTGGCTCTCCAATTAAAAAATGACCTGGCGTTAACGCGGTTAAGTCGTTCGGGTTCGTTGAAAGTGGTGTGAGCGGTCTAGAATTCAGGATGGCTTCGATCTCAGTTATAACTGTTTCAAGCTCTTCGTGAGTTAATGACGCTGTTGATACACTTCGCATTAACAGTTGTTTGGCGGATTTTACTGCTGCCTCCCATAATCCTCCAAAGTGAGGTGTTCTAGGGGGTATGAATTTGAACTCGATGTTTCCTTGCTGCAAGATCGGATGATAGTTTCTTGTGACGTCTTAGAAAGGATAGCCTTGTCCAATTCTTCTAATTGATTTCGTGCACCTACGAAATTTGTGGCGTTGTCTGAATATATTGTCTGACAACGTCCGCGTCGTGCTAAGAACCTCTTAAGGGCTCCAATAAATGCATCAGTGGTGAGGTCTGTCACCACTTCTAAATGTACGGCTTTTGTTGTAAAACAGACGAAAACTGCTACATAGACCTTATGTGGTCTTTTACCTCTTAATTTATAATGGACCCAGAAGGGGCCACAGTAATCGACTCCTGACTTGATAAATGGCCGAGCTGGTGTGACTCTGCTTGATGGTAGTTCGCCCATGACCTGGGTGAGTAATTTTGGTTTCGACCTTGTGCATCGTACGCAGCTTTGTACTATACTTCTTGCCATTGATTTTCCTTTGATGATCCAGAATTGCTGTCTGGAAATTGCCAATAATGCTTGTGGACCACAGTGATGATTGTCCTTATGCATCATCTTCAATATTAATTTTGATATTGTATCGCTGTATGGCAACAGTATTGGATGCTTCGCGTTGTATGACAAATTTGAAGCCTCTAACCTTCCCCCGACTCGAAGAACACCGTTTTCGTCAAGGTAAGGAGATAGGCTACTGATTGGACTGGAGTTGCTCACTTCCTTGGTTGTTTTCAGTTTGATTATGTCATCTTTGAAGTCGGCTGCTTGCATGGTTTTGGCGATAATATTTAATGCTGAAGTTAATTCAGTTGGGCTTAGTATCTTGGTTAATGTTCGTTCGTCCTTTTTGAGCCTTCAGTTCTGAATAAAGCGCAAGGCATACGCTACCACCCGTTGAAGGACCTTGAAGGAATCCCGATGATTGATTTTGTATATGATATCTTCTAATCCTGCGCACGCTACTGACGCTGTGGTAACTGTGTTCTGCTTAAATTCCATTTCGATCGTCGGTTGTAGTTTTCTTGAGAATTGTTGAGGCCAATGACTTTCCTTACCATGTAAGAAAATTGGTCCATAGAACCACAACGTGCATTCTGATAGTTTCTCGGGGCTTAAACCTCTAGAGATTAAGTCTGCCGGATTTTGCTTGGAACTAACGTGGCGCCATTGCGTGTCTATCGTTAATTCCTGTATTTTGCTGATTCGATTGGCTACGAAGGTACGGAGTGAAGACGAAGGTGAGTTGATCCAATGTAGTACTATATCAGAATCGGACCAGAAGTATGTTTGATTGTTTCCAAATTGTAGCTCTTTCCGAACTCTAGTTGTCAGTTCGGCTCCAAGTACCGCAGCACATAACTCCAACCTGGGGAGAGTTAATTTCTTGAGGGGGGCAACTCGTGACTTGGAGCATAACAGTCTGACTATAATTCTGCCATCCTTCAAAACGGAGCGTAGATAAACTGAGGCACCATAAGCCTTTTCGGATGCGTCTACGAACGTATGTATTTGAGTGCGTGTAGGGATGTGACCATCAAAAATATGTCTTTTGGTCCTCAAGTTGTTTAAGTGGGTTAAGTTTTGACGGAATATAGTCCAAAATGAACTCAGATTTGCTGGTAACGGCTCATCCCATGTGATTTGTAATTCCCATAATTGTTGTATAAAAATTTTGGCTGCAACTACTACGGGGCCTGCTATTCCCAATGGGTCAAATATTCTTGCGACATCCGATGTAATGGTACGTTTTGTTATTGTGTTCTTGTCTTGGACATCTGCCTTGAGACAAAACAAATCTGACTTGGAGTCCATGTTAATCCCAAAACCTTTGTTGACTGATTGTCGAAGTCTAAATTTACTTCTAGGTCTTCAGGCGGAATGCCCTTCAATAGTTGAGAATGGTTTGAGCACCATTTCCGTAATTTAAAGCCAGCTTCTTGGAGTAAATTGGTGAGTTGATGTTGCATTTCGACGGCTGTTCTTAGACAATTGGAACCGCTCATGCCATCGTCCACATAAAAATCATATTTTAAGGTGTGCGCACCTAGCGGGTATTTGTCCATGTTTCTTTCTGCTAATTGTTGAAGGCATTTTGTTGCTAGGTAAGGTGCTGAAGAGGTTCCATATGTAACGGTGTTTAGTTTATATATCTTCTGTTGAATTCCTCCTCCACCATATCAGCTGCATATGTCGGTCGGCAGGATCAATTAGAATCTGACGGTACATTTTCTCTATGTCTGTACAGAATACAAATCTTGGCAGTCGAAATCTTAACAACATGCCAAACAAGTCACCCTGAGTTTGCGGGCCAGTGTGTAATATGTCATTGAGCGATAGTCCTGATGATGACTTTGCTGAAGCGTCAAAAACTACTCGAAGCTTAGTGGTGCTACTTTCTGGCTTAAGCACACAATGATGAGGGATGAAAAAATGGGGTGTTTCTATTTTCTTGTCGTTGATGCGAGTCATGTGACCTAATGCTTCATATTGGTCCATGAAATCGGTGTATTGGGATTTTAATGTTGGATCCTTAGATAACCTTCGTTCTAAGGCTTGGAACCTCGAGAGGGCGATATTTCTTGTTTCCCCTAGGGCGCTTGGGTTCTCTGAGAATGGCAATCTAACTGTAAACCTACCATTTTCGTCTCTGGTTGTGTTTTGAGCAAAGTGCGTCTCACACCTTTGTTCGTCGATTGTAAGATTTTTATCCGTCTCGAAATCGTCTAACTTCCAAAACCGTTGTATTAGTTCATTTGTGGTTTCTTCATCTTCACCGTAAACAGCGCATATTGCTGAATTACCTGAATTATCGACATCCCTTTTTATTTTACCGCTCACTATCCAGCCTAGTTTTGTATTTTGGAGTGTTGGTAAATCATTCGATAGTTTAATTCTTCCGTTTAACAGTAAATCGTTGTAATACTCTGCCCCCAGCAGAATGTCAACTTTACTAGGGTCGCTGAATTTTGGGTCCGCTAATTGTATGTTTTCTGGCATTGGCCATGATGATATGTTGATTTCCTGAGCCGGTTGATCAGGATCAATGTTAGGAAGCACGTACGCCTCTAATCTCGTTTTGTATCCGCTTGTCAAGGATTGCAGATTTACATTGACACGTTTGTTCGTATGCTTTGATTTTCTGCCAATTCCTTCGATCCTCAAGGATGTTTCTGATGGCTTTATGTTAAGTTTGTTCATCAGTCTTTCCGTCACGATGTTGATTTGGGAACCGGAGTCCAAAATTGCCTTGAACTCACCGAATTGCCCGTTATTAGCCTGAATTCTGACTCTTGCTGTTGCTAATAACACGTAATCCTGATGGGCGCCATGATGTTGCGCTGAAGCCACTGTAGGTGGAGCTGGTACTGACTTTGTGACTTGATGAGACCTTACATCTTCGTCGTTATGAACCAAGGTGTTGCGTTTGTGCGGACATCTGGTGCAATGTTGATAGGAGCATTTATTCGCGAAATGCCCTGGTTTGAGACAATTAATGCATAAATTGTTTGTTTTTAAGTGTTGCAACCTTTTGTGGACAGGTTGGTTTAAGAATGCTTGGCATCTGTATAGAGGATGATATTTATTTTGGCAAGCACTGCATTTAGATTCAGGAGCATATGCCCTTGTTGCTGCTGTGGAGCATGTTTTATGTGGGGGTTTTGATGAAGGTTGCTTACTCTTCTGATTGATTGCTTCCAATGTTTGGAACCTGTTTTCTAGGAAATTGAGGAATTCGTCCAGTGAAGAAATTGCCTTTGGCTGTTGTAGAGACTGCTCATTAGTCATATAACAAATTTTTACGAAAAATTTGGCATACCACCACGTGGTGGCAAATATTGTACAAGTAATGAATATCACTTTTTTAGGTGATTTCGGTTCAAAAACGTTCCGCGCAAAAATGGATTTCTAAAAAAAGTCAGATTTTTTTTTTTAATATTTTTTAATTTTTTTAATATTTTTATTTTTAGATTTTAGATTTTTGTCAATTGTTATATGAAATAAGTTTTAAGTTTAAAGTATGTGATGATTTACACAATGGTAAAATGTCTTGCACAATTTTAATTGCACGCTCTGTAGGCGAGTGACAACACCATGGTGTCTGCCAGTATTCACACTGGTTGTATCGCAAATTATCATTTTAATTGATTCCAACAAGTCGAAATCACATAATAATTCTTTTATTCCGTGAAATATCATCGACGCTTTTCCATCATTCAGAACTAGTACACCTAATTTTACTTCCCTAGAAGCATTTTTCAGTACTACGACCTGATATTCCTTCTTTCCAATTTTTTTCCCGTCAAAATACAAGCACCAGTTTTCATTTTTAAGAGTGTTTTTCAACAGTTTTTTCTTTTGTTTAGGAAGATTATTAGTTAAATAAATATCTATTATTATGAAGAAAAACGTGTACACTGTACAAAATTTTTTTTGTTTTTTTCAGCAGTTCTGATAAAAAAGTAATTTCGTTTTGCGCGGAAACTTTTTTGCAATTTCGCAAAAAAAAAAATTAATGGGGGTTCATACTTTTTTATGCTCTATGCGACTATGGTATGCCGTTTTTCGTATTTGCAAAAATTTTAAAAAGTTATATGCCTACTGCTCATATAGCATGTGAGTTCCCTTGTCTAATTTGCTGATGATTATGTGAATGATGATTGGGTCCCAAGTTTGTGTACTTACACTTAAATTGTTAAGTGCTGCAATTGTTTCTCGTGTTGTATCGTGGAGGGATTTAATGGCTGATGCAGAAGGATTATCAGCTGGTAACCTGTGCTGGCCGGTTAATCTTTCCAATAGTGTGAACGTCAAAATTCTTGTATTGTTGTACCTATCCTGAAGCATTGTCCAAGCCGTTGTGTAATTGGCTTCAGTCGGTGACAAATGCTGGATAAGGTTATGATCCTCTCCATTAACGTGGTTTTTCAGGAACCACATCTTTTTTATGGCTGAAATTGGCTGTTTATGTACCATCTCGTTGAACATGTCATAAAATGATTGCCATTGTAGGTATTCACCATTGAAAGGTTGTATGGTGATCTTTGGTAGATGGATCGATGATTCTTGGGGTGGCGTCATCCGACCTTCTTGAATTTCTTGAACGCGCATAATTTTGTCCCAAATTGATGATTCTGCGGCTAAGTAGTGCGCCAAATCGTACTCTTCGTCTGTGCCGCATATATTGTTGTGCAGCTGTTGCTTAGTGTTGAAGTGATTTTCTATTTGCCTCAATTTTGTAGCCACGTAAATGTTGGATCTGCCTGCGCTGTCTGCAAGTAATTCGTCCAACATATTATTTATGGTTACGATGAGTGTTCGTTGTTTCATTACCAGCCCTTGTTTTGCAGGTGGTAATGATTGTTCATGTTCGGTAGCCTTTAGGTTGGGCTCCTGGTGTTGAAAGCCTTAACTCGTTCATGATGTCTTCCATTTCATCCACCATGTCGCTTAGGGTGGACCTTGTGTCGATATTTTGGTAGATGAGGGCTCTATTCCGTGCCTTTTTGAAAAAAAATGACAATGCCGAAAAAAAAAATTAAAAAAAAAAAAAATAAGGGGTTACGCACGAGCCGAGAAAAAGGTCCACTTTGCCAAAATTAGGGGGGAAATTGCCATAGGTCATCAGGGGTCACCCGTAGGGGGGAAGAATGTATGGCCGACCCCCATTAACTTTTTACCGCCAACATTTCCCCCAAGACACCCACCCCCTAGCTCCTCCCCTTAGGGGGTCACCATACAAAAATGGAGGTTGCTCAGTATTTTCGAAAAACACCATAGGTCATCAGGGGTCACCCCTAGGGGGGCAAAATATATGACCGACCCCCATTAACTTTTCATCCCCAACATCTTTTCCGAACAAACTTACCCTCTATCTCCACTCCTTGAGGGACTCCCCATACAAAAATAAAAGAAGCTGTAATTGAGTAGTACTACTAAGCACTTTTAATATAATATAGTCAAATTAACATATTTTTGTTCGCTGATGGGTATTTCTTGCGGTAAGAATCGATAACATGTAGTAAATACTGTTTCTCTTCTTCGCCTTGACACAGTATTCTATTATAATCTTGTATCATTTTTACTCCTCTTTCGGCAGTGTCGTTCACAACGCGCAAGTTATTTACAATTCTACGACCTTCTTGATAGTCTGCGCGAGATTTCCAGGTTGCTGGATTTGCTAGAATGAAATCTTGCGATATTCCAAATCGTACAAATAAATTTTTGGTATTATGAGAGACGAAGTTGCTCAAGTCTTTAGCCAAGAATTCCTCATTCACATCTTTGAATTTCACCTCGATTTTTTTAACGCTGGTGCTTTTGATTACGACGCGAGGAGCTGGGGGAACCGGGTCGTCTTCTTCATCTTCTTCACCTTCTTCGTCTTCTTCATCTTCTTCACCTTCGTCATTCTCATTTTCTAGCAATGCTTGGGCAATTTTGGCCTTCAACTCATTTGAAACCTTGTCATCGAAAAAGGCAAGGGCTATGTGCTCATCGGCGAGATACCATAGGTGACCGATAAATTTCTTTATCATTACCCGAGATAAATCCTGGTCAACGGACTTGTACTCGACGATGTCCTTCAAAAACTTCCAATCTTGATTCGGCGCCTCAGCTGCTCGAGAAGAACCAAACCATGCCTTGACGTAAAGTCGCACCACAAAAATACAAACGTGTCGAATACCATTCAATTCACATACAGATAAGTGAAAAGTTCTCCGAAACAAAAACATCTTGAGGCTGTAAATGGCTTTTGCCATCCATCGAGCATGGGAAACGGGTCCTGGAGCTCGGAAATGGTAATTCTCAAGTTTTTCACCCAGAAACAAAAGAATTAATTGTAGCATTTCTTTGTAGTCATCGCGAGGGTGTTTCTCCTTCAATTGATCTAAGCAAAACTCCTTTATGCCGACTTGCATTGCCACAGGAATTTTTCTGACGACTTGATCGTCTATCAAGCCAGAATGGAATGGTTTAACCTTTACAGCGTCCCATTCCTGTTTGAAACGGTCAAAGCAAGGAACGCCTGGTGCACTGTTCTTTCCCATTTTTGTCTCAAAAACTTCCCTTAGCACCAGTTCGTATACGTGGTGTCTGCAAGGTAAATATAAGATTTCTCTCTCCAACAGCCGCTCAAGAGCAACTGCGGCTCCGGAGAATGGGCCACTGTTCGTTGATGTCGTGTAGAAAGAAAGTCCTTGTATTCGATGTGTCATATGCCAATATGCCAACAGTTGATAAACGGCATGTGCTATTCGCCGGCCTTTTCCTTTCCCATCTTCTACTTTGGGAACTCCAAGAAGTTGTTCTTTTTCTCCGTACGAGACAATTACCGGTAGACGGTCCACCTTCTTTGTACCCACAAAATCCAAAAGCATTTTGCCATCCCAATGGACTACGAAGGATTTAGCTGCGACAAGCTGGAGATAAATGAAACGCGTTGAAGAATAAGAATTCTGAATGAGAGCAAATAAATCTATGCGATCTTACTTCTGGATTGTCTTTCACATAACTCAGCATGTTCTCTCGATTTGAACGCCGACATCTCCGAAGCGACGTACGGTTTATTGTGTATTGTTGAGGATCGCGTCCAAATGCTTCTGCCGCCGCTATCATAATGCCGACCGCGTCTCGGTCAGTCACTTTGCACTTGTCCAAAGCTGATAGGACTCGTTCAGTAAAACATTGTTTGTAACCTCTTATGTCACCAACATTTGATGGGCCAGCTTCTGCCGGGAAGTTTTCGTCCTGTCTCCCATTATCATCGCTTGAATCACTGCTTGATAATTTAACCACTGCAATTGAAAGAATTTCATTTGAATATAAACATTGGACGAACACACAAAGCGCGAAATAACTTACCGCCTTTAGCGAACTGATCTCTACTAGATTCCGTTGCACGTTTGCGTCGCAACTCTTCTTGTTCTTCGCGCTCAGCTTTTCTTTTCCTCGTTCGAGTATCAGTAGCGTCCACACCTCCCATAGTTCCTGGCCGGCCATCTTCTCTTTGCTTTAGCAGAAACTCAATGTCTTCGGTATTTGTCATTTTCTCAAGGGCGTTGGCGTGTGCGATGTCGAAAAGATTATCCAAGCTATCAAAAAACTTATTCTCTTTTTCTCTAGTGGACTCAGTCTTTCTGTGAGATGACTTTCTTAAAGCATCCCACTCATCGTGCAGCGCAGCTATTTTTCTTGTAACATCTCCTCTGGCTTTCGTCGGAATAGCTGCTTGGCGCCAAAAAATCATCACTGCGTCCGCGACTATAACCGCACTATTTTTCTTCGACATGTTTCGTTTGCGAATGTTGAAGAAATGCATTCTTAGCACTTGCTTCTTCGACGGTAATTTGTTCCCCGTAATATTCATGCTTGGATAACCAATCAAAAAAATATCGTCGCGCGATCTAAGTTGTGTTGTCATCTTAACTTTGGTGGAATATTGGTGGAATTTCTGTAAAAAAATCAAAAAAAATCTCGATATTGTGCAACTGTAAATACATAGATTTTCAGTATTTTTGTATGGGGAGTCCCTCAAGGAGTGGAGATAGAGGGTAAGTTTGTTCGGAAAAGATGTTGGGGATGAAAAGTTAATGGGGGTCGGTCATATATTTTGCCCCCCTAGGGGTGACCCCTGATGACCTATGGTGTTTTTCGAAAATACTGAGCAACCTCCATTTTTGTATGGTGACCCCCCCTAAGGGGAGGAGCTAGGGGGTGGGTGTCTTGGGGGAAAATGTTGGCGGTAAAAAGTTAATGGTGGTCGGCCATACATTCTTCCCCCCTACGGGTGACCCCTGATGACCTATGGCAATTTACCCCCTAATTTTGGCAAAGTGGACCTTTTTCTCGGCTCGTGCGCAACCCCTAATTTTTTTTTTTTTAATTTTTTTTTCGGCATTGTCATTTTTTTTTCAAAAAGGCACGGAATAGAGCCCTCATCTACCAAAATATCGCAAAAATTTCATTTCAAGGTCCACCTTAATGTCGCTATGCCGTTGGCCTATAGTCTCATATAGACCACTTGTGAAGTAGCGATGGTCCTCTGGCACCTTAAGTAGTCTGCGTATTATGTTGTCGGTGTTCTCAAATTTCTGCCATAGGATGCTTAGTTCGCTGGCCTTTTTTTCGTAGTATTCCAGCGTTCTTCTATCCTTGGGGGTTTTCTTTATTGTGGATATTACCCTGTTAATATCCGCAGCTAAGTCATCTTGCTGAACGGTGAGACTGTCTATGGTCGCCATAATCGCTGCCCTTGTTTTTTATTTAGGTACCAGCTGGAACTGATGAATCCACTGGAACCGTTGAAATCGTCTTCGTAGCCTCCTTTGAATACAAGAACACGCTAGTCAGACTTCGTATTGAGATTGCTGCAGAACGTCAGCTGGAAATGATGAGTCCACTGATAAAACTGGCTTTGATGACTGTGGGTAGCCTTGTACTTCTGCACACTCCTGAATTTTGAGCGCGTCAGCTGGAGAATGATGTGTCCACTGACGAACTGTCTTGATGTGTAATCGCTGAGTGTTTCGAGTTCCTTACCACTGGTGGGGGGAAACTCGAAATTCAGTGATCACGTCGGGGTCACCAATGTTTTGGGGTCTCTTTAGTTTGTAGTTATCCAAGCACATGAACTTGGACAACTTACTAAGGCGATGACTGTTGGTTTGTATCTTCCTACAGCACTTTAACTGTAACAAGATTGTATCGTTTAGTTGAAATTAAACACCTTTGAGTTGATGTTAATGACTAACAATAATTCTACTTTATTTGGTGGTTTATATACAGTAAAAATGATAAGTTGCAATACAATAAATTATAAGTTTACATGATTAAGCATAATGAAGTTATTGAGGTTTTTGAATATAAATGCATACTAAACAATATTGATGTTGTTGACTTTATACCGTTGATGATGACATAAATGCATACATAACAGTGTTTATGTTATTGACTTCGTTAAAGTTGATGAACTACAGAACTGCATAACAGAATTTGTGTTCTATATTTTTGGATTTGTGATAGCGATGATTAACCCATGTAGAACTGAACACTTTGGTTAATGATTCCAGGTGTTCTTGTAATGAAGTAGAGAAGATAATAATATCATCTAAATATACCAGGCAGATCTTATTAATAAGGTCTCCTAAAACGTTGTTCATCAGCCGCTGGAATGTGGCAGGAGCCGTTTTTAGTTCAAACGGCATACGAAGGAATTCGTAGTGTCCATCTTCTACGCTAAATGCTGTTTTTGGTATATCTTTCTCGTGTATTTCTATTTGATGAAAACGTTTCGCGAGATCTAGAGTCGTAAAATACTGACATCTTCCAAGTTTTTCCTAGATTTCGTCTATATTTGGAATTGGATATTTATCATCAATCGTAACTTCATTTAGTTTTCGATAATCAATTACCAATCTCCATTTTTTCCTACCGCTGGCGTCCAATTTTTTTGGAACGATCCAAACGGGGGCTGAATATGGGGAATGACTATGTCTGATTATTTTACTATCTAGCATTTCCCTAATTTGTTTATTCACCTCGAGTTTATGGATGTATGGCCAACGATAAGTTTTCGCAGCGATTGGAACATTATTTATCGTTCGTATTTCGTGTTTGATAGCATTAGTGAATGTTAAGTCGCTATTCTCTGCGTAGAATATTTTTCGGAAATTGTTTACAACTTGTGAAAGTTTTTCCTTTTCCTCACTATTTAAGTGATTGGTCTCGTCATCTTCTACAATTGTATAAACAAAAAAATTCTCGTTTGTAACTCCTGTAGTTTCCTGAGTATCGAATTTTATTTTCCTTGGTGTATTACCAGTTACGCTAACAAAAGCGTTGACTTTAAAGTTTTCGGCTTCGTATATTCTATCCATTATTTCGATATTTTGGTTATCCAAAAATGTTTTGGGTGTGTAGATTAATCCTTCTTTTTGATTAACATTTAATGCTATTTGGTATATACCGTCTGCTTCAAAAAAATATTCCAAGTCTCCTAGAGTATATTTTAAAGGAACTCTTTTGTCTCCAATTTGTAATATATCCTCTTCTAGGTTTGCGATTGCTTTTAATTTTTTTAAAATATTATTGCCAATTAGTCCGTCGTATTTTGTATGAAATTTACAGACTAAAAATTCAATTTTGTTCCCAGTATCACCTAATTCTTCAAATAGCGGGATGGATACTTTTTCTTCTATTTTAACTATATGTTGTAGTGTTTTTACATTAATGGGCTTGAAATTTAATTTCCATTTTGAGTGACAGATTCCCGGGTTGATTATGGAGTGCGCTGCTCCGGTATCGATTATATATTTCAGGAATCCTAATTTTGTTTTTATGACTATATATGATAATTCTCCGTGGAGGCTGCTTGCTGAAAATTTTCATTACTGTTCACTTCCATTGCTTCCACTTCGGGTGCTTGTTGTTGTTGCTGATGGTTTTGTTTATTCCTCCATTTTTCCTGTGTATTATTTTTGAAGAATTTTGGTTTGGTTGGTGATGATCTTGTTCTTTGGGTTTTACCGAGTTTTGCAAATGGTTTCCATACTTCTGGTTATTTGTTTGTTTGGCTCGGCCGGGGTGTATACGACCATCTTTACCCATTCTATCGTAATTGTTTTCATAAAGGATATCCATTGCTTTTTCCAGCGACTCCGGATTCCTGCATGCCAAAATGGTTTTCATTGGCTCCGGCATTTTATTCTTAAAAAGAGCTGATCTTTTGTTATTTAATGCAACCTGATTGGCAGCTTCGCCCTCTCCCAATATTAATACTGTTTTATTATTTACACGCCTCAATCTGTATTTAATATCATTGTAAAAATCTGTGGTATTCGTTTGGAAGGTTACTGCCCTCAGATCATCGTAAAGTTCATCACAACTTCTTCTCTCACCGAAATTACTATTGAGTGTTCGTTTTATATCCTCCCAAGATTGAACCTGTGTGTTTATCTCCAATACTTCCTTTGCTTTTCCAACAATTCGACTTTTGATTATATCGGAAAAAAGTAATTGCGACAGTTCGTCATAAGACGCAAGTATCTATTAATCTTGTGAAGGTTGGTAAATCGTTAATATTCCCACTAAATTGGGGAAGGCTATTCAGATATTTAAGAGGGTCTAACTGAATTTGTGGGGGGTTTGCCATATTGAACTAAATTTTTTTTTTTTTTTTGTTAGAAGAAAATCGCAAATGAAAAGAAAAAAAGCAAGACTTCGAATTTGCAAAAGAATATTCCCAATTTTCCGCAAAAACAGAAAATTATTCACAAAAAAAAAAAAAAAAATTATCCGCACTGTTTAAATTTTCTTTTTAAAGACTTAAAATAAAAAAAAACTTATATTATTGCTTACGATAATCTTGATGTATTTCTGCATTTTCCAGGATGTTGTAGAATGTATTTTCTTCACTTGATGTTGTAGAATAAGTTCTAGGATGCTTGTGGATGGCTTTTTACACTGTTCCTTAAAGCAATTAGTTCCAAAGGGTATTCTTTAAATTTCACTTCGTACTTCAAAAGTTCTACTTTTTTTCATATGCACTTTAGATTGTTTATTTTGTGTTTATTTTATTTCCGGTTAATGTTCTTTATTTTATAACTACGTTTTTCAAAAGTTATATTTTTCCGTTATATACACTTTTAGATTGTTTATTTATGATAACTAAGTCTGTAACAGCGTTTTAAATTTAAAAAAAAATCACTGTTGTGTTCACTTTAATTGAACCAGAGTTTCTTTTTATACTAATATGTATTTAGAAGTTTTAAGTTCACTTGTTTGTAAAAAAAGGAAAGTAGTAAATTTGTTTCCTTAACAAAAAAATTTTTTTTTTCAACCGATATTGCCCAAGTATATGACAATACGTTAACGAGTTATATCCCGTTTATCCTCGTCGCCAGTTTTAATTTGGTAGTAATACCATTTCTAAAAAAAATGAAACGCGTTTCGGTTTTTATTTTTTTTGTAAGTATTTTTTTTTCGCTGTTGCTTTATTTGATGATAGTTTTTAACTAACTGTATATTACAATTTTTTCGTATATATAAATTATAATTTAATAAAAATATGCTTAATTGCTAAGTATTGATATTTTGCATATTAAGATATTTTAACGGAAAACTTAAATAGGTTGACAAAAAATGCTTTTATTAATTATTAGGAATTTTACAAAGAGTAACGAGCCACTATTTTAATGGGTCGACAAACTTGTTAATAACTGGAAATTTAAATAGGTTGACAAAAAATGCTTTTAATAATTATTAGGAATTTTACAAAGAGTAAGGAACCATTATTTTAATAGGTCGACAAACTTGTTGATTCCTAAGAATTTTAGAGTGTAAACAAAATTAATAATTTCGAAATTCCAATGCAAAACATCAATAGTGTGTAAACTAAAATCACTTGCGATTTTATTTTACATTAAAGTAAATAAATAAAATTATAATATTTATTTATATTATAATTTTATTTGGTGTTATCGTAACTGCTAGCCCCAGAAATTCGGCTACTGTTTGAGGCATGTTTTTGTCCTCGCTAAATTTCCTAATGACCTCCGCAGAAGTCTCAAGTTCAAATTCGTAAGATATTTGTTCGTGAAATGTAATTGGCAATTCGTTCTCAATGCCCTTTCGTTCTAAGACGTTAGCGAGCTTGTTTCGTACGTCTAAAAAAAAACCTTCTGCCGCTGACTTGTGAGCAGTATTTAGGCGTGAGTAATTAACATTTATAATCACCCTAATTTCTTCAAGGGTTGTAAATAATATTTTAAGGTGTTTTTCCACCGTTTCTTCCCTAGTTGGCCTATCTTTATTTAGGCACTTATATGACCTGTCAAATTTTTCTTTGACAAGTCTTAAATTGGTCACAATCGCCAGCCAGTCCATATGGCAAGCATAGCAATATGCGAAACACAGTCATTTATGACTACCGATTGCAAGAGAGATGTGAAGAAAATTAAACTTTGTTCAAATCAGTGGCCAAAGATATGATCTTTAAATAATTCTTGCGTAGCGACCTCTTATGTAGCTGATAAAGAGTCGTTAGCAATTGAATTGCAAGTATAGCAATTATTATCATCAGGTAATACACCGGAAGTTCCACTACTACATTTATTTCATTCACAACGTTTGCATTTGGGTGTTCCACCTTAGATTCGGTGCCCCCATTATTTATAATATTGATCAGAATTTCAACTCGAGAATCAAATTATTGTAAGTAAGAAATTGTAATAAATTAAAATTATTTTGCTCTTAATAAAATTGTAATTAAAAAAAATTTCTTTTAATAAAATCTTAATAAAATATTTACTTATCTTTACTATTCTTATAAAATGGTGAATGAAGTGAGCATTGAAATTAATTTACTCAGGTGGTGAAATCATGTTCTGTTGTTAGATTTTGGTGTTGCTGCATCACTTAAATTAACATCTTGGAGAAGCATCTAAGGAGAAGCATCTAAGGCATCCAACGCAATATGCTGTAAGTACACCACTATTTTGTTGCTGTTGATTTTGACTGGTGTCTTACTTCCTTGCTGTCCAGGCAAAATTCGTTGCCTGGCGACTATTTTTGTTCCTTTAGTTGTTGTTCAGTGTTCAGTCTATGGCCATTATTAAAATGTAAAATGTTGACGCGTGTTTATAAAATTCATTAAGATTTTGAAACATATAAAAGTTTTTTTTTTTTTTTTGTTATTAATTCTTTAGTTATTAATTCTTTAGTTATTAATTCTTTAGTTATTAATTCTTTAGTAGATTTTTTTTTCACTTTTTTTTTTTTTAACGATTCACTGGCAGGATCGCCATGTTATTAATTTGAACAACCGTATTATGTTGGTTCTCATTTGAGACTGTCTTTATTTATTCATTATTTTATTATGAACCTAAACTTAATTATTAACATTAACTTAATAATTATCATTAACTATGGCGTGTACATATAGGTGTGTATTTATTCTCACGACGTCAGCGTAATTGCATTTGGTTATACGTCGCGCATGTAGACGGGATGGATCGTATATCTTTGTTTAATAATATCGTTCCATATATTCTACTAGGTAGCAATGGCAAGTGTAACCTTGACATTGACTAACTCGAGATCGTGTTTCTTTGCTTAATTCACGCGTTAGTAATAACGACACACATAAGTACACTACATTACGTAGTTCATTTATCTGTTCATTAACATTATCATTTGCTGGCAACACAATTTGAGAGTTCACGCCACTGGCCTGTTGTTCGTTTACGACCTCGATTGGTAATTCCGTTTCATTGACGTCAACTGCTTGTTTTAAACGTTCAATAAGTTTGTAACGACGAGTTTTCCTCCGTTAGCTGGGGTAAGCTCGCGGGGGTAGGGATCGTCACAGAAATTTATTTGTGTCAGTGACCGAGAGTAAAAGGCAAGGTTTAAACGTTATAAATCGTACTTTATTTATATAAAATTAAACTAAATCTAAGAGAGAGAAGGAGAGACAGAGTGCGAGAGAGAGAGAATGCCAGTAGCGGGGAGGTGACCACGCAAGAGCACGCGTAACGTTGACTTAATGTGTTGACCTGCGGCAAGTGAGGACAGTGACCGGAGACGGCACGCTTCCTCTGATGGCTTGTTGGATGGGCAACGACCGGGGACGGCACGTTACTGTAATTATCTTCGGTAGGACAACGACCGGGGACGGCACGCTTCCTCTGTTGGCTGCGAGATGGGCAACGACCGGGGACGGCACGTTGCTGCAATTATCTTCGAGAGGACCTTCGCAGGGTACTCGAAGGATTTTCCACAGAACCTTTGCAGGATACTCGCAGGACCTTCGCAGGATATCCAAGGACTCTCACAGGACCTTCACCAGATACTCATAGGATGTTTAAGGACTCTCGCAGGACCTTCGCAGGATACTCGAAGGATGTTGAAGGACCTTCGCAGGATACTCGAAGGATGTTCACGGACCTTCGCAGGATACTCGAAGGATGCGCAAGGACCTTCGCAGGATACTCGAAGGATGTTCAAGGATGGAAGTGACCTAGGACGGCACGCTTCCTTTGTAGGCTAAGTCCTTGGGAGCTAGAAGAAGAAGAAGGGTTAGTAACGCTACCTTGTGTTCACGATGACGGCTGCAGACAACTGATCTCGATTTCTGTTTCGTCGGCCTTTATATACTCTCTGTGGGTAACGAGGGTCGCTTGATAATTTTCGAAAAGGTACTGTCTTCGTCAGTCTCCGACTTGAAGGCGGCTGACGGTTGTAATAACGACCTTGATGATGCTGATGGTGGTTTCGAGAATGTTGACGAGGAGGCTGATGATGACGAGGATGTCGAAGATGAGGAGGACGATGCCGATGACCTGGAGGCTGTTGAAGGCGTCGGTGACGCTACTAGGCGAGGTGTAGGTGGCCGTGTCGGTGTGGTTGAGCCTTCCAGCTGGGGACCATATATCGATTCGGTATATTCGGGAGTGTTGGCCCGAGACATACGTTCTTCGCCGGCCGGTATATACGGGATCCTTGGAGTAGGTGGCCTCTCCATAGTTTCATGGACATTATCGGGTTCCTGCTGGCTTAATCTGATTCCCGGCTGAACCGTCTGGTCAGTTGTTGGTGTTGGCAAGGATACGGCCGTTGGTAGCGACGGTAATGAGCACGATGTGGAAGCTAATGTAGTAAAGGATGCTGATGACGTGACCGACGCGTCAGATCTTTGTCACGACGAGATCTCTTGGCTTTGTAGTGGAAAGGGATTCCCCGAAACTACGTCCTGATTGTCGACGCTTAAGGCGGGTATCTCCGGTACGCCTGTGTTTCCTGGTTCCGGTGAGCCCAATGGGGAAACCTGGGGTGATTGCTGTCCTGTCGGAGTTTCCTCACCGCTAGACGTCTCAACGAAGCCCTGCCCGTTCTCCACGTCACTGCTTATTCTTATCGGGTAACTTCACTTCGTCCGTGGCTTCATCAATACGTCATCTTCGGACATCGGTTTCTCTATGTTAGGCCTGAGTATCTGGTTTCGGAGCCGGACTGGTCCACGGCCCTCTTCTTCACGACTGGAAGACTCTTCAATTTTCCGTCGCATGCCTGACGGATTTCATCATGTGCAAGCCGCGGGATTGAAACCGCGCACCGCTTTAATGGTTTACTAGCCGGTGGTATTGGTCATTGCTGGTCGTTGGGTCCCACCCGTATCTCCGTGTTCCACCAGGGCCGCAACGCTTCTTGGATTACCTGGCATAAATGTTGATTCGTTGCCTGTGACGTGCCGACCTTCGTCTCTTGTTCCAAATGACTCGCAAGGGAACGGCTGTGTGCGACATCGGGGTTCCGGGTATGGCGGCGACCGCGGGTGAACATAGGAGGGGGATCGGGCAGGTAGATCGCGCGGCGACCGTTAGCAGGTCGCTTGGCCATCTTCTTGTTGTGAACTTTAACACGACTTTCCCCAATCGGGTTTTCTCTTCTATCTCTAACTCTATGGGTTTGTATGTCAGTGGGTATGGGATTCAAAGACTTGGCGTGTTTGGAAATTTCGACAAAGGGTTTAACTTCGCTAAGATGGGCGATTCTCGTGTCGCCATTTACCGGCGATTGAAAGTTAACTACTGAAGTAGTTTTTTAAAATAAGAATATCACCTTTTGTTTTTAGCTCTACTGAGCGACTGTTTTATTATTCTTTATTCTACTTTAAATTAACCTTAAATATATTTTGTGGGTAACCATCAAATGAGTGGTTCCCACGGTTCATATTATGAAGGTGTCAAATTAATCAACCAAAAAAGTACGGCTTTTAGCCAATCACAATTAAGTGTCAAGTACATGACAGTGATTGCTATTGCACGACAATATTGACTTATTAATTACACTACACCTCCTTTTTTCGGGAAAAAGATTGATCAGTAGCTAATTGATCAATCTTTTATATAACTTAGTTAAATAAAAATTAATTTTAGTTTAAAAATTAATTTATATATTATAGTTCTATTTTATTTAATATTACGGTTTTTATTCTATTATTTTTTTCTATTTCTGATTAATAAAATATATAACTTAATCTAAAACTTAGAATAATTTATTTTTTTTTTCTTTTTGTCTATATAAGGTAAGATTTTTGGCAATTTTAATTGAAATTGTCGAAGACGATTTTTGTGGACCGTAATGGTCTTTTTATCGTCGAGTGCTATTAAACAATTGCCCTGGTCATCAGTATTCTTCACTTCAAGAGGATCTTTAAATAGCAGTTCCAATAAAGTGGACTAATTTTATCCGTCTTTAAAGCGTCTATGGATGGTGGTATTTTACCAAAGACTAGTTCATATGGACAGTAATTATGTACTGTTGAAGGTGTTGTATTAAAGCAATACGTGAAGTAAGCTAACCATTCATCCCAATCAGTCCTATCCGAGGATATGTACGAACGTACGTACTCATTGAATGTTCTATGAGATCGTTCTATGGTACCCAGTGTTTGATGATGATAGGCTGTTGAAGTGACGAAGTCGATATTCAACAATTGACATAATTCCATTATGGTCTGATTTTTATATTCTGTTCCCATATCAGAAATCATTTTCCGCATGTTTCCATAAATTAAAACAAAACCTTCGAAAATCGCTTTGGCGACCGTTCGAGCTGATTTGTTGGGAATTGGGACAGTAACTAAGTATTTAGTTAAGTCACATATTATCGTTACAGCGTATTCATTACCATTATTAGATTTCATGAAGGGACCAATTGTGTCTATGACAATTGTGTCAAATGCGCGCGTTGGCGTTTCAGTTTCAATCATTGGTTCCTTTGTATTTGGCAAAGACTTGTTCTTTTGGCACTCAGCACAGGATTTCACATAACGAGTTATATCTCTTGTCATGTTCTTCCAGTGGTATTGCAATCTTATCTTCCTGAGCATTCTTGTAATGCCAGGGTGACCTCCAAACAATGGATTGTTATGATACATTTCCATTATTTAAAATTTTTCGGAATAAGTGGTGGTACGAGTACTATAATAAGTGGTGGTACGAGTACTATGTTTAACTTCTGAAGTTTTTCATTACCTACTTTCTTGAAGTGGTTTAATTTTACGTTCCCGAACAACGAATCATTCAAAGACATGCGGAGAGTCGTGATTTTAAGATTACCAGCTACTTTTTCAAGCTTTGGAAAAAAATGATCTAAATTCACAATTCTTTAGTAATAAAATCTCGTCACTCGAATTGAAAAATATTGGTTTTTCCTTTTTGGATAAATAGTTTATCCTTAGCAAAATACAATCTTGTACTTTTATTGTACTCATGGGCATTTATGGCCTCATGTACCCGGATATTTTCCGATTTTGTGTTTGGTTTATTAGCGGTCACTTTGTCCAAATTTTTGGCAGACTGAAGTCTTGTAGTTACCTTCAGTATTTTGTTACCATTATTGGTATTTCGTATGTCCTCAAATTCTAGTCGGGACAGTGCGTCTGCTGCACAATTTTCCTTTCCCCTGATATACTCCACTGTAAAATCATATTCCTCCAGATCCAATCTCACCCTCGTTAGTTTTGACGATGGATTTTTCATTGAAAATAGATATGTTAAGGGACGGTGGTCACTTCGGACCAAAAATTTACGTCCATAAATATATGGTCTAAAATATTTTATTGCCCAATGTATTGCCGCTAATTCCTGTTCTATAGTAGACTTATTGCTCTCGCCCTTCGTAAAGGATCGTCAAGCATAAGCAATAGGTAGCTGCTTATCAAAGTACTTCTGACTCAGAACTGCACCACAAGCGAATTTGCTTGCATCTGTTGTTATGCAGAATTCTTTTTCAAAGTCAGGATACTGCAAAATTGTTGGGTTTAATAATTGGTTTTTGAGATAGTTGAATGCTTTCTCGCAATCATTATTCCATTCGAATGGTATGTTTTTTTCGACATAGTCTTGTTATGTGCCTTGAAAGTTCGGCAAAATTAGGAATAAATCTCCGATAATAGTTGCAGAAGGCTACGAAGCGTTTAGCTTCATCACCATTCTTTGGTGTTGGGTAATTTAAAATTATAGAAAATTTACCATCATCAGGCAATATGCCTTTATCCGTACACCTGTGTCCCAAAAATGTGACCTCGTTACAGAAAAAGGTACATTTGTCTGGATGTAATTTCAGGTTATATTTTCGACAAGTTTCGAAAACATCTCTTAAATTTTCCAACATGTGTTGTTCGGAGCAACCAATTACTACTAAATCATCCATATAAAGAAATGCTTGTTCGGATGATAATCCCGTAAAAGCTAGCGACATCATTCGCTGAAATGAGTTTGGAGCAATTTTTATACCGTAGGGTAATCGTTTGAATCGAAACGAACCCTTATCCGTTGAGAAAGATGTTACGTCCCTGAAGTCTTCCTCTAATTCAATTTGATGGAAACCTGACATTAAGTCAAGGCAAGAAAAGAATTTGGCTCTGCCCAGTTGGTCTAGAATATCGTCTATTCTAGGGAGTGGAAATTTATCCGCTACGAGTTTTTTATTAATTCCTCTGTAGTCAATGACCAATCTCCATCTCTTTTGATCCGTACCCGGCAGAGATTTCTTAGGTACTAATAAGATTGGACTGTTATATTCTGAAATTGAGGGTTCTACAATGTCATCCTCTATAAGCTTATCAACCTGTTTATGCACTTCCGTTTTATGAGAGTGTGGTATCCTATATGATTTAATATATACAGGATCATTATCCTTCAATCTTAGCCTCTGTTTGTAGAAGTTATTGACAGTTACTTTTTCGGATTCTAATCCAAAAATATCAATATATTCAGAGCATATGTTTCTCAGGTTTTTTCTTGCAAATTCCGGGAAATTCCTGGATAATCTACATAGTTTTTCCTGATCTCCGCGAGGATCTCTGGTTGGGTGTACAATTTTATAGTCGTTAAGACTTTCGGTTTTAACTTTAGTATTCAAAATAACAACATCCCTATTGGTTGTGTTGACAATTTTGACTAGTGGTCTTGACCTTGAGACTATTGTGCTTGCTATGAATATCCCATTCTGAATTATCTGACTTGGAATTAATACATTTTCCTCATCAGTTTGAATGTTAACGTGGCGAATTACCTCTGATCTTGCTGGTAATGAGATCGCGTTAATCTGGAGCGCTGCGCATTGCTATTGCAATATGTTGTGGAAGGTAGTTGGATCTCAGGACTAACCAATCTTGGTCATCCTGGTAATCCAGAAGGCACTTATATTTTCGCAAAAAATCCATACCAATGATTCCGTCCGAGGGAATCTGAAAATCATTCTCGGCCACATGAAATGTATGTGGTATTAGGAGTTCTTCAAATTTTAAATCAGTATGAATTTCACCAAGGGTAGTCGTCAATCCTTGGCCGACTCCACTTAATTGGGTAGTTGTAGTCTCGTCTATGTATCCGTTAAGGATTTGTCCAATTTTTAATATAGAAATATCTGTACCCGTGTCAACTAAAAATGTTGACTTAATAAGAATGTTTGTATTCTTTTAAGTTTCAAGACAGAATCAATTTATTTTATAATTTTCTTTCGTACAAAATATTTTCTAAATTCTATGAACACTTGATTTTAAAAATATAAATTTAGGCAAAGTACATTATAACAGTTTATAACAAAGGCAGAGATGAAACTTCTATTTTTATAAATGAAAATAGGAATCCGACATTCTCCCCCTCATAAAGTAAAAACTAAAGTTTTTCTTTTTAAACTTGAGTTTTACTTTATGCAAGAAAATGGTTAAAAAAAATAATTTAACAATACATAATTTAAACCAACACAAAATTAATTTAAACAAACTTACGAGGGCGACCTCGTTTTCTTATAGGATATAATGGTTTCACTTGATTTGAATTACAATGTACAAGAGATAATGCCGACGAATGGTATGTGCCAATAGAAACCCTGTCGTCTACCCCACCTAGTTCGTATGTATTCTCTCCTAACTTTTTCAAAATAATATAGGGTCCATCCCTTTTCGGTACAAATTTCGAAGTAATATTCTTAGCTCCGTCGCTTAAAACATGCGTAGTAACCCTAACTAAATCCCCAATGCCATAACTATAACTATCCAGACGTCCTTTATTTGCGCAATTAACATCATTATTTCGTTTGTTAAAGTCTTTGCTCTGAATGTTCTCAAAAACTTCTGCAAAAGCCTCTAACTGAGGTGACAGTTCTTCGACAAATTTATCGTTATAAATTATTTTTGATAAATCATGGGAAATTTCAACAGGTGTACGTAATTCTCGACCAAAATTTAAATATGCTGGTGTATGACCAGTATTACGACAAACAGTTGTATTTAAGGCAAAACGAACAGCAGGCAAAAATAAATTCCAGGTATTGTGTTTATCTTCAACTAAAATTGATAATCGAATTTTCAAATCTAGATTTTTGCGTTCCACTATATTTGCCTGCGGGTGATATAGAGGAATTAATTGTTGGTTAATACCCAAAGAACGAATTAAAAATTGCATCACTGATGAAATAAATTGTGGACCATTGTCACTTATAACTCTTCTTGGTAAACCAAAACGTAAAAATACATCATTTAATAATATGCCGGCGCATGAAGCCGCTGTTGCTTCTTTAAGAGGGAATATTTCAACCCATCGTGTTGAGGTATCTTCAATAATAAAAATATATTTAAAACCATCACTTACAGGTAAGGGACCAAACAAATCAATTGCCAAAACTTCAAACCGTTGATAACTTGGACTTGATTTAAAAAGGCCTGAAGGCTTTGTATTTAAAGGCTTATAACGTTGACATTTTCCACAATTCTTTACAAATTGAACTACGTCCTTGTTTAAAGTTGCCCAGAAGAAATGTTTCTTTATTTTAGCTTTAGTTCTTTCAATACCATAATGTCCACTAACATCTGATGAATGAAATTCACTAATAATTTCATTTCTTTGGTGAGCAGGAACTAAAAGTTGAGCTTCTTCTGAGTCTCTAGAATATCGATATAAAACACCATTATTTATAATATATCCAAGTTGTATAAATTTCAAAGCAAGATCTTCATTCTCATGATCAGATTCAAGTGACTTTGTGATTTTAGCTAGTTCAGAATCTTTTAATTGTTCAGTTCTTAGTTCTTTTGCAGTTTTGGGTGGAAAAGTAATTTCAAATAAATTAATGTCACAGGACAAAATTGGTCTTGATAATGAATCCGCTACACTATTAAGTTTTCCTTTTACATATTTTATTTCTATATCATAGCACTGAAGTTGAAGAGCCCATCTGGCTAATCTTCCAGATGGAAATTTAAGGCTCATTAACCACTTAAGAGGTTGGTGATCGGTTAACAAAATAAGTTTCGTTCCCTCAAAATAACCTCGAAATTTATTTACAGCCCAAATAATTGCCAAGGCTTCTCTTTCTATTGTTGAATAGTTTCTTTCAGCGTTAGTTAATAATCTACTTGCATATTCAATTGGGTGTTCTTCGTCACCCTCCCCCTGGACTAAAACTGCCCCAATAGCATATCCACTGGCATCAGTCTTCAGAAGAAATGGTATATTTTCATTGGCTTGTTTTAAAATTGGTGGGGACACGAGCAAAGATTTTAGTTTATCGAAGGAATGTTGTTGTTCGTCTTTCCATTGCCAAGGAACGTTCTTTTTTGTTAAAAAACTTAATGGTTTGCTTACATGAGCAAAATTATCTATAAACGCCTATACCACGAACAAGTTTGTAAAAATGTCAAAAGCTGCTTGACATTCCGAGGCTCTTTCATTTTTAGTATAGCGTCTGTTTTATTCTTGTCAACATGAATACCCTCTGCCGAAAGAGTATGTCCTAAATAATTAATTTTTTTACATAAAAATTTGCATTTTTCCCGATTTACACGAAAGCCTTTTTCAAAAAGGTGTTTAAATACAGCTTCAACATCCGAAATATGTTCTTCTAGTGTGCTGGAGCAAATAATAATATCATCAAGATAAATAAGAATTGAAATTTGTGGTAAACCGTTACGAACTTGATCCATTGCCCTTTGAAATGTTGCTGGAGCGTTTCGAAGACCGAAAGGCATTCTTTTAAAACGATATGTTCCAAAAGGTGTAATGAATCCAGTTTTATCCATATGATCTTCTTTAATATTGATTTGCCAATAACCACTTTGCAAGTCCAATGTTGACATAAAATTTGTTTTCTTAGCAGCGTGAAGTAAATCATCAATTCTCGGTAATGGATACCGATCAGGAACTGTAATCTCATTTAATCGTCTGTAATCTATGCATACACGAATTTTCCCATCCTTTTTAGGAACCATTACCACTGGTGAAACCCATGGAGTGTCACTTTCTTCAATTACATCTTTTTGTAGCATCATATCTATCTCTCTTTTAAGTTGATCTTTACGCGGTCCAGACAAACTATACGATCGAGAACATATCGGTTCTTCACTCATTGTATTTATTGCATGATAAACATTTGTTTTTGCCGTGTAAACCTCATCAAACAACATTACAAAACGGTTCGAAAGATCGTTAAATGTGTTTCTTTCGTTATTAACTAAATTATCTGCCTCATTTTCTCTAAGTTCAACTTCGACAATATTGAATTCCATCTTTTGTATTGGAGGACCGAATAAGTATTCATCATCATCATAAAATTCACCACGAACATGTTTTAAAAAAATATTTGTTGTACATTTCCTTTTTGGAGTTACAACATGTAGAGGAAGAGCTGATTTAAACATATCATAGAGTTCTTTTTTTTTTTTTTTTTTACTTCAGCTTTATCTTCTCGTAATTTCCCAACTTGTGGTTGATTTAAGTTTTCCTGATATGCCGTTTTGAAATTCAAGTTCGGGTAAATATTCAAATTTTATGAGTGGTTGATCTGCGAAATACCAAACCATCTGTGATGCATCAAGTATTATACTTGCGTTTTCCAAAAAATCAATTCCGAGTAACGTGTTTTTAGATCTTGAATTTGGTAAAATCATAAAAAATGTTTTAATCACACGATTTCCAAAGTTTATATCTACATAAGTAGTTAAAACTTTTTGCATTTTGGTTGCACCGTCGGCGAGAGTTATTGCAACTTCAGACATATTAAAATTGTGATTTGTGGTTTTGAGATAAATGTAGAAATTGTAACTAGCCATACTAGTACGAGATGCAGAATCAATACATGCCAATTCTTGGAATTGGTTATAACGTAAAACTCCTTTAGGCAGACCATTGTTTTTTTCAATATTAATATAATTGCAGTTATTAACTACGTTACCCATGTTTTTTCTATATGGAACACATTTAGGACAGTTTGACCGATAATAACCGGGCTCTCCACATTTAAAACATTTAATTGATTCCTGCATTGTTTCTTTCTCTTTATATGCTTTTAACTTTCTGCATTCTTCGATGTCGTGGGTCTTAGATCGACAAAATTGACATCTTTTGGATTTTAGCTCTTGATTTTCGTTGTTAGAATTTTGATAGCTTTGATTTATTTTAAGCTGAGCCTCGTATATTCGAGCTTTTATAGCTAGATCCGAAAAGTTACTTATTTCATAACGTTTAACATTTTTCTGAACATCCAGGCGAAGTAACCAATAAACCATGTCTAACTGATCATCCGCAGTCAATCTTTGAGATGGAAGTTGAGCAAACAGAGCTCTCTTATGACCTACAAAAACGTCCGTTGTTTCCCCCACTTTCTGAGGATTATTAAATATGTCCTGGTAAATTTCGTACGGTTGTCGCGATGGAGCAAAATGGTCTTGTAGTCGTTTTATAGCGGTTTCCCAGCTGTCTACTTCAAAAACGACTCCAGAATACCAAATTGCTGCATATCCGCGAAGCAAAAGAGGCAATTCTCTAAACGCTGTGGCATCCGGTACACGCTTAACCTCTTTATATATCAAAAGATTTGATATAAAAGTTTCCAAAATGTCCCTATTAAATTCACCGTTAAACTTTTCTGAAAAACCAGCTAAGCTTTCGACACTAATCCCTTCCTGGAACAAACTTCGAAACTGTGTATCCGAAAGCGTAATAGAAGGATTGGATGAGGTAGACACAGGATTTCCTGGAGCACTACTACCATCCAAAGTTGGAGATATCGATCTCCTGACACGTGGCATTGTAATAAAAAATCAAATGAAACTTACAGTTTTTTTTTTTTTTTTTTTTTATAAATAACTTGAACCAATTAAGAATTTGATAATAGCAGGAAAACACCAACTAGAACAGCAGGAACCAAGTAAACTGCCAAGCCAAGCCTCTTAAACGCAAGCACGTATCAAGATGCGAGTCCAAATCAGAAAAATTCCGGGATAACCGTAATGGGTGTCCAATATATGCCTGGATTACCAAGCGAAAAGACACAATTTTAAAATTTCAGCCCAGGGTATCACTCGGAAAAAAGTTTTAATATTGATTGTTGAGATCCGAACTGGTTTACCAAACGGAATATAATGTATAATTGCCACGTAAACGGGATATTACTTTCAAATCACCAATTGGTAAATCGCCACGCAAACGGGATATAATTTCCAAATTGTAAGATGTTATTTTCAAATTTTAGAAGTAATCTTAGCTGGATCACCAAACAGTAAATTATCTTCAAAAATTTTTCAGGATTACACCAAAAATATTCACAGAACATTTTTCACCAATAGAGCTGGATGTTGAAAATTATTTTGAAAATATTTATTTTCAATAATGTTTAGTTGGGCGCCAATAAGAATGTTTGTATTCTTTTAAGTTTCAAGACAGAATCAATTTATTTTATAATTTTCTTTCGTACAAAATATTTTCTAAATTCTATAAAAATATAAATTTAGGCAAAGTACATTATAACAGTTTATAACAAAGGCAGAGATGGAACTTCTATTTTTATAAATGAAAATAGGAATCCGACAACTTTCCATTATTCAAAGATGTTCTACAGGGAAGATAGCTATAGAGACTTAAATTTATGTTGTATATTCGCTTATATTCAGGGGAACTAACTCGTTTCCCGATACATTTTCGGTAACGTGTCGTATATTGTGGCGATTTCCGTTATTATTTGATCGGTTCCGTCCACGGTTGTTATTGTAATTATTATTACTGTTATTATCGTTGTTGCCATTGTAATTATTATTACCACGATTATTGTTATTCCGATGGCCGGAACTATTGTTATTTGACCGATTTCGGCGATTATTGCCATTACGGTTTTGAAATTTATTTTTCGTAAATAGAACGGAGTTTTGCTGCCCGTAAGCTTCCGTGCAGCTATTGCGAGAGGCCATCCGTAATATATGCACTCTCTAAGGATCGAGTCAGTATATCTATTTCCGATACATAGGCATTGGCGTTTTTGCCGCCCTGACGGACATTCATAAGTTTGGCCGATATGACCTCAACTGTCTCGCCCTTGACGCTCCTAGTTAATGTGGCTATCACCTCATTAATAGTGCTTTCGTTTGAAATTAAATTTCGGGCAGTTCCCTTCAGTTTCGTTTTAACTAAATTTACCGCCACCGCTTCATGGATATCCTTTACGGAATCCAGGAGGGTTAGTGCGTCAAGAAAACTTCGTAATTTTTCCGGTTTCCCATCGAAATCGTGTAAGATCTTCGATGCCAAACCGAGAAATTCAGTTATTGATTGAGGCATTGTTTCTTCTATACTGGACGCTATGCCACCACTATTTATGTTAGATGTGGTTTCCGCGGTATTGATTACCGGTTTATCGGATTCTATGTTCAAATCCTGGCTAGTCCAAGCGTTAACAAGAGCAGGGTCGTAGGCCACTTTCTCTGGGAGTGTCTGAGGTAAATTCGCTTTTAAATTCCTTTTGGTTAGGAGGTTCGAAAGTTTATCACGAATGTCATCGAAGAAAGCATTCGCCGCCAATTGATGGTTATCGGTTAGACGAGAATAATATTCGTCAAATAACGCCCTAACTTCTTCAAGACAGGTGAACAAATTCTTAAGGTGTTTTTCTACCGTTTCGTCCCTTGAAGGTCCTTTGCTGGTATTTAAACACTTAAAGGATTTGTCGAAATCCTCTCTCAGAATTCTTGCCTTCCCTATGATTCTTTGCCACTCCATATGGTTGGCATGACGAAATTACAGCGATTCTCACACGCGTACAGATTTGATTAACCAGTGTCATGAGCAGAAAAAATAATAATGTTCCAGTAATGAATTAAAAAATTAAATTCTCTCAATGCCGTTTGCCAAAGAGGCAGCTCTGGCGTAGCTCTTGCGTAACGACCTCTTGTGTAGTTGGTACACCGTCGTCAGAAGTTGCAAGGCTAATATAGATATTATTATTATTAGATATATCACTGGAAGGTGCACTTCTACAGTGATTTCGTTTATAACGTTAGCGTTGGGGTTCTCGATTTTCGAATCGTGATTCCCCATCTTCAATTCTCGTTAAAAAAATACAATTCATAAAAATTTTGTTAGTATGATTCCAAAAAAAAATTCAATTATGTCATATCATCCCCTATCCGTTTCCTTCAGGACAACAGATTGAGGTGGATGTGGCATAAATCAGTCACTCATTATTTGGTGACTGTAGGATTTCTGTCGCGCTGTGAGAGTGTCCCTTGAGAATCATCCCAGCCGACGGAAATTAAAAAAAAATTGGTTATTAGCTTAAAAATTAATTATAATTAATTTGTATATTAATTTAAAAAAAAAAATTAATCACAATAACGGACTATTGTAGTTTGTTTGTAGAATTAAAAAAACATTAATAATTCCGTTTTAGTTATTTTAAATTTATTTTATACTTAAATGGCTTAATATATTCACCCTCTTGGCCATGTTGTATTTTTAATGATGAAGTTGTTGTAAGTGTTGTTTTTTTTTTTGTTGCTGTAGTTGTTGTTTCTAATGTTGATTAGTATTAAAGTTGTGTTTCCGATGGTGTCTAGGACACACCATCCTTTGAATACCCGGCGCGGTATCCCGGCAAAGCTGTCCCTGTTGCTTCTTCTCAATATTTATTCATTAAAGTTATTTTTATACTCATGAAATATTATTTATTCTATTAACTTTTAACTTTTAGGTTTTTAAGTGTAGCTTTTCCAAATTTTTTTTACATGTACTTTTTTACATTTTTTTTTTTTTTTGCTTTAAATACATTGGATTTAGCTTTTTTTTGTCTTTTCTGATTATTACATATAAATTTTATCAATTCTTTTTTTTGTTAATTTTTACCATTGAAATTAGAATAGGTATTTTTCATTATGTTTTTGAATATACTTGGTATATTTTCACAACTATATATTAATTTTGTATGTTAAATGTTTATTTTTCGTTTTTTTTTCTTTATATAATATATTAATATGGCAGGATCGCCATGAAGTAGTTTTTTAAAATAAGAATATCACCTTTTTGTTTTTAGCTCTACTGAGCGACTGTTTTATTATTCTTTATTCTACTTTAAATTAAACGTGGTTCCCACGGTTCATATTATGAAGGTGTAAAATTAATCAACCAAAAAAGTACGGCTTTTAGCCAATCACAATTAAGTGTCAAGTACATGACAGTGATTGCTATTGCACGACAATATTGACTTATTAATTACACTACACTACTTCGTAGGGACCTGTAAACTTTGGAGCTAACTTGGCGGCAAAATTTTCGGCTGCTTTGGATAACGGGTGTTGACGGACCAGGACCAAGTCTCCAATATTTGGCTTCCAAGGTCTCCGGCGGAGATTATAATACCTCCGCTGGTCCTGGGCTGACTTGCCTAGTTGATGGCGAACTATTTTAAAGATATCCACCAACTCGCTGGCTTTTTCTTCGGGATTATGGTGGCGAACACCCGTTCCAACGACCACTTCGTCATACAGTGCCTTGGGTAATCTTGGTTCCCTTCCCTGAACCAGGAAAGCTGGGCTGTATCCCGTCGACTCAGAATGACTTGTGTTAATAGCTAATGTGATTTTCGGTAAGTGGTCGTCCCACTCCGTGTGTCGATTTCGGGCCAATTGAGCAATCATCGTCTTCACCGTGGGCAATAAGGCGCCGTGAACTGCTGTCTGACCCCGATTTCCGCAAGGTACCCTCTGTAGTATCTTCGGGGTGCCAAACCTGGCCAGGATTCTCTCTCTGAATGGTTTGACGAAGCCCTGTGCCGTGGCTTTTCGAAGCGGCACGAGTTCGACCCACTTAGAGAACCGATCAAAGAAGACCAGCAGCATGTTGTTGCCATGTTTAGAGCGTGGTAGTGGTCCCACGAAGTCCGTGCAGACTGTGGCCCAAGGTTCTTCCGGTATTGTGACCAACATTTCGACCGCTGGAGCCACCTGGCTGGGTTTATAAATCTGACACGACTCACAACTTCTTACGAATTGAGCGATTTCCCGAAACATTCCGGGCCAATAGTATCGATTACTGACTCTGTTGATGGTCTTCCTCACACCTAGATGACCCGCGGCAGGTTGTGTGTGTGGTTCTCCTGTAGGACCCTTTGTCGTAGCGGAGCGGATACGCACAACTTCCAGGGGGTGCAGTCCTCGTCGTTTGGGTGACGGGGTATATGTCGGAAAAGTTGAGTACCAATTATCGCGAAGTCCGAGTACTTAGCGGGGTTCCGTAGAACCTCTTTCTTCTTTCGACGTAACCAATCACAATCAGGGTTGATCGGCTCTCTTTCCTCTATAATATTTATAAAGTAAAAGTCAACAGTTTATGCTCTGGTGAGCAAGTGTCTTTATTTTATTATAATTGTAACTTAATTGTAACTTAACACTATGTGGAAAAAAACTGAATTTGCTATTCCCACGATAAAATAATTAATTAAGGTAGGTCGTGTATGTGACTATCAAAATAATCAGGCTTTTAGCCAATCACATAAAAGGTATTAATATGACACTAAAATGACCAGTAATGTTGGTTAGTCATATACACTACACCTCCCTTTTTGAAAAGAATGATCATTACTTAATCAATGATCATTTTTTTAATTTTTCTTTTTTACTTAATACAAAATTTTATTTTCTTTCCATTATTTTATTTTCATTTACATTTCGTGTCAGTTCAGGCGTCCCATTCCTTCACTTTTTAAAAAAAAATCTTTTTTTTCACTAAATATGCGATTATTTTAATAATTATATTATAATAACTTTTTTTTTATTTGTATATATAGGAAGAAAAGCAATTTTAAATTTTGTTAATTAAAAAATTAAAATAAAATTATAATTGGTATAGTTAAAAAATATGTAAATATTAAAAATTCATATAAAAAGATATATAAAATAAAATCTACTGTTATTGTAAATTATTTTGGTTATATTTTCTTACCCTATTTTTATGCACTAATGTCGTTTTACCGTTATCGTCCGTTATTCTAATGTTTCCAGTATCATCGAGCCCTATGACCCTAAAAGGACCTCTATAAAGGTTATCCAGTTTATGTCCGCTTTCATTCCGGTTCAAAACAAGGTCACCAATGGATACATCCATCTCATTTAGGTTCCTGTTGTAATATCCTTCGCGCAATATCTTCGAATTTTGAAGACATTTTGCCGCCCTCTTCTGAGCAAATTGCAACCTATACTTGACCTCTTTCGTGTAAGATTCCACATTATATATAGGATCAATGTTACCTTTACTCAAAATTTCAAACTCCGGTGGAATCTTTCCAAAGACCAGTTCAAATGGACAATATCCGTGAACTGTCGACGGTGACGTATTATAACAATACGCGAAAAACTTTATCCACTCGTCCCAATCCGATTTGTCAGTGGACATATACGATCTTAGGTAATCGTTCAGAGTTCTGTGTGATCGTTCAATAGACCCCAGTGTTTCGTGGTGATATGCAGTAGATGTAACCTTCTCTATGCCCATAATCTCGCAGAGTTCCTTAAGGACTTGGTTCACATATTCCGTGCCCATATCCGTGAGTATTTTCCCCATTGGACCGTACGCAAGTATAAAGTATTCCATAATAGCCTTAGATACTACATTCGCACTCTTGTTCGGCACAGGAATTGCTACCAGATACTTCGTAAAGTCACAAATTATAGTCACAGCATACTCATTACCACTATTAGACCTTGGCAAGGGACCTATGGTATCGACCAAAACATGTCGAAAGCCCTTGCCGGCGTTTGCGTCAAAACTAAGGGTTCCTTAATTTTCCTGCCGGATTTATTTAATTGACAGTCTTTACAATTATTCACATAACGAGTGATATCTCTCGTCATGTTCTTCCAATGGTACCTTTGTCTTATCTTCTTTGTCAAACGGCTTATGCCTGGATGACCTCCAAATATTGGCTTATCATGATATTTTCTCATTATCGCAAGTTTTTCCGAATCAGTATCAATTTTCATCAAATCAGGTACGAGTACTATTCTCATTTGTTGCAACAATTTATTACCGGTCTGTTTAAATTCTTCTATCGTGACGTCACTAAACAATCTATCATTTATTGATAATTGTAGAGTCGAGATCCCTTTATTACCAGCTATTTTTTCAAGCTTTGGAAACAGTTGACCCAAGTCTACTTTTCCATTAGAAATAACGTCTCGTAACTCATTATAGGATAATTTATTTTTCCCCTTAACCCTTTCGCTACATCTTTTTATTTAAGAATTTTAAAAATACAATTTTTACAAATATTGGATAGTTTTAATCAATAAAAACAAAATAATAAAAAAAAAAATTTAAAAATTCAGAAATTCGGTTTTTCAGACTGTTGCCATATGGCAACAATTTCTTTTAATGTGTTAAAAAAAATTTTTTTCATGTTGTTTTTAAATTTTTTTTTGACTAGTTTTAACAATTTTTTTGGCATTTTAGTCATACTTTACAAATAAAATATAAAAAAATAAACTTAAAATTTTTTTTTCATAACAGAAAAAGTAAAACTAATAAATATTTTTGAAAGTCAATCAATATTTTTTACAGAAATCAATACAAAACTTTAAAAATAGTTAAATTCATTCAAAAGAAATTACATAACTTAACAAAATTATATTATTTATTAAAATTGTGGTATTCTTTAAAACAATTTCGTTCCTTGTTTGGTATACACAAATGCACATTGCATTTTAAACATTTATATCTGGAATATCCATGGCAGCCTTTATGCTTGCATCTGCTTTTGTTTTCTATATATTCTGGCCAATGTTGATTTCCATCATATCGGACAGAAGTTGATGGTGCTGTTTCATATGTCTTTTTTGACGTCGATGGGCTGTCTAAGTCACCAGCACCTGTAGACGTTTTAGGTCTTTCTCTTTTGCGGGTGCAACAATGTGCATTTGATAGTGCCAAAAGTCCCTCCGCAATATCATTTCGAAAACGTAAGAGATCAATGTAATCTTTTGTTTTTCCATTGTTTACTTCGTAGTCTTTTCGATATTCTAGCCAGGAGTTACATATTGCTAAGTCAATAAAATGGTCAAATAATTTGAGGGTCCATTTTCGGGATCTTATAGAGATTCTATATAACGAAAGTAAAAAATGTACCTTATCAACTCCGCCCATACTTTTGTTATACGCTGAAATTATATATGGTTGAGGTATTTCAATTTGTTCTTTTTTTTCAGCGCAGAATCTTTTCACGGTATTTAATGGTTCATCACCATATATTGAAGACACGACTTGAACTTCACCTCCGTCTAACCATCTGATAACATATAGCTGGTTTTCTTTTTCCACACGGAAATCATAACTGCCTCTTCCTTCTTTTTTTAGCTCTTTTTCTGACTTCAGTGGCAACTTATTTATTCTATTGGCTCTTATGGTTCCGGTAGACCATATTCCCTTTTCGCTTAGTAAAATAATTAAATTAAGAGTTGAGAAATAGTTGTCGAAAAACAATTTGAAGTTTTTATTTTCTGGAATTGTTTTTGCTAAATGGATAACAATATCGGAGCAAAATCCTTAATGGGCTTTTTAGGCATATATTGTCTAAATGCTGTTTTTCCCTTAAAAAGAATCATCATTTCATCGATGCAAAGGTTTTCTTCTTTTGAAGGAGTATATGACTTTTTTAGAAACATATTTATTAAAGGTCGGACTTTATAGAGTTTATCATCTGCTACTTCACTAACTGTAAGTTTTATACTGTTACGAATAGAATGAAATCGACTTCTTCCTACACTTTCGGAAAAACTTGGAATATTTGTGGGCTTCTTCCAATACATTTCTAATCGAGGATATCCAATTGATCCAGTCATTATATCTAAAGAAAGAAATTTTAAAAACTCTTCTCGTGTAAGATTGATCGACGTTCCGGTTTTCATCATAGTTGATTGGTTTGTAGCTTGAACAACTTGGTCAATAAATTCTTCTGTGTAATATTCCAAAAATTATTTTACAATAACTTTTTCGCGATGGGTAGATTGCTCACAGCTAAATGGCGCTTCGAGTGTGGTCCAGAGACATTTTCTCCATCGAAAGTCATTAAATTTTTTAGCAACATATTTAGATTTTGGATTTTCAACAGGTATTTCTTTGATTTCATTATTGTTAACATTAACTTCGTAGTTCTCCCCTTGTAATATTTCTTGCCTTATAAAAGAATCATTTTGATCAAAAGTTTCTATTAAATCCTGTAAAACATTTGTTTCCTCTAAATCGTCTATTTTTGATAAATCTGAGTCTTCAAAATTTATCAAGATTTTTTCGATTTCACTATCTTTTATACGTCTTGTCATGTTGGCAAATAAAATATAAATGAAATCGCACACAAAAAAATGTAACGTTTTTTTTGGTAAATTCTATATACACAAAAATGTTTTGTTGCCGTATGGCAACAAGCTTATTTGAAAAATTTGTTAAATTCTTATGCGTTATTAAAAAGCATAGTTTTATGCTTATATGCATAATACAATGTGTTTTTGGTCTATTACTATTATTTTTTTTAAAAAAATTGCAATATATTGTTAAAAAACATATTTTTAAAAAAATCATTTTTTCAGAAAAAATGGTGAGGTCAATGGAAAGGTAGTTAAATATCAATTATTTTTCTGTGATTTGTCTAACATATATATATTTTGATATATTCTTGTTTTTGATGTATACAAGTATTAAACACAACTTTTAAATTATGAATTTATTAAACCATACTAAAGCTACAGGTCAAAAAACTTGATGTTGCCATATGGCAACAAAATAGCGAAAGGGTTAAGGATCACAAATTTGTCCTTTGTAAAATGCAGTTTTGCATTTCTTCTGTACTCGTCTGCATTAATTGCTTCGTATACCCTGATTATATCTGATTCTTTATTCCGTGTAACTTTCCTTTTACATATATTCTCATTTTTGGATCTCGATTGAAGTCTGGTTGTGACCTTCAAAATTTTGTTAATTTCAGTGTTCTTAATATCTAAAAATACTATTCACGACAGCGCATCCGCCGCATAATTCTCTTTACCCCTGATGTATTCGACTGTAAAGTCGTATTCCTCTAAATCTAATCTCATTCTAGTCAATTTCGATGACGGATTCTTCATAGAGAATAGATAGGTTAACGGTCTGTGATCGCTTTTGATCAAAAATTTTCTCCCATAAATGTATGGTCTAAAGTATTGAATGGCCCAGTGGATGGCCGCCAGTTCCTGCTCGATCGTCGATTTATTGCCTTCACCTTTCGTGAATGACCTAGATGCATAGGCTACTGGTAATTGAATACCATTGTAATCTTGGCTTAAAACACCGCCGCAAGCATGTTTACTTGCATCTGTTGTTATGCAAAATTCCTTCTGAAAATCAGGATATTGCAATATTCTCGGACTCAATAATTGATTTTTAAGATAATTAAAGGAATTTTCGCATTCCTTAGTCCACTCAAAATTCACATTCTTCCTAGATAATCTAGTAATTTGCCGAGATGATTCAGCAAAATTTGGAATAAATCTCCTATAATAATTGCAAAATGCTACGAAGCGTTTAGCTTCATCACCATTCTTCGGTGTGGGATAATTTTTAATTATCGAAAATTTGCTGTTATCAGGTAAGATACCTTTGTCCGTACATCTGTGTCCTAGAAATGTCACTTCGCGACAGAAAAATGAACACTTATCTGGATGCAATTTCAGATTGTATCGTCGGCACATGCCAAACACATCCCTTAAATTCTGCAACATATGCCTCTCAGAACAACCAATTACGACAAGGTCATCCATGTATAAAAATGTTTGGGCTGGCGTTAGCCCAGGTAAAGCCAAAGACATCATTCTTTGGAATGAATTCGGAGCTATTTTTATACCGTATGGCAATCTTTTAAATCGAAAAGATCCTTTTTCGGTTGAAAAGGATGTTATATCCCTAGAGTTTTCTTCTAGTTCTATCTGGTGAAAACCAGACACTAAATCTAAACATGAAAAATATTTAGCCCTACCTAATTGATCTAATATGTCATCTATGCAAGGAAGTGGAAACTTGTCCGCAACAAGCTTCTTATTGATTCCTCTATAATCGACGACTAGTCTCCATCTTTTTTGTGAAGTTCCGGGTAACGATTTTTTCGGAACCAATAAATCGAACTATTATGTTCGGAAACAGATGGCTCTACTATATCATCTGTAATAAGTTTATCCACTTGTCTATTTACTTCCTCTTTGTGTGTGTGAGGAATTCTGTAATTTTTCATATAGACGGGTTCGTCATCTTTAAGTCTGAGCTTCTGCTTGTAAAAATTATTAGTAGTAATTTTATCAGACTCTAATGCGAAAACATCAATAAAGTCTGAACATAAATCGCTTAATTTTTCGCTTATGAAATTTGGAAAATTTTTAGACATTCTCTCTAACTTTTCCCTGATGCCTTCGGCAATCTCTGTTTAGCTGAACGATTTCATAGTCCTTAAGACTCTCCGTTCGTATCAGAACATCTGGAATAATGCCGTTTTTGTCAGTTGTGTTAACAATTCTTACCATAGGCATCGACCTTGAAGCTATTGTGTTTGCAATATAAATACCATTTTCTAGTATTTGATGCGGTATCAACACTTCATCTTCAGTTGTCTGAATGTTAACTGGTCTTATTACTTCCGATCTCGCTGGAAACGATATGGAATAGATTTGTGGCGCACTACTCATTTGTATGGCAATATCGTCTGGATAATTTTTAGGTCGCAAAATAATCCAATCTTTATCCTCTTGATAATCGAGTATACAATTGTATCTCCTTATAAAATCCATACCTATTATTGCGTCTGATGGAATTTGGAAGTTGTCCCCAACAACATGAAATTCATGTGCTATTAGGAGATCTTCAATCATGAAATCCGTTTCAACTTTTCCTAGTGTAGTTGTCAAACCTTGACCTACACCACTTATGTTAGTTGTTATATTGGAATCTATTTGTTCGTTAAGAACTTTACCGATTTTTTATTACTGAAATATCAGCTCACGTATCTACTAAAAATGTGAACTTTTCGCCGTTTAATGTTGTTCTAATACAGAGGTAACTATAAATAGATAGATTGAGGTTAAAAATTGTATTCTTTAGTTTTCCACATTCAGGGGTTGTGTCCCGTTTCCCAATTATCCTCGGTTACGTGGCGCACGCTTCTACCACCTCTGTGGTAACTGTTGTAGTTCCCACGGCCGTATCGGTCATTACCACGACCTCGAACGGAATTTCGATTCATGTTCTGATGGTTACGGTTATAATTATTGTTATAGCCGCAATTTCCACGTCCGCGTTTGTATCCGCGTCCGCGTTTTACATAATTCGTATTAAATTTGAAGATGGAATTCGGTTGCCCATATGCTTCGGTGCAACTTCCGATGAACTTCGCAATTAGTTCATTCATATTCGAGAATTGCCCTGATTCGATTATTAGTTTTACCCTATCGTTCTGTGCATTCTTAACGATGGCCTTAACAGCCATTTGGATCGAATATTTGCTCGCGGCATCGCCAGACGGACCATCCGAGATATAGGCACCTTCTAGTGCCTTTGTGAGGTCTTCCACCTCTTTAGCGTAAGCATTGGCATTCTTACCTGTCTGTCTTATGTTCATCAGCTTTGCTGACAGTACATCAACAGATTCTCCCTTAACGGAGGTTTTCAATTTATCAATAACTTTCTGTAGGGTGGTTTCCGTGGTTAATATATTCCGAGCAGCACCCTTCAATTTAGTCTTTACTAAATTTACTGCCACAGCGTTGTGGCCTTCCGCAATGGAATCCACTAAACTTAGGGCATCAAGAAAACTCTGTAAGTTTTCGGCCCTGCCATCAAAGTCCGGGAGGACTCTGGAGGCTAATCCCAAAAATTCGACTACCGATTGTGGCATTGTTTCGGGGTTTTGAGAATATTCCCGAGAAGTGTTACTCTCTATCGAGTTTGTTCCGTTTCCGGGTTGATTTTCCGTCAACTCCCTGTGAAGTGTTAAAGGAAGCTTTACTAACAAACTAGTGAATTTGCCACGTATATCAACAAAGAAACCTTCTGCTGCAATTTGATGTGCTTTTGTAAGCCGAGAATAGTTAACATTTAATATAATTCTAATCTGTTCAAATCTTTCATGTACAATTTTCATATGCTTATTAACGGTTTCATCCTTGACCGGCCTATCAGTGTTTAGGCACTTGAAGAATTTATCAAAATGTTCCTTTATAGTTCGTAATTTTGTAAGAATCTGTTGCCAGTCCATAAGAATGGAACAGGTCGAAAAAGAGAAAAAAAAGATAGAAAAAGATATCACGTTTTTCCAAAAATAAACATCTAACTAAATTTCACGCACTAGGATCATCAATGTATAGAATTACTGAAAATGTCCCTAAACTTTATCAATGTCATTCCCCATAGATGCAGCTCTGAAGTAACTTTACCTCAGGGATCTTTTGTGCAGTTGATATAGAGTAGTCAGTAATTGTATTGTAAGAATTACAATTATTATGATCAGATAGAAGCTTGGGATTTCCACTGCCACTTTTATTTCGTTAATTACATTTGCATTTGGGTTCTCAATCTTCGATTCAGTCTTACCCATTTTGTCAGTAGTAATAAAAAATTCTCTTAATCTATATCAACATACATAATAATCGTTAAGAATTTTCTCTACTTTTAATTTCTTTTTCAAAATGTTTTAATTAAAAATTTTATTTTCTTTTGTGTTTGTATAAAAACAAATCTTCAATTGTTAACATTAATTAGATATATATAAAAAAAAATTTAATATTTAATAACTAAACTTACTTATGAAACATAGTTTATGTAGTTTTACATCTGATGATGAAGTTGTTTTTTTTTTTTTTTTTTGATGACTAAGATGAATGTTGACTTTCAAGTAGTTGTAGGAATGAACATGGTGATGATCTTGCTGCGGCTGGTCTTAATTTGCTATTGGTGTTGTAGTTGTTATTAAAGATGTTGTTCCTCCCAGTGTTTTGTTTTGAGGAGTTATTTTTTTTTTTAACAATCCTTTATTGATTTTGTTTTTCTTTTTTTGGCATTTTAAAATGTTTCTTCTTTTTTTTTTTTTTTTTTTTTTTTTTTTAAATTCGCACTTGTCCAGTTGGACTTTCATGTTAGCCTTTTGCAAGGTATTAAAGATAGTTTCAATATTCTCAAGATGAGATCTCTCGTCACGACCGAAAATTATGATGTCGTCTATATAGACGTAGCAAATTTTCCCTATGTGTTCCCTAAGGATATCATCCAACGCTCGTTGGAATATGGCCGGCGCATTTTTCAGCCCGAAAGGTAATCTTGTGAATTCATATTTTCCATTGTTAATGGAAAATGCTGTTCTCTCAATGTCTCTGTCTCTTAAAGGAATTTGGTGAAATCCACTTTTATCCAATACAGAGAACCATTTATTCTTCCCAAGATTAGAAAGTACCCTCATTTATTTCCGGTATAGGGTACCTATCAGGTATGGTTACTTGATTCAGTTTCCTGTAGTCAATAACCATACTAAATTTTCTTTCGCCGGAAGCATCCATTTTCTTTGGAACAATTATAACCGGTGAGTTATATGGTGACCTCGATGGTCGAATTATGCCGTGATCGAGTAATTCCTTTATCTGTCTTTCTACCTCATCCTTCATCGTTACCGCATATGGGTAGCTTTTTGAGTAGATTGGTTCGTCTGTTGTAGTCCTGATGTCTGCTTGTACCGTTGTCGTAAATGTTAGTCGTTCGTTTGGTTCCGTGAACAAGTTTCGGTATTCACCGCAAATTGTGAAATTTGCTGCTTTATTTTAACCTTTATTGAATTGTTAATCAGCATGAAACCCTTTGAAGTAAATATAACAGCATTAAGTTTTTTCAAGCTGTCGTTGCCCAAAATGCCGTTAAAAGATTTAAGTGATGGCAACAAAAAGAATTTAAGATTTTCCGAACGCAATCCAAATAAATTTATGAAAGTATGGTGAGTAATGGTAATATCACCACCAACTGATCTCGCTTGGAAATTGATTTCATTTGGAATAGGGTTTCGAATTAGAGAAGGTTGTATGTAGTTTCTATTGGAACCCGTGTCAACTAAAAAATTTAAAGTACGTCTGTCGTTGGTCCTGCACTGGAAATAAGGCAATGTCTAAAAAATGTACGTCCGAAAATTCCGTACCCTCGTCCAGATTCTCTTCTATATGGAAATATTCGTTCAAATATTCATCCAGATCCTGTATTTCCTCAGGCTCTTGTAATGTTACATTCTCCTCGGAGATATTATTCTCTTGTGTGTCTTTTCCACCAATTTCACCCTCGATGTGATTGATTCGCTGTAATTTCCTTGGCCTCTGTATCTGGGAGGAATTTGGTGGAGGTCTTACCCCAGAATATTTATCATTCCCGAATGGCCTATTCATATAATTGACCGCTTTGGTCTGGATTGAAGTGTCGACTTCCATTGGGGTGGGTGGTTTAGGTTGGGTTGGTCTTGGCGGTGGGTTTCCCGTATTTGGCCACGACCTATTGTTAACATTTTGAATACCATTCGATGTACCCTGTGTAGCCTGTGGCCACTGAGGATAAATGTATGCCTGTCTGGGCAAATTTTGTGGCAAATAAGCCAATTGGGGATAAAAATGTTGTGCAGCGGGTCTGCGTTGCGGGGCAATATGTCCGCGCTGTTAGACAGCCGGAACCGTATTGTGGCTATTGTTGGCAGAAAACCGACCTAAATTGTTGGTTTTCCAATTTTTGATTTTGACACAAGTGTAGTGCCTCCTGTAAATCTTTTGGCTCCCTCATTCCCAATAATCTGGGTAGATCGCCACGAAGTCCCCTGACAAAAGTGTCCAGGGCCTTATTTCTATAGGTTCTGGTCAATAAATGTATAGAAGCTTCGCTCTCTTCCATACATGCTATTTTATTGAGGATCAGGGATAAGTGTGCGTAAATCTGTTTGTAATATTCCTGCACACTATTATTTCCCTGTATCATAGAGGACATTTGGTACTCTAATGTACCGAGATCCCTCTTATCCGCAAAGTGTGTGGTAAGACACTTAATAATACACTCCCAATTAAGAGGTGTATTGTACGATTCAAGGGCAATATCCGCGTCACCCGTTATCTTATTCCTAACCACATTTAAGATTCCAAAATACTTTGGAGTCCCCCGAATAGGTTCATAATTTTCAGAATTCTCTCCACACTTTTCTTCCAAGAAGCGAACTCCGTGTGGTTACCCGAAAATTCTCTAAGTGTACGTACCACATCAGGGACCTTATCCAAACCCGAAAGGTCTCCGTTAATTATATTAACGTCCTGATCTGTGGGTTGTGTGGGAACTGGATGCAGTTCTTCTTGTAATACCCTACGTACTGCACTTGCAATTGCGAGTTCTATTTCCCTATTCATTTGGAATGGTGGAGGATCATTGTTTCCATTATTGTTATTATTGTTAATATTGTTCAGAATCGGAGCTCTGATTAAATTATTTTGAGTTGCCATTGAAATGAAAAGAAAAAGAAACTTTGTGGAATTACAAAGAAATATTTTACGTTTTTTATTTATCTCTTTTGTTTCTATTATCTTATTGATATTTTTTCTAAAAAAATTTCTTATTAAATTTTCAAATTTGAACACACTTAAAATACTCTTACGTTTCTAATTCACTTACAATAAGATTATTATCGTTGTTGCTGTTGTCATTTTCCTTTTGCAGGCGAGATATTGTTGCTATTTGATGTTGCTGATAGTGGGTGTTGCCGTTGCTTGTTATTTTTGTAGGTGTTGTATTGTTGTTGTTTCCTCGCTGCCCAGGCAAAATCGTTGCCTGGTGACTTACTTCCTTTGACACTTTCAAGTTTTAACGCACAGTTTTTCAATAGCAAAAATTCTTCTTTTATAGAATTTGGATTAGACGTTGCACAGTTAGATTTTTATGTGATTGTTTTTTTTAAGAAGTTCGTTAGTTTTAAATGTTTTAGTTTCACTTATATTTTTCTTACTTCATTTATATTGTTTTTTAATTTACTTTTAGTTTTGCTAATTTCTTCAATATTTAAATATTATATTTTAGCTTAGTCTTAAGACGGTCTTGCCGGTTAGAGGGTTAATTGTTTTTTTTAGTTATTTTTATGATGAGTAATGACCTTGAATTTTATGGACACACTACACTACTCATACACTCTATGATGATTCTGGGTGATGATGAAATGATGAAACTTTTGTTGCGGCCAGATACAGTGGTTAACATTAATTTCGGTTGGCTGTGCGCACTATGACGATATAAAGTGTTGACTTGGGCGTATGGCTACTAAAGTACTGGCCAATGATGTTAACCTGTGTTGCTTTGTACTGATGACTGGCGTACTGCTAGCCAATGATGTTACCATATGTTGATTTGCGTCGATGATTACGCAATTGCTTTCGGGTACTGACGATGATGATAAAGGTCAGCAGCACGTCGTAACTTGGGATGTTGTCGTCGTGCGAATCCGGAACTGCTGAAATTGTTCAGGCTGATACGGTGGTGGTCTCTTTTTTTCTTTGTAGTAATAACGGGGTTTCCTTTTTTTCTTTTTAACACAACCCCTTTTCTTCCAATATAATAAGTGGGTTGGCTGAGCTTTTGGTTTATTTGCTTCTTTTTTTTTTAAATTGGAGATTACTTATGTTTAATTAATGGCTTAATCGCCATCTACAGCTTCGTTTGCCAACTTTTTATTTTTGCAATCACGTTTTTTTTTGTTGCGATTGTGTGGAATTTACAAATTTAGCCCGAATTATATTTCAAAAACTGCACTGCGCTTATATGTCACAAATTAATAGCTGGTCAAATTGTCAAGTTATTTTTATTTAACTTGTATTTTTTTCACTTTTTATTTCATATGAAAACGTGGTTTTAATTTTTGACCAGTCAAACTTTATTGCAAAAAACACTATGTTCACTAATCTTCTTGCAGGTTATTCTCCAACTCTCTTCTTTTTTCTGCCATTTTCCTCTTTATATATCAGAGTAGGACGATCTTATTTTTTTTTCCGCGTACTTCGACAGCCATCTTTTTTTCAAGTTTAGTGTTGTAAAGCAATTTTACAATCATATGGGTTGACACGTATTAGAGTGTTAGAAACCATAGCGTTGCCAGATGGCCAGTTGGTAGGAAGTTACCCGTTTCCATTACTAGGAGCCGATGCACACGACAGTATTAATATGATAAGGGGACTCTTCTTCGAAAAGAATTTCTCTTCCGAATATGTCCAAAAAACCTTTTTCCCAAATCTATCTTTGCTTTGAGCGCAACCTAAAACTTTTGGCCAATAATAGCGTCGTAGTTGCGTCCCTTGATACCAATCACTTTCCAGAAAAATGTGCCCTGTATATTAAATTCTTTGGGGATCGGTGTAATTAGGCCAGTTGTTGTATTTGTACCATTTAAAGTACGGAATCTAAAGGGTTTGTTTAATACCGTTTCAAAAAATTCGGCCTCAAAAAGGTTCGGCCTTATTAGACTAGTTTCCGACCCGGTATCAATGAGACATTTTACTACTTTACTTCCTATAGTTATCGCTATTAGGGGTAATCGCGACTTGAAGGAGAAAATTTACTTCCTCATGTTCCGATTCGTTCTCCAAATATCCAACATCCATTGGAACGGGTTTGTCTTTCGACTGGGGTTCTTGGAACATATTTAGTTTGAGCACTATTTGAGGAAAATTTATTAAAATTTAGTTTGAAGTTAAAATTGCTTGAATTTGGTTTATTGGTAAAATTATTTTGGCTTTCAACACTTTCGTTTCGGTTTTCATTAAATTTTTTATTAGTTTGTATGTTGTTAGTTCTCTTTCTGTGTCTTAAATCTATTGCTCTGGTGTCGTCTAGTAGTTTCAATTGTAAAAATTTATTGAACAATAATTCAATATTAGGAGTTTGTTCCGTAATACAAGTCCTAAATTGTCCGTTGATTTTTGTAATTAGTATATCAGTTAGATCCCTATCAACATTGTTTGGTGAGTATAATTCGGGATTTTGTTCGTCATGTATATATATCTCATTAATTTCAAATTTAGATTCAATAAATACATTAAAAAGTTCTCTAAGGTTACTTATTTTTATATTTCTGCAATAATTAAATACATCGGTGTAAAATTTTCTTGGAGAGAAGTCCTTTTTGAGTTGTTGTTTTATCTCCAACCAACTACTATCATCTGGTAACAAAGAGATTGATTTTGCTGCCTTTTCGATTAACTTCTCATTTTTAACTATCGTTAGGCTTAATGCATTTTCAACCGATTTGAGAAAGGAAGAGAGGTAATGACCTTTTCCAAAATGTCTTAGTTGATGGAACTGGTTAAGGACTTGATGAGGGGTTAGTCCTGAAGCATATTGTTAGGTTTGCTCTTGTTGAACCAGTTGATGTAGTTACTGTTGCTGATGATATTGATGCTGTTGTTGTTGCTGTGGTATAACAGCTTCCGCTTGTTGGGATCTTTCTTGAATTTGTGCCATTTCAGTTTGAAACAGCAACTGATTTTGTTGTTGATCCTTTATTATTGCATCTTGCTTCAGGACGAGGCATTCCAGCTGCTCGATTCTATGTTGAATCTGTTCTGTATTCATATCTACTGTTCAGTATATATTTTTATTATTTTTTTTTTTGTTAGGTTCGCAATATGTCTTTAGATATATTGTCCGGTGACTGCGCCACAAACGTAAATAAAACATCCAAGTTGTTTTGTTGGTTTTTAAAAACTGATTTTATTTAAATTCTTAAAAATAACTTTAAGCTAAGAATTGCAGCTAATCTGCAATTCAGCATAAAGTTATGTCTACATCATTATACAAATTATTTGTTACCAAGGCACGCCAGGCGTTTGTCCTAGTGACACCCACGGGGATTTTGAATAAAACACAGATAATTTTGCAATGTGTATTTTTATATATTTCTATGTTTCTATGTGTTTGTATGTGTTATATGTGTTTGTATGTATTATATGTGTTTCTATTAAAATTCCTACAGTAAATTTAAATTGTTAGGAATAAATTTATAATTAAAAAAATGAAATAAATTATTTACCACCAGGAAAAATAAAATATTTATATAAAAATAAATTTTGCTCCCGAGCACTGCGCACAGCCAACTTGTAGTTCAGATTAAAAATGGCTGCCAAAAGGGCGCATGCTCTGAGGTTAACCTTAAATGTTTTATCTTTCTTTAAGTTTTTTACAAACTAACAATCTGAAAATATTTTTATGGCAAATAAATAAATTAATTTTGGTGATGCCAGATGTACAAAAAATAAAATTATTGGGATTTTGGAGACAGCGTTAACATTATTATTTTAGACTTTTTGTTATTTAAAAAATATATTAATACTAACTTAAAACTTCCTAAAGCAAGAAGCATAATGCAATTATTTTGTTGATGTTGCATTTTGCCCAAAAATGCAATCATGTTGTGGGAACTAAAAATAGGAGTTCGAATTACGAAAAGAAAAATTTTTGTAGACATAGTGTCAGCATAAAATATTCTACGCGTGTAGCGGAATTTCCAGAGAATAAATAATTTTATATTACGGTATGGTATGCCATATCTTAACTCCTCCCCCTGTAAGATCAATCGTCCCGATTGTTAAAATGCTGGAAGATCATTAACACTACAGAATCGTCGTGAAGATTCCTGTAATAGAAGATAGAACCCTTTGATTTGACTTCTTCAACTAATGATTTATTAGATGATAGCTGCGGTACAGCTGAATGTTCGATTTTCGACAGTAATTGTTTCGTTGTGAAACTGAATCAAATATGTTCCGGACAACTAATATGATTTATTTCCGGATATTTTCACAATTCCTTTAAATTGGTTTAGAAGGATAGTTCCCTGATACAGCTCTTGTACAGTAGGTACGTGCTGATTATTTATAAGGGTGCAATTGTGATTCTTGCTTTTCAAAAGTGATGGTATACAAATTGTGTCACTTATGTCTATTAGATTTTCATTATTACAAATACATAAATTGTTAAATACGGTACATTCTTTTTTTATTTGAAAAATTTTATTCTTACATCTAATAACATTTGCTGTGTTAATTTTTAAAATAACTTCATTTTGCTTTACAGGTTTAATTAATATTTTTTCACAATTTGTTCCTGGCAAATTAATTATATAATATTATTAAAAAATTCATGTTCTGTAAAAAAATGTAAATACATTATTTAAAATGCTTAGGTCCTAATATTATTCTTATGAATAATTCTATCCCGAAATTTAATTTTTACTTTATTACCCAAATCTTCTTTAATTTTCTGTTTCTTAAATCGTGGCAATAATTAATTATATAATATTATTAAAAAATTCATGTTCTGTAAAAAAATGTAAATACATTATTTAAAATGCTTAGGTCCTAATATTATTCTTATGAATAATTCTATCCCGAAATTTAATTTTTACTTTATTACCCAAATCTTCTTTAATTTTCTGTTTCTTAAATCGTGGCAATAATTTGTTTCTTTGGCCTATAATTTTCTCATATATTATGTCACCTGGTTGATAGGTTTTCATCTGGCTAGGATTGTTCCTTAATAACATTTTCCCTTGAGCCTTTTTTAGTGCCTCCACCAAATTGTGTGGTACTTTGTTAAAAAAAATATCTGCTGGTTTATTTTGTGTGACCGAATGGATTGTATGATTATATTTTTGAGCCGCTCTATAGAAAATTTCTGTATCCCCCAAAAGGTGAAATTCTTTTTTGATACATCTAGCTATCTCTATTATAAAGGGTGTCCCAAGAAGAGCGCAATTTTTAAATTTTAAATAAAACACAGATATTTTAAAAAAAAAATTGTGAAACTTTATTATATCGTAAAGTAGACAGAATGAGGTTATGTATGGAACAATATATCGTGCAGATGGCCGCCGCGGCTTTGCTGGCATGCACGCGATCTTTTAATGAAATTTTCAATGACCGTTTTGCATGAATGCTGCGGTATTTCATTAATGCAGCGTCCAATTTCCTTTTTAAGGCTTGAGTCGTCGTCGGCTTATTCGCGTAAACTATCGACTTCAAAAAACCCCAAAGAAAAAAATCTAGTGGTGTTAAATCGCACGATCTAGGCGGCCAATTCTGATCTCCAAAACGCGAAATAACACGACCTGGAAATGACTGATGCAGCAATTGAATTTTTTCTCTGGCTGTATGACATGTGGCGCCGTCTTGTTGGAACCACATGCCCTCCACATTCATTTCTTCAATTCTAGGCAAGAAAAAAAACTGGTTATCATTTCACGATACCGAACACCATTGACTGTTTGCGCTTGACCTGCCTCATTTTCATAAAAAAAAGGTCCAATGATTCCTCCAGCCCAAAAACCACACCACACAGTGACACGTTGTGACACGTGACACAGTGACACGTTCTCGTGAATCACTCGAGGATTTTTCTCACCCCAAATGCGACAATTCTGCCTATTGACGAAGCCATCAAGATGAAAATGGGCCTCGTCACTGAAGATGATTTTATCGGCAAAATCAGCATTTTCTTGTTGTCTCTCCAATACCCAATTAACGAACTCCCTTCGCTGTCCATGGTCAGCTGGCTTCAGTTCCTGAGTCAATTGAACTTTGTATGCATGAAGATGCAAATCTTTCGTCAAAATTCGCTGCAAAGTGGATTTGGAGACACCAATTTGCTGAGCTCGGTGTCGAATTGAGGTGGATGGATTTTGAGCGACATCATCACGTACAGCTGCGACATTTTCGGTCGATCGACCTGGTCGATGGCGCGTTGTTGTCTTTACATTACTAACAGACGCAGTTTCGGCAAATTTATCCATTAATCTCTTTACAGGTGACTCTTTTGGAGCATTATTGTGACCCCAAATTGATCGCAATTTGCGAACTGTAGCCGCAAAACTTTCACCATTTTGGTAAAACAATTTCACAATGAGAATGCGTTGTTCATTCGTGTAGCGCTCCATTTTTACTAACCTCGTACCTTCTACTAGCAAACAATAACAATTGTTCAAATGCCAAACAATGACACTTCGAATGTTGCCAGATTTAAAAATTGCGTTCTTCTTGGCCCTTTCGACTTGACCATTCGTTGTGCTATGACGTGGTGTACAATAATACAGTTCCTTCCCTAATCGTTGCATTAGAGATTTAAATTGAGCAGTCAAAAAGCCTGGTTCATTATCGAGTGTAATTTTCCTTGCGTTTGGAAACCCTGTAGTACGTCTAACACTTTTTCTCCTAGGTTAGTTTTATCTTCAATACATTTTATGATTAAAAATTTTGAATACGCATCAATACAACTTATAAATTTTAAACCTTCTGCATAAAAAATATATATGTTAAGGTACTCTCCCTCCTTATTGGGAATCGAAGCCTCTCCGATTGGGACTTTCTGAGGGTGTCATTATACTTATTTCTATTGCAAATGGAGCAATGTCTAATGTATTTTTTGAAGTGATCTGCCATTTTTTGACAATAGTACTGTTTATATATTTGTTTGTGATTTTCTCTACAGCTTCGATGAGCACGGGAATGAGTATTTTGTATTTTTTTTTATTTATTAATATCAATATAAAGAAAGCCCTCATGGCCAATTATTTATGTATTGTTAGTTAACTTACTATGTACATTGATAATACATCTTAAATTTAAATACTTATACAAATATTCTAAAATTCGGTCTATAAGTGGCCCCCAGCCATATGAAAAAAAAATGTAAATTAGTACCTATAGCAAGGAAGAAAAATATATATTGGTTTTTTCCAGATAAATTAAGGCATAATTCCGTTAAAGTAATCAAGTAGTTTACGTTTATATGTCAAAAAGGAATAGGAAAACAGTTTAAGATTACTTGGCAGATGGTTCCAAACTTGATAGACGCGTACCAAAAACGAGTGATCAAAGATGTCTAATAGGAACTTCGATCTGAACATTCCGCGTTGAATTTATAAATGAAAATTCATTCACTAGAGGATCCGGTTGTTGTAATTTTATAGAAATGAAGTAAAATACGTAATTGTAAATAATTGTCGAAATCGCATTTCAAAAATTCGGGAACAAGTTCCCTTACACGGTCATGTTCATGAACCCTCACACTAAAAACATAACGAACGACTAACAATTCCCCTAGAATATCAACGTTATACAACCAAGACCCAGAAAAAAAACCTCCAGGCCATAGTTAAATCGGGATATAATCAGGGAATGAGCTAAACGATTTCTTACATGTTTAGGTGTATATGGTTTTAAAGAGTATAATCTTCTTAAAGTAAAACAAACTTGATTGGAAATATGATTTATGTGATTGTCAAAATTTAAAGTTGAATCCAAAATAACACCGAGACATCTAAAAGAATCTAAATACTCAATCACCTGTCCATTTATACATATTCTAGGATAAATACAATTTTGGTTCCGCAAATGAAAAGATAAAGCTTTACTTTTAGAAGCATTAATCTCAAGACAATTGAGAGACATCCAATTGGATATGGAACCAAGATGGCTATTAATGAAAGTCTCAAAGTGGTCAATTTGACAGTAATCGGTAGAATACAATAGCAATATATCATCAGCAAATACATATGACTGACAAAAATTATTGTCCATTAGGGAAATACAATCATTTAAGTAAATAAGATATAAAATGGGTCCCAGTACAGTACCCTGAGGCACACCAGAGGTAACTGCACCTATAGCAGAATTCGAACCACATAGTGAAACAAACTGAGATCGTTCCAACAGATAAGAATAAACTAACCTACATGCAGATCTAGAAAAAATAAAATGTTCCTGAAGCTTAGCTATAAGAATATTATGGTTGATTCGATCAAACGCTTTGGTTAAATCAAGAGAAACCATAGTACAATGTTCATGATTATCGAACTTTCTCCTTATAGTGTCAGTAAGAGACACTCTTCAAAATTGGCACCACACGACCAAACTTCCATGCAGCCGTAAATTTAGACGTTGTAGATATACAATTTACAAAATGAAGAAGCAATCTAGATATATACGGAAAATTTAATTTTATGAATTTAATGGGAATTTTATCATATCCGGTCGCATTGGATTTAATGGAGTTGATGGCTAGTACAAGATCATATTCCGTTACAGGATTAAAAGAAAATGAATTAGGGTCGTCAATAAAATTGTCAAAATTAATCTCGCCTAAATGATTAGTGTTCAGATTATTCAAAAATCTAGCAGCTATATTATCTACATCAGAACCATCTAATTCAGAATTCTCACGACCAACACAACCCAGTCCGCGAATCCTTCTCCACATTTGAGTATTATCAACATCAGTAAAAAGATTTCTCCCATACTCCCAACGAGCTTTCCTAATGATAGATTTAGTTTTGTTCCTCAGTCTGCAATAAACTCTCCAGTTAGCTTCAGAATTATCCCTAAGATAAGCTCCATATGCTCGATCCCTAGCTGATCTGGACTCGGAAATCGCTCTAGAATTCATCCAGTTAGAATCGTTGGATTTAATTCTAACCCTAGACACTGGAACACAATTATGGAGTCCATCTACTAATTCATTTATCGACAAAAGTTGAAAATCAATATCACTATTAGAGTAAATAGGTGAAGAATTAAAACAGTTAAGATATTCAAAAAATTTATCATAATTTATCCGTTTATAATCTCTGAATTCGATCCAATCATCACGTGTTTGAGAGTAGAATTTAATAGAAAGTATGATAAAGCTGTGATACGAACAAAAAAATGGGTATTGAAGTTGACTACTATCAGCAATAAGTGAAGGTTGACTAACAAGAAAGTAGTCAATCAACGAGGTGGTGTTAGATTTCAAATGAAGGTGAGTAGGTAAACAGTTGCGAGTGCAGGTAAGACCACATCTCGAAATCAAAGACAGAAAATGATCCGATTTAGAAGGATCAAAAAGGTTATAATTAAAGTCCCCCATAACTACTATATTAGAATAACAATCAAATAAATCGCCATGGATGTTTTCGAACATCCATTCAACATCACCATTAGGCAAATACACTACCCCAACAACTAATGAAACACAATCACCAAAAATTTCAACAAATAGAGATTCACAAATCCCATACCGCTTGTCGTTTTTTACAATTCTGTACCCAGGTAAACTCAGGGATTGTGAAAGCATACCTGGTATAAACCAAGTTTCCGATACCCCAATTATATCAAGACCAGAATCATTAAACTTAGACTTGAATTCTTCAAGTTTGGCACTGGAATTAGATGGACTCAAACTTTGAGCATTAATATGCCCAATGTTCAAGTTCTCGGAAAGTGAGGAAAGATTTGATCTCAAAATAGAGCTATCCTCAGCTATAGGCCCTAGATTTTTATTATGGATCATCAAAATTAAACCTATATTCATATTTGTGGGGGAGCCAAATAATAGCCAGAATTATAGATATTAAAAAGCAATAATAATTAATTATATACAATATGAACCAATAATTCATTATTAAAAAAGACTACTTGATTGAGAATTAAGGATTATTATTTCATTTTATAAACAATATAGAAAGGAAAAACAAAAAAGAAGAAATATTAAATATCTAAGCCAAAAAGATCAATAAGTTCCTGAATATTTAAAATTTTTACCGCCTCATTAGGCATTGTTATTTTAGTTTTTAAAATTTCACGGTTTATAATACTATAACCCTTGATCTTCGAAGCATTTTTTAATTTCCAGCAACATCTTAAAAGTTTGTTGGCTAAAGACGAATAATTATCATTTAGATACACACGGTTATTATTATTTCCACCAACAACATCAGACACTTTCAGGGATTTGGATTTATAATACTGAGACATTACATTGTCACGTTTACTTATCAGCCCAAATTTAACAAGGATGGCAGAAGATGTTTTGATATACATAACATTTAGAATGTCATTTGGAGCAATATCAACTTTTAAATGAGCACATAAATTATTAACAGTCTCATTAAGATCCTTTAAGTCAGCAGCAAGACCAGTGGCAACAATATCTGATCTGTTCAGGCGATGTTGAAGTGTATGATTCTGCAGCTCAAGCTCATAAAATTTCTTTTTGTTGGCAATGTCGTTGGAATTCACCAAAGTTTTACAATTCGCAATTAAGGCTTTTTGACAGCTCTGTACGAATCTCACTAACTACAGTCTCAAATGTAGCCTTAATTGCAGTCTGCTCAGCTTTCATATCATTGGCATGAGCACGTAAGGATTCCTTAAGATCAGCAAACACTTTTCATTTCTGCTTTGAAATCATTACTGTTTAGCGGATTATCCATGCATCCATTGCAGGTATAAGCCAAGTTACGATTTTTATCCAGCATATTAAATAAAGCCTTAGTAATGCTTTCACAGTCAGCATGGTACCAGGATTCACAGGATCTACATAGCAAACATTTAGTACCAGTTGCTTCTAAATTGCAAACTCCACAAGGATAACGCATTATGGTTATATTTTATTTAAAGTTTTTTTTACACAAATTTGATAAATAAAAAATGGCAGAATTATTACAGCAAAAACTTTTTTCTAACTTTAATGCTAAAAGAAAGACAACCATATGATTATTTTTCTGATTTGTTTTGATTTGCTGATTTGTAGTAAGTAAAGATGGAATTGAAATTAGATTCTACAAAAGCCGCATGTAATGCAATATTGAATTTTGTTTGTTAAAAAAAAACATTAATATTTTAATGATTTTCTAAAAACTTTAACTTTCCAGAGATGATGTTGGTGTTTTTGTTAATTTAAAACCGTTATAGATAATTTTAGCACCAAATAGAATACTTTTTTTAATTTTCAATCAAGAGAAGTCTCTTATCACGTCTGCCACAACATAGTGTTGTCCTCGCATTCATCTATAGGAAATATTTAGCTGTATACAAATTATATCTATAGGAAATATTTAGCTGTATACAAATTTATTCTTGCGTACAATGTATCGCAGTAACCAAATTTGGTTGAATAAATTCTAAAAGTATGGTCTTGAGATTCTCTCTTGCATCGTATTCAATAATATGTCTAGTTTTTCCGAAATTTATTATCATTTCATGTATTGTAAAATTCGTTTTACTCAACAAAATTTGCTGTTTAAATTCATTTAAAGGTTTAGAAATTTCGGGAATAATAAATTCATCACTGCTTTCAGTGGAATGTTAAGTATCATGAACAGATTCTTCGTCTGAAATATTGTTCAAGTATTGGCGTGAAAGAGCATCAGCTACCACATTGGTAACACCTGGCTTAAAATCATTTATGGCGAAAATTCCTCTATAAAGAGCGCCTTCTTTTAAATTTTGCATTAGGGTTTCGTGAAGAAACGGCAATTGTTAACGGCTGATGATCTGTGTGAATTTCAAGATTTAAACTAACATATAAGTAGTCTCTCAAATTTTTTAATGCCCATACAATAGCGTAGAGTTCTTTTCATATTTGATTCTCTAAGTTTATCTATTATCATTTCTAGATGGTTATAATGTTCCTCTAAGGATAGACTATTATGCCATCTATATAAACGTGACATATTTTTCCGATATATTTGCGTAAAATATCGTCCATAGCTCGTTGGAAAATACTTGGACCATTTTAAGTCCGAAGGGTAATATTATAAATTAATATTTTCCGTTGTTAACGAAGAACGCAGTTTTTCCATGTCCTGTTCTTTCAGGAGAATCTGATGGAATCCAGATTCCAAATCAATCGTAGAGAAATATTTTGCTGTTGCCAGATTCGAAAGTATTACATTGCAATCGGGAATGGGATATTTATCGGATATTGTTTGCTCATTCAATTTCTTGTAATCAATAATCATACGCAGTTTTTGGGTACCATTATCATTCATTCCTTTTTTTGGAACAACCCATATTGGGGAATTAAGGACTTTTGCTTGGGCGAATTATTTCGTCATCTAGTAATTTTTCTATTTCGTTATTTACGAAATTATTTGCAGAAAGTGGATAGGGATATTGCTTGCTCCATATTGGCGCTTCAGCAATTGTTCGAATTTCTGCTCTAATGTCCGTTTAAACGGTAGGTTCATATTTATATTTGAATGTAATCTCTCTATATTTCTGATAACGCTTCTTCTAAAAACTTTCCATGATTCTTCACTTTCATCACTAAAATTAACAATTTTTTCATTTCTCATTTTATTCAAAGCATTTTCCTTGAAAAGCTCATAATCATTTTCTCTTGTATTTTCACCCCCGTAAATTGAATCATGTGACTCAAGGCTTATAATTTTTTCGCAGCGTTTACCGCAAATTAGTGTACCCTCTTTAAAATTCAAAATAACGTTCTCTTTTTTCATAAAATTGTAACCTAGTAGGATATCCGTTTCCAAATTAGATATTTCATAAAAATCTTTCTTTGAATCCAAATACACTTCTAAAACCATGTATGGTTTTTACCCTCTTCTTAATTAATAATTCCTTTCTGTTCATGAGAACTCCAGGACTACAATAGCAGCTCGTAGCGCCACTATCAATTAAAATTCTACATTTTCTTCCTGTTGATGCTGACCTAATGATGTAGGGCAGCCCAATTCTTGTTCTAAAAAAGATTCCTCGTTTAGATTATTTATTCGTTGTGCTTTATTCTGAGGCTGGTGGCTAACTTGACCACTACCACTTCATTGGCGTTTCATCCCCTGTTGAAAATTATTGTTGAAGTTTCTTTGTTGGAAACGTTGGACATTGTTATTTTGATAAAAAGGTCTTCCCTGTCCAAAATGTCCGTGATTGTTATAGTTAAAATATTGTGGTTGTTTAGACACTACATTCGCCGAACTACCAATTTCCATTGGTTCCGATTTCTGTTCTAATCGGCGATTATTGAATTGATTAGGATGCGGATCTCTTTGACCGCGACTGGGAAAATGTAGGAAGTTTTGCCCTTGAAGTTATTGTTAACATGGTTTATTAAAATGGAGAACGAAATTGGCACGCACTTTATTGGCTTCCAATTGCTGAGCTTTCGCCAAAGCGTCTGGCAAGCTATTTGGTGAGACAGAAAATAATATATCTGCTAAAGGAGGATTTAGTCCCGTCATAAATACCCTAAGAGCGTATTGTCTGTTTCTATTGTTCAATTCTTTGGTCAGGGCGGAATTCGTTCCGTGCGTCATTATCGTCTTGTTTATTAAGTCAGTGAGCTTCTTGTTTACCAAATTATAATAGTCCATTATTGATTGCGATCCCTGTCGCATTACGCTAAGATCCTGTCCGATCAAATGCAAGGGTCGTTTGTCAGCGTAAGCGAAGTCCAGGCGGCTAATATAACGTCGAAATTTAGGACAGTGCCATGATTGGTCAATATGTCATTTGCATCATCAATTATTTTGTTACGGAGTATGGTCAAAGCTGAGAAGTAACGTTTGCTTCCTTTAGCATATAATTTCATTGAATGAGTGGCAGCTTCGCGCCAGCTAACATAAGAATGTTTGCCATCAAAAGTTGGCATCGATTTAATAACGTCCAGTGGTTCGTCACATAGTACAGTTATATTTATCTGTTCCTCTTCTGATGTAGTCAGTCTGCCCAAAGTTCTGCTTAATTCTTCTATTCTAGCTAATAGTGGCCCTGTCTGTGCTTCTATTATAGTTCTTTAGTAATGAATTGAATGAATCGGGTTTAAGCTCTACTGAGCAACTTACTTTATTTATTAAAAAGTATCTTATTCTACCTTATTAGTAACCATGGGAAAATGCAACGTTGCAATTCCCACGGTGAATATAGTTAAGGTAGGTCGCGTAATTGAATTAAAATAATTAGGCTTTTAGCCAATCATAATTAAGGTGTCAAGTTGTCATATTTGAAGGTATGACAACGTTGACTTATCAATTACACTACAGTTCTCGCTTGATCTGTAGTTGCCATTCTACCTATAATATTAGTGTCCAAAGACATTGTAATAAACTATCGATTTCTGAATCCAGATTGGGAATGGTGTATATTTTTACTTACAACTGAAACACCGCTATTTAAGTAAATTTCAAGTTGCGTTAATTTTAACAAAATATAAAACTTTTCCAACCAAATCTTTTCTTTATAAATTTCTATAAATTTCTCTTCTTATAAATTTTTCCAATAATACTCTCTTATATGTATTTTTTTAAATAGATTTCTTTAAAAATTTAATTCGTTATGGATAAACTTAAATAATTAATTTATTTTTTTTTATATATTTCAACAAATTGTATTTTATTTTATTTATGCTAGTCCTATTTTTTATTTATTTAATTATATATTAAATATTAAGTTCAATGTAATTTTTGTTTTATTTAAACAATTTACTTTATATTACTTGTGCTAGTCTTATATTTTTCACTTTTATTATTACGCCCAATCTTATCAATTGTTTAACTACTTATTTGTTTCACGTATTTTTATTTATTTTATTAATTATTTTATTGGTTCACTTATTTTTATTTTATTTGTTTGTCTCCTTTTACAAAGATATTTTTTTATTCTCTCCTTTTTACAAGGATAATTTTTTATTTTCTCCTTTTTACAAGAATATTTGTTGTTTTTTTTTTGGCGAATCCACTATCGATATTCTTACTTTTTTTTCAGAATATTTTCGATAGGGATCCCGGTTGAGCCCCCAATTATTATTTTAGACTTTTTGTTATTTAAAAAAATATATTTTTTATGTTTTATTCTTTATTTTTCAAATTTATCTCTAAGACTGAATACTTAATACTAACTTAAAACTTCCTAAAGCATAATGCAATTATTTTGTTGATGTTGCATTTTGCACAAAAATGCAATCATGTTGTGGGAACTAAAAATAGGAGTTCGAATTACGAAAAGAAAAATTTTTGTAGACATAGTGTCAGCATAAAATATTCTACGCGTGTAGCGGAATTTCCAGAGAATAAATAAGTTTATATTACGGTATGGTATGCCATATCTTAACTTACACCTATAATGTTAAAGAAGCTCACGATTTTACGATCTGTTAATCCTCTCCAAATGTCGGTTACATCAGCATCGGCAATGGGCATTAGAAGACCAGCCTTTTCGTCGTCTGTCTGTACATGTTGAAGTGTTGTAGAATCATTGGTTCAGCAGCAAGCCTTAAGTGCTAAATCTAGACTTGGAGTTAATCCATTACTTAAATTCATAGGAACTACATGGGCTAGAGACTTGTGTCTCGGGGCACTTAATTGAGTCGAGATTTGAGTGAACCATCCTTTCGATTAGCGTATAAGTTGCTGTGGAGGATTATGTGTTTTTTCTGCGAGCAAGTATATTCTTTCTGGCTTTCGATATTTCCGAGTCAGTAAAAGTTAGTGTAGATGGGATGGTCCACATCGCAGTTATAGCACCAAATATAAGGGCTTGCCGTAGGTCGTCATCGATGTTGCGTTACTCTGGCGTATGAGTGAATAGAAAGGTTGCCATGGTTATCAAGCCACGGCTTGAGATCCAACCATGTCCATCTTCAGCAGAATTTGCGCAAAAAGCAATGAGGAAATCAGAAGCCACCTCACTGTAGGCTTTACTTTTGTCTGTTAATATCATTGCTCCCAAAGGTGATTGTCCGAATTTAACACTTATCCGAGCATGTGCTTTATGGCAGTTTGTGTAGAATACTTTTCTGCAATTGGATTTGATAATCCCTCAGAAATGTATGCATTTGTCAATGCTTTCGTCAAATTTTTATCAGATTTATTGTTCTGCTTCACATTGAGGATCTTCGCAGTGAGAACCTCAGTTGATTCTCCCTTTACCGTTCCTTTTAGTTTTTAAATTATCGCATTTATGGTTAGTTCAGTTGATATTAGGGTCTTGCTGTACCCTTTGGCTTTGTTTTTATGACATTTACAGCGAGTGCTTTATGGATATCTGTTATGGAGTCCACAAGTTGTAATGCGTCTATAAACGCTTGTAAATGTTCGGGTTTACCGTCAAACTCGGGAAGGAGTTAAGCAGATAACCCTAAAAATTCAGTTACTGACAGTGGCATATTTTTCGTTTCTTCTGTATCTAGTTTAATTTCTGTTCACGCGAAACAGTTTGACTTTGTGGATCTCTATACTATCTCCTCGTGGAGTGTGTTAGGTATATTCATCTCAAATCCTCCTTGACAAGACGGTGATTAACTTATTACGAACGTCTGAGAAAAAATTATCGGCTGCCGATTTGTGGGATTGGGTCAGCCGAGAGTAATTCATATTGAGTATTACTCTTATTTTTTCGAGGGATTCGAATAAAATTTTAATATGTTTTTCTAGAGTTTCGTCCCTTGTGGGTCTCGTAATATTCAAGTATTTGTATGATCTATCGAAATGCTCTTTCAATAGTCGAACTTTCGATAGAATTGTTGGCCAATCCATATATTGGTCAATTAAATTGTTTCACAAAAAAAAAGACTAACAAAACATAACAACAAAAAATATGTAATACAGGCCACATTATCTCTACCCGTGTCCTCAGGATCACCGATCTAATTATATATGGCATGTACCGCTTATGATCAATTGACAACCGAATAGGATTATTCATTCATTTCTTTTATACCTCTGGAGGGAATCGTAAATATCTTAGAGGCTCAAATATATATTTTTTTATATATATAAGTTAATTATTTGTTAAAAGAATACACTTTTATTTTTATGGTCTAGTTCCAGACTGAAGAGTAGCCCTCTTAGTCTGTTGCTTTTTTTAAAAATATAAAATAAAATATTACAAAATATGCCGATTCAAATTATTGCAAAAAAATATTAAAATATGCTGATAAATATCTGACACAATTATTACTGAAAAAATATTAAAATGTAAAAATATGCTGACAAAGGTTTGACACAATTAATTGTTTTAATAAAGTTTTTCTTTATGGTAAGAATTGGTAATTTGAAATTAAGCAAAAATAAAAAGAACTTGTAGGAAGTGAAAGTTTATTGCACTTAAAGTGTGCAATAATTGGGTCACTTATTTAATTAATTGTCATACCCATAACTCTTCCCTTCAAAAAATCGATTGTCCTCAATCGAATACAAGTATGCAATATTGTTCAACATAAAGTTTTGAAGCTGTGGTGCAATTTGCCGTTCCTCTTGGGGAGTGGGCTATATTGGCTTTGGGATTTCGTTTATAAACCCTGTTTTACTTTTCCTTCTACGTTATATAATTATTATTAGTGGTACTAGTATTATTGCTGTTGATACCACCGATGCCATGGATATTTCCCTTATCTCTGTTGTCTTCTTAAACTCATTAATTTGTTTGGTGTTTTTTATGGGGAGTTCCTGTGGGCTTTCCAGTGATAGGAAGTTAAGACGTTCGATTTCATTTGGTGTTGGTTGTACCATGGGTTCAGTAGAATTGTACCTGTTGCAATTTCCTCGATCGATGAGATATGTTGACCATTAATTAAATAACATGATTATTGAAATAAAAGGGTCTTTTGACAAATCTACCAAATTATTTATGCCACAAATTTTCAAATTACCAAAGCTTTTACAATTATTCTTTATTCCATACATTTAATTTTCAAAGGTGATAATTTCATTAAATTGTACATTTATAAAAATTTTTTTATTCTTCATAGGTTTAATAATAAAATCGTCATAAATTATCTTTGATGTCAACGGAATTTCTACTATGTAGAGCATCAGCGTTGAGTTATGCATTATTTTAACATTTGCAAATTTCAATGCCTCTGGTTTTTCAGATAGGATATTTTCACTTTTTAATTTTTCTAATGCTAGTTTTATTTATACTTCATTCAAAAGATAAGAATTTATAATTCCAAATCTTGACCACTGAATGACGTATTTGATATTGAGGATTTCCTCCTTAATGATTTGAAGCCTATTCTGATTTAGAATTATTAACTCTTTACTTAAAATACTACTTTGTTTAATATTATTAGTTATAAAGGTAGTTAATTTTGTGAGATTGTTTAATCTATTTTCGAATGAATTATTAATTATAGTTTGTTCATTATTGTTTTCATTTAACTTATCTAAATTTCCTGTTATTTTTTGTAAATCAGCATGATCTGGGGATCCAGCTAAATATTTCCAACCTGTTCCCAGTGCATCGATTGATCTTTTATTTCTATTAAATGTTAAGGGTTTCAAACTAAGTAATAATTGTCGGGTTTTAATGGATTCTTGTTTAAGGATAGGGAGAAGGGAATTCGGGATTTTTCGAATTTAGTGATGAATTCCTGGATATTATAACACTGTTTTCCAAAGTAGTTTCAGCGGTTGCCAGGATAAATAAAATTTAACACTTTGATTTAAATTTTCAAAAGGATTTTATTTACAATAAAAAAATATACTCTACAGTTTTTAAGAGACCAGAATAGCAACCAGAAAATAATGACTTGTACCAGACTGACGCAGATTACCCGTAACAACGACGTGACGACTTTAGTGGTTAAATCCAGAATGACCAAACCCGAAGCAAAGTCTTGTATTGTGGTTTAATTCTTGAGTTGGTTAATGTGTTAGTTACCACTGCCTGAGAACTATGGCTATAAGAATCAGTAATAGTGTCTCTGTGCACTACCACTACTGTGTCTGGGAACTAAAGCTGTAGTAACGAATAGTTTTCCTCCACACTATTGAGACAAGCAAGAGTATCCAAGTGGCCGGCTGCTACCGAAGCGATGAGCACTTGCGGCAGCTGTCCGACCACTAAGACAGCCTAAGCCTGACTAAGCTGTAGTAGTGATCACAACACTTGCCAAGCTATCACTACTAACATAGTAGTGAGAGCCACAATACCAGTTAAGTATACTCACTCATACATTGAAATGTACAATGTATTAGTGAGTCTTGGCAGATGTTCTGTTCTCTTGTACTTTAATACTCTTTTGTGTTAAATTTTCTCTTAAACTATATAATTATACATTTCATAAAACTAACGGTACAATTCAATATAAAATAACTAAATAATCAATAATTCAAATAATAATAATAATGATGTTAAATAATGAAGATAATATGCAATATTACCATGTAACGCATAACTTCGTTACAATATTTTGCAAATAATTCTCATATTTCTCGATGTCGAATTGGTGTAAGAAACGAAACGATCCATCTTGGACCTTAGCAATTCCATTGTCGATCATTGCGAGTTGGGAGGATGTGTAGTTATAGATCTGTGTAGTCAGAAAAATGCTGGAAACGAAATAATTCTCCTTCACTATTTCTTTTCTATATTTAGGTGTGACTTTCGTTCCAAGTCTTTTATCGATTTTCACATAAATTACCTCTCCTTTTTTATAATTTCTCGGGGGTTATCTGTTCTTGTTGTGCGTTTCTAAGTCTCCTATCTGTTTTTCCTTTATCTTTTGTATCATATTTCAACGAGCATCCTCAAGTTTCTTTGGATCCGAACTAACAATTCGACCAAAAAATACTCCTACCGGTTTCTTGTTTGTAGTAGAATGTATGGAGTAGTTATACTCGTTAATTGCCCTATCTAATAATATGGAGAATGGTCTATCTATTCCATCAGCTTTGATGCAGCGCATTATCTGTTGAGTGGAATCTTTCCACTTGACCATTTACAGAACTTTTGTAGGGAGGTGTTTTGTACACGTGGATTCCTAGTTGGTCTTGCAGCATAAATAAGATGGAAACTGAATTTTGAGACTTTTCATTGTCCATGACTAACTTCTTCGGTATACCAATATCGACAACAGCTTCCAAAGTGGTTCCTTTACGTATTCCGTTGCTTTGGATTTAATGATTTTGGAATGAGCGTATATCGAGAATTTATCAATGGCCGTAAGAATGTGTTTTCCTCAGTATGATAAATATCAATGTGAACAATATGACCAGGATATTGTGGGATAGGTGACTCCTGTATTTCCGGCTTGATAGGATGTCTATCGTATTTAGTTTCCTTGCACACTGTACACTGTTTTACTATGTCCTTAATTTTCTTTGTCATTATATATATATATAATGTCCTATGGTTCCTTAAGAGGAACAAATGGGGGAAATAATTTTTTTCCAAGATTTGAGCTTTGTTTTCCTTATGATTTCTATGAGCACGCCTGTGTGTTTCCAAAGTAATTTCCTCTTGATCGTGTTCGTTAACGATGTCGTTGACTTGATTCTGGGTAAATCTAACCTTGTAATTTGAAAAATGCATGGGATAGATTTCCTGAATTTTTCCCATGATTTTTTCTGGGGTTTTTATACAATTTATTACTGTTGGGTTTAGGTGTTTCCTTAAAATAGCAATTAACTTCTCTTTATTGTATTCGGGTTATGAAATACAGTGTCGAATGTACTTTGGGAAAATTGTCTTCAATTCGTACGTTGATGTTGGACCAATGTTTAAAAATATTTGATTGTTGTAGACATTTATCGGGGTTTATATGCTAGGAATTAGATTCTGTCCTGAACTTTCATCACTATGCTGGCTAACCGACATGGAATTAAATTCCGTTTCTTTAGGTTTTCTTGATAAAGTATCTGCAACTATGTTAGATTTACCGAGTTTATATTCCAATTGATAATTATATTCTTCTAGACCCGCTTTCCAGCGTTTCATTTTTAGATTATTATTTTTGTTGCTCATCGCGTAAGTCAGTGGTTGATGATCGTGAGAATTATTACTTTTGTGGTACCGTAACATTTCCTTCTCGTTGTGCCGTTTTATGAAGGGTTCTAGAAATGAAGGAAATTGGCCTTACAGATTGTGATAAGCCAGCACCTAATGCAAATTTCGAGGCATCTGCAGTAAGCTCAAATGGTTTATGGAAATCGGGAAAAAAAAAACCAGAATCAGATCTCTTGACACCAGGGAGTTTTTAAGTTTTCCAAATGTGTTATTGCCTCCTCATTTAAAGAGATAAATTGTTTGGCTGATTGTCTTTTTGCCACACGGCCCTCTTCCCCTCTCAAGAGGTTGTTAATGGTTTAGCCAGTTTTGCATAGTCCTGCATGAACCGACGGTAATAACCAGAAAGCCCTTAAAATGAACGAAGTTCCTTTAACGTTCTAGGAGTGGGGAAATTAAGTATCGCCTCTCCGTTTCTGGGGTTTGTTTTAATGGCTGAATTTCAGTTTATGGGGGACACCCCTAGAGAAAAAATCTGAATATGCCATCCCCTTCAGAATGTTCCCAGGAGTACGAAAATCATAATGAATAAGGGGGCTCACGCCCCCTATGGGCGTGGCAGTCGAAAAACGACCCGGCCCACCTACGTAGACAATATGGGTATCAAATGAAAGCTAATGTCTTCACGATTCCAAAAATAGCCATAGTTGCCAGATCGGGCGGTTTTTTGCAGCCGATACGGCCATTTTTGTTAAATAGGGGCGGGGGTGAAAAACGACCCATGCCACCTACTTAGGCAATATTGGTATCAAATGAAAGGAAATGTCTTCACGATTCCAAAAATACCCGTAGTTGCCAGATCGTCCAGAATTTGAGGAAGATATGTTAATTTTTATAAAATGGGGGAAGGACTTTTTTTTGTTTATTTCTTTTTAGCTCGGCCAGAGGCCGAGCACTCGAGATCCCCGCCGTCTAGAATTAAGACATACTGGAGTTAAAGGCCGTAGGCCGGTCACGCAGAAAAACTTTACTAAGCGAAGCCAGTATAACAAATTTTCATTAACCAATCAGAAGCTTGGCAAAATTTCAGTTTATAGTAATCTTTTCGCACAAAATGCTCATTTTTGTTTGATTTTAACAAAATATAAGCAAAAAAAAAGGAAAAAAAAATTTCCCCCACCCCAAACTTTGCCAAAATGGCCATATCGGCTACAAAAATCGCCCGATCTGGCAACTACGGCTATTTTTGGAATCGTGAAGACATTAGCTTTCATTTGATACCCATATTGTCTACGTAGGTGGGCCGGGTCGTTTTTCGACTGCCACGCCCATAAGGGGCGTGAGCCCCCTTATTCATTATGATTTTCGCACTCCTGGGGTCATTTAAGGGGGCGTGGCATTTTTTTTTTTCCAGGGGTGTCCCCCATAAACTGAAATTTTGCCGTTTTAATTCCCTCCGTCGAGATGATAAATCCCAAAAATTATACTTCCCTTTGGAAGAATTTACATTTGTCCAGTTGGACCTTCAAATTTGCATCCTCGAGGGTGCTATATATTTGAGTTAGGTGATGTAGATGTTCCTCCTCTGATTTGCTAAACACTATAATATCGTCTATATAGACGAAACAGGTTTTGCCAATATGGGTATGTAAAATATCATCCAAAGCCCTTTGAAAGATAGATGGGGCGTTTTTCAACCCGAACGGTAGTCTGGTGAGCTCATACTTTCCATTGTGTATCGAAAACGCTGTTTTCTCAATATCTGATTCCCGTAAAGGGATTTGGTGGAACCGACTTTTCAAATATAGAACTGAAAAGATTTTATTTTCCCCCAAATGGGATAAAACGTCGTTTATATCTGCAATGTGGTATCTATCCGGAATCGTAACCAGATTCAATTTGCGATAGTCAATTACCAATCTAAATTATTTATTACCCTGAGAGTCGGGTTTTTTTGATACGACGCAAATAGGGGAATTATAGGGAGATCTTTATGGGCGAATAATACCATTATCTAACATCTTTTGTATTTGTGATTCAACCTCACCTCTTAACGCTATTGGGTATGGATACGATTTAGAATAGACGGGGACCAACTACTTTAGTAGTGTATGTCAGTTTTTCATCAGGTTCAGCAAATAGTTTTGGGAATTGTTTCGAAAAAAAAACTTGGTTTCTTTTACTTAGGGTTGTTCTATATGTTCTTGTTCTGTTTGTAGAAGATTAACGGTTTGTAATGGTTATCGGTTTAGTGGAATTTTTAGTCTGTTCTGTATAACCATGAAATTATCCGCAGTATGGATTACGGCTGAAAAATCCTGGAGGGTGTGGAAAACTCCCACAATACCGGATTCTGTGCCGTAAGCCAGAATAAACATAAACCACAAATAAAGGCAACAAATTATTGTAATATAAAATGTGAATTTTATTAGGTGATTTAAAGTTGTTAGCGTTGAGTTTATTCTCTAAATTTTAAAGTATAAAAATTAGAGGTTAGATTATAAAATTAATAAAATGTATATTACAATTACTTACATAGTTTTTGCTTGACGTCTTGGCACAGAATAACGTGTTTGCAAATTTAAAGAAGTTTTGTTCATGTACCAAGGCAACTAACAAGAACTACATACATACATACATACATACATACAAAAGAGCATATAAATGCCTATAAAAATGTAACAGTACACGACCAATACAAAAAATACAAAAAATACAAAATTAATGAGAGACAATTTAGTACAGAATAAAACTCAAGACGGGGTTGCCATCTCCACGACATCCCCACCCCCGTGAGCCGATACGGTAGGGGAGGACTCACCACCAGTTGGTACCTCAACATCTAAAACAGCCAGCTTAGAAACTGGCCTCTTTAAAACTCCGGTATTGGTGCTTACGTTGGCTGATCGTGAAACACCATCTTTTCCCGTAAATAGCTCAAGAACTCTACCACGACGCCATTGAGACCTTGGTGAATTGGGGTGACAAATTAAAACGAGGCTACCTATACATATAGGTTTCGTGGGTAAGCACCACTTCGTACGTCGAGTAAGCTCTGGCAAGTATTCTCGAAGCCACTGTCGCCACCATCCGTTTTTCAAATTTTGTACTACGCGCCATTGTTTCCGCAAACAGTTGAGCTTAGGTTCATATGGCGCTGGCGTTTGTGTTGAGTTCGTGCAACCAAGCAGGAAATGGTTTGGCGTGAGAGGCTCCGGATCATCGGGTGATACTGGCAGGTGCGTGAGTGGGCGGGAATTAACAATGTTTTCGGCTTCAAGCAGCAAACAGCATAAAGTGTCCACGCGGGGAGCACTTTCTTTTAACATGGCATATAGGGCTTTCTTCACAGATTGAAACAAGGCGTTCCCAGGCGCCACCCTCACTAGGGTTGGCAGGCGTGTTAAAGATCCAGGCAAAATTTCAGTTTATGGGGGACACCCCTGGAAAAAAAAAAAAAATGCCACGCCCCCTTAAATGACCCCAGGAGTGCGAAAATCATAATGAATAAGGGGGCTCACGCCCCTTATGGGCGTGGCAGTCGAAAAACGACCCGGCCCCACCTACGTAGACAATATGGGTATCAAATGAAAGCTAATGTCTTCACGATTCCAAAAATAGCCGTAGTTGCCAGATCGGGCGATTTTTGTAGCCGATATGGCCATTTTGGCAAAATTTGGGGTGGGGGGAAATTTTTTTTTTCCTTTTTTTTTGCTTATATTTTGTTAAAATCAAACAAAAATGAGCATTTTGTGCGAAAAGATTACTATTGTTAGCGTTACCCAGGGATTACCGCGTGGAGGAAAACTCTTGAAAGCTTCTGATTGGTTAATGAAAATTTGTTATACTGGCTTCGCTTAGTAAAGTTTTTCTGCGTGACCGGCCTACGGCCGGGCTTAGGGGTTTTTAACTCCAGTATGTCTTAATTCTAGACGGCGGGGATCTCGAGTGCTCGGCCTCTGGCCGAGCTAAAAAGAAATAAACAAAAAAAGTCCTTCCCCCATTTTATAAAAATTAACATATCTTCCTCAAATTCTGGACGATCTGGCAACTACGGATATTTTTGGAATCGTGAAGACATTTCCTTTCATTTGATACCAATATTGCCTAAGTAGGTGGCATGGGTCGTTTTTCACCCCCGCCCCTATTTAACAAAAATGGCCGTATCGGCTGCAAAAACCACCCGATCTGGCAACTATGGCTATTTTTGGAATCGTGAAGACATTAGCTTTCATTTGATACCCAGAATAACGTGTTTGCAAATTTAAAGAAGTTTTGTTCATGTACCAAGGCAACTAACAAGAACTACATACATACATACTACATACATACATACATACATACATACATACATACATACATACATACATACATACATACATACATACATACATACATACATACATACATACATACATACATACATACATACTACATACATACATACATACATACTACATACATACATACATACATACATACATACATACATACATACATACATACATACATACATACATACATACATACATACATACATACATACATACATACATACATACATACATACATACATACATACATACATACATACATACATACATACATACATACATACATACATACATACATACATACATACATACATACATACATACATACATACATACATACATACATACATACATACATACATACATACATACATACATACATACATACATACATACATACATACATACATACATACATACATACAAAAGAGCATATAAATGCCTATAAAAAATGTAACAGTACACGACCAATACAAAAAATACAAAATTAATGAGAGACAATTTAGTACAGAATAAAACTCAAGACGGGGTTGCCATCTCCACGACATCCCCACCCCCGTGAGCCGATACGGTAGGGGAGGACTCACCACCAGTTGGTACCTCAACATCTAAAACAGCCAGCTTAGAAACTGGCCTCTTTAAAACTCTGGTATTGGTGCTTACGTTGGCTGATCGTGAAACACCATCTTTTCCCGTAAATAGCTCAAGAACTCTACCACGACGCCATTGAGACCTTGGTGAATTGGGGTCACAAATTAAAACGAGGCTACCTATACATATAGGTTTCGTGGGCAAGCACCACTTCGTACGTCGAGTAAGCTCTGGCAAGTATTCTCGAAGCCACTGTCGCCACCATCCGTTTTTCAAATTTTGTACTACGCGCCATTGTTTCCGCAAACAGTTGAGCTTAGGTTCATATGGCGCTGGCGTTTGTGTTGAGTTCGTGCAACCAAGCAGGAAATGGTTTGGCGTGAGAGGCTCCGGATCATCGGGTGATACTGGCAGGTGCGTGAGTGGGCGGGAATTAACAATATTTTCGGCTTCAAGCAGCAAACAGCATAAAGTGTCCACGCGGGGAGCACTTTCTTTTAACATGGCATATAGGGCTTTCTTCACAGATTGAAACAAGGCGTTCCCAGGCGCCACCCTCACTAGGGTTGGCAGGCGTGTTAAAGATCCAGGCAAAATTTCAGTTTATGGGGGACACCCCTGGAAAAAAAAAAAAAATGCCACGCCCCCTTAAATGACCCCAGGAGTGCGAAAATCATAATGAATAAGGGGGCTCACGCCCCTTATGGGCGTGGCAGTCGAAAAACGACCCGGCCCACCTACGTAGACAATATGGGTATCAAATGAAAGCTAATGTCTTCACGATTCCAAAAATAGCCGTAGTTGCCAGATCGGGCGATTTTTGTAGCCGATATGGCCATTTTGGCAAAATTTGGGGTGGGGGAAATTTTTTTTTTTCCTTTTTTTTTGCTTATATTTTGTTAAAATCAAACAAAAATGAGCATTTTGTGCGAAAAGATTACTATTGTTAGCGTTACCCAGGGATTACCGCGTGGAGGAAAACTCTTGAAAGCTTCTGATTGGTTAATGAAAATTTGTTATACTGGCTTCGCTTAGTAAAGTTTTTCTGCGTGACCGGCCTACGGCCGGGCTTAGGGGTTTTTAACTCCAGTATGTCTTAATTCTAGACGGCGGGGATCTCGAGTGCTCGGCCTCTGGCCGAGCTAAAAAGAAATAAACAAAAAAAAGTCCTTCCCCCATTTTATAAAAATTAACATATCTTCCTCAAATTCTGGACGATCTGGCAACTACGGATATTTTTGGAATCGCGAAGACATTTCCTTTCATTTGATACCAATATTGCCTAAGTAGGTGGCATGGGTCGTTTTTCACCCCCGCCCCTATTTAACAAAAATGGCCGAATCGGCTGCAAAAACCACCCGATCTGGCAACTATGGCTATTATTGGAATCGTGAAGACATTAGCTTTCATTTGATACCCATATTGTCTACGTAGTTGGGCCGGGTCGTTATTCGACTGCCACGCCCATAGGGGCGTGAGCCCCCTTATTCATTATGATTTTCGTACTCCTGGGAACATTCTGAAGGGGATGGCATATTCAGATTTTTTCTCTAGGGGTGTCCCCCATAAACTGAAATTCAGCCAAGATCCATTTCACCCCAAGTGGTGACAAATGTGCAGTAATACGATCGTGGTCCAAAAAATCTTTGGTTTCGGCCAACTCTTTGGCTACACCGACAAAATTGGTGCCGTTGTCGCTGCGAATCTGTATAGGGACCCCACGTCTGTTCATAAAATTTCGTAGACACAAAATAAAGGCATCGCTTGACATATCAGTTGCGAGCTCCAGATGCACGGCACGGACAGAAAGGCACGTAAACAGTGCTACCCAACGTTTTTCTTGTCTTCTACGAATGGTAACTGTCAAAGGGCCGAAAAAATCGACGCCGGTGTATGGGAAGGGCCGAACAAATGGAGTCACTCGGTCGACAGGTAGCACACCCATTTGAGGCTGGAAAGGCTTGGCTTTTCGAATTTTACAGAGTTGACATTTTGACTCCACACTTTTTAGAAGCTCTCTTATTGACGGTATCCAAAATGACGACGTATTTCATTTATTACCACAGCTCTATTTATGTGGCAAAATCGGTGGTGATACCAGCTGGCAATTAGATAGGTAATTTTATGTTGTTTTGGCAAAATAATAGGGCGACAGGATTCAACAGATTTGAATACAGCGTTTTGTATTCGACCACTGGCACGTATTATGCCATCTGCATCCATATAAGGGTTGAGTGATGACAGCTCACTAGATTTTGAAATTGTACCTTGTTGCTGAAGAACGGCGTAATCATCAGAAAATGCTGCCTTTTGGGCGTAACGGGCAATAAACAATTCAGCATTTTTCTCTTCATCGGCAGAAAGTTCTCCCTTAAGCAACTCTTCATGACGGACTTTGCGCAAAAGATTTGCCATGTAGCGTAGGACCCAACTTATGGTACGTTTGAGCCTACTGTAATTAGAAAAACGATTAATAATATTTTCAAAACTACTCACATGTGAGATCAGCAAAAGTGTACGCTTGGCTCTCAACTCATCGGAACAACTGTCGGCAATTTTACTAATTTTGGCCTCATCTGGCCACTCAGATTGAGATTTTAATAAAATGAAGGGCCACTTATCCATCTGCCCTTAGGATCATACTGCGGGGGAAACTTTGCTCTCGTACCGTCATCAGCAGGGTTAAGCTCCCCTGGACACCAACGCCACTGCGAAACCTCGCTGCCTTCAACAATTTCAGCTACGCGATTGGCCACATATTGTTTATATTTCATATGATCCCCTCGAATCCACCTTATTGTTGTTGTAGAGTCGCTCCAAAAGAAAATTTCATTTACTTTGACAGTGTGACACTTGACGATGTTATCTTTTAGCCGTACGGCCATTGTGGCCGCCTGTAGTTCGAGTTTCGGAATTGTATGGTAACGTGTGGGTGCGCAATGAGTTTTTGCGCATACAAAAGACAAATGTACCTTACCGTCAATTTCTGCTCTCCAATAAGCTACTACTGCTAAGGCTTCTTCACTTGCATCGGCAAACAAATGCAATTGTAATTTTGCTGTCTCAAACATATTCATGTAACAACGGGGCACTTCAAATTGTTTCACTTTGGGTAATTCCTGCAGCCACATACCCCATAGCCGGGACAATTTATCTGGGAGCTCTTGATCCCAATGTAGGCCTAACTTCCAGGTTGACTGCATTAATAACTTCACTGATATCATAAATTACCCAAAAGTCCAAATGGGTCAAACACCGACATAGTAAGGCTTAATAGTTCCCGCTTTGTAGGAACTTTTTCTAAATTTAATATTTGTTGTGGGACACGATGCAATTTTAAATTGAAGGTAAAAATATCTTGTTTTGTCACCCAATTCATACCAAGCACTCGATCAATATCGCCTTCTAATGTTACTGCTTTTGCACAGCTGACAGAGCTGCCACATTGTTCTTTAACATAATCCGAGTTGGATAAAATATTCCTCAAATTAAATCCCGCTTTTTTGTGTATTTCAATAATTTCTTTGACGACTTGACCGGCTTCCTCTTCAGTGTTGAAGCAGTCGACGTAGTCGTCGACGTAATGGCGTTATATAATACCTTTAACTGCTCTGGGATACTGTTAATCAAATTGTATGGCATTTGTATTTTTAACGAATTGGGCTATTGTGGGCGAGCAGGTGGCTCCAAATATTAGCCTTTGCATCACAAACACTTCAACGGGCTTGCTTGTATCGCCGTTCCTCCAAAGAAATTTTAGGCTGGCTTGGTCCTCTTCGGTGACACCAATTTGGTGAAACATCTCGGCGATGTCACCACACACGGCAAATGGCGCTTGCCGAATTTAAACAAAATTGAAATAAGCGGCTGATTCAGATCTGGGCCTGCAATTAAAGCTTTATTAAGCGACATATTTTTTACCTCCGCTGCGGCGTCAAAAACAAGGCGTAACCCGGTTTTATTAGGGTTATGTACGGCAAAATGGGGCAAATAAAATGATTTTAATGACGGGCAATCTTTTTCACTTGGACTCAAACGACGGGCATATCCTTTAGAAATATAATCATTAATTTTCTCTTTATATTGTAGGGCATATTCAGGGTCACGTTGCATTTTTCTTTCTACTTCTACTTTCTACTTTCGGGAAAACCGGTAAAATTTTCTTTCCACAATAGTGGAGCAACAAAACGATCACTAACCTTAATTGTTGACGCATTCAAAATATTTAGGGCTTTGGCATCTTCTTTGGAGATTGCAGTTTTAGCAGGCTGCTTGACTCCGAATGTCTCCATACCAAAATATGACGTCAGCAATTTTTCCATATCATCGTTTTCTTTGGTTCTGTTTATATGAAAGGCGTGACGCAGCTGGCTGCTGCAGTTATTTTCATTGGGGCCATATACCATCCAACCCAACCGTGTTTTTACTGCTATAGGGGCGGTATTAATGGATGTTTGTGGCACCTCTATGGGCACGGTAAGAAAGGCATGCATCAAACTTAAAATCATTTAGGCTGAATATTTTTATATTCCATAATGGGCAAATTATCAATATGTGTATTTTCGTACTCACCACGGCAGAAACTTTGGTGTGGCAGGGCTATATTTTTTGACCGTAAATACCTTTGATATATGAAAACCTTTCAGCGCCTTCATGTACTCCACTAATAGTCACTTCTATAATTTCAGTCGTCTCGGATATAAAGTGGTGCATAAACCATTGTACTTCCAGGTGGTCCCTCCTTCCGGAAATTCCAAGTTCATGGGCAAGGTTGATGTCAATCATAGTTGTGTTGGAACCATCATCAATAAAGGCATAGGTTGTAATCTCTTTGGATTTACCGTACAATTTTATGGGTATAATTTGAAACAAAACATCTTCATCCATCTGGCAACCCTTTTTTATATGGCAATTTCTACCGGCTGTATTTGTTTCATTTATACTGGCATTTGTTGACACCAAATTATTTGAGGCTGTATTTTGGGCTATATTTTCACTGCGTGTGTCATGTAAAAGACGATTGTGAACTTTGCTGCAACCATTTACACCACACTTCTTATTATGAAAACATGTTGCTGCTCTATGGCCCTTTCTTAAACATGAAAAACAAATTTTAATTTGCTTAACTTTGTTTCAACGCTCATCACACGTCAATTTCAAAAATGATTTACACTGATCTAATGAGGCACATTGGTTTTCACACACACTACATACTTTTGAAGCAACACTTACATTTACACGTCTACGTACCCCAGATGTTGATGTCATTGGTTGCGGCTGTTGTTTTTTAACAGCACCTGAGCTTCCACTGGCCATTGAGTCAGTAACAGTACTGGCGATTTTCCTTAGGGCGTTTAACCATTGGCTAAATTTTACGATTGTAGGGGTACCACCTAGAGTGAGACACGTTTCGGCCCATTGCATTTGACGACAAATTGGTAATTTAGAAACCAGCTCGTTTAGCAGCATTGGGTTTGACAAATGATGTACACCTTGAGCATTTTCAAGGAACGTAGACATATTTGTAATTTTATTGGCAAACGCGATTAACCCTTCTAAATCTCCTTCAGCAACAGGCGAAATTGTACGAACTTTTCTATTTGGCTTTTTATCAGCTGCTCCGGTCTCCCATAATTCTGCTCTAATGTCTCTAAAATGGCAGCGACGTTGGCAGAATTTGTTAACAGAGCCTCTACGGTGTCTTTGGCACGACCACTTAAAGCTTCTCGGATCCGCATAATGTTGTGTAAATTAGAGTATTGGAACTCTCTGGTGGTACTTTTGTAGGCTTCAATAAATGTTTGCCATTCCGCGGGCTGACCTGAAAGGGGGGAAGAGGATAAATTTTCTTATTTGCAAACCTGTGTGTTCATAGTTGGCATTAACAGTGGGCAACGCGAAGTTGTTGTTGGGCATTTGTGAGGCGACAAAATATTGGGATGCGGCGGAATCTTGTGACGTTGAACTATGCGTGTCAGCAGAATATTGCGTGGCGGCAGAATTTTGTATGGCGGCAGAAGTATTATTATCGGCAGAGAACAATGGCGTCGGCGGCAAAACTGACGGCGGCAAAGCTGACGGCGGCAAAGCTGACGCACAGTGCTTTGTTCCCATATAAGCAGGGTGCAAAAATAGAAGGAGTTATTGTATATAAATAAAACTTGGCATGCTATTTCTTATTCCAAAATTAGAAAAAAAAAAAAATTTTGGACAAAATCGGTTCAAGGACTCGAACACCTCCCATACATCCTGAACTGAAAAATTTGACTAAATGCCACAATTTTATTCAAAAAATTCTGAATATTTGGCATTCTATTTTTTTTCATAAAAGTGAAAAAAATTAAATTTTTGGACGAAATCGGTGCAAGGACTCGTACACCTCCCATACATCCTGATTTAAAAAAATAGAGTTAAAGCCACAATTTTGATCTTAAAATTGAAAAACGTTGTCCTGCTATTTTTTTTTTGTCAAAGTAACAATAAAAAAAAAATTGGAAAAAATCGGGGCAAGGACTCGCACACCTCCTATATATCCTGAATTTCTAATTTTTAATAAAAGCCACAATTTTCGTCACAAAATTAAAAAAAGCTATCCACCTGTTTTCTTAGTTTAGAATAAAAATAAAAAAAAAAAAATTCGACGAAATCGGTGCAAGGACTCGCACACCTCCAATATATCCTAAATTTAAAAATTTTAATAAAAGCCACAATTTTCGTCAAAAAATTAAAAAAGCTATTCTGCAATTTTCTTTGTTCAGAATAAGAAATGAAAAAAAAATTCGAAAAAAATCGGTTCAAGGATTCGCACATCCCACATATATCCTGAATTTTAAAATTTTAATAAAAGCCACTATTTTCGTCATAAAATTAAAAAACCTGATTCCTGGGTTAGAAATAAGGCTCCTTACGTTAGAAAAACTAAACTAAGATATAAAAAAAGAATTAGACAAAATTGGTTCAAGGACTCTTACATCCCGCATATATCCTGAATTTAAAATTTTAATAAAGCCACAATTTTCGTCATAAAATTAAAAAACCTGGTTGCTGGGTCAGAAATATTGCTCCTTACGTATGAAGAACTTTTCATTGCAAGCGCAGCAAGGACTCATTTAGCTGTCATATATCCTTTTTTCGTAAAAACGATATAATCCCTTTAAAATTCATCCAAACATCACAACTTTTTCTTTATTCAAAATTTAGAAACAAAATTTACATGCATAACCTCCAAAAACCCAAAATTTTTAAATATTAAATAAAATCTTCAATTCTAGTTAAAAAATGGTAGAAATTAGTTATTGAACTGGAAATGAAGCTATTAATATCCGTACTAATTTTCATTTCAATCGAAGCAAGGTTTAAATTTGCTTCAATATATCCGTTTTCTTGAAAACGCTATTTGAAAACCTTGCTACAAAATGTTAAAAAGGTATTTGTGCTTGTATTAACTATTTAAAATTTCATTATAATCTATTTAGTAAAAATAATAAAATAGAACTTCAAATAAAATTCTGTATTACTTAAAAATTTATTAACAGTTTTTTATTACATGAAGATATATTTTTTACGGTTTCTGAAAATTATAAGACTAATTATAAAAACAAAGATATAAAAAAATTCATTACAAAATTTACAAAAAAATAATATGAAAAGATTATTGTTTTGGCATATAAAAAGATGTTTTAATCATCAGTACTTGATTCTTCCGAAGTATATTTATAACTCGAAGAAAAACTTGGTTCATCTGAATTAAAATTGTCGTTTAAAATATATTTCTGTATTTCTTCCCCGTAGGTTATAGCTTTAGTTTTATTTTTACTTAGTTTTCTCTTCGATGACAAAACCGGATCTGATGCTAACAGCAAATGGGTCATTAAATCCTTGTTAGTACTTTCCCTTGATATTTTTCTTGTATGTGCTAACCGTGCTTTTCTTATATGCTTGTGATTTGCTTCCAGTGCTTCCTCAGACAAACAACCTTGCATTTATAAATGTACTATATAAATATTTTACATAAAAATAACCAAAAAAAAAAAAAAAATTCAAAAAATTATATGATTATTATAAAATTATTTGTATATATTTGAGTACAAAATTACAAATTTGTTTTATAACGTATCAGATATATCATAAAACAAAAAAAAAGTAATAAATAAATATAACAGATACGATATTGTTTGCTTAATTTTTAGTACAAATATAATGATTTAGGTGTTACAAAAAACGACAAAAAAACATAATTATCGTCCGATAGGGCATCTTTTTAAATTTTTTTCTAACAGACAAAGGTCAAACCTAACCAGGAAAAGAAAATAAAAAAATACGGAATACATGTATTTTTTAAATATTTTACCAAACTTTAAAATTTTTTTGGGTTTTTACTAAAAATTAGCTAACTTGCAACGCCTATAAACAATAAAACATTTTTATATTGACTTATAAAATTTTTTTTTCTAAATCGAATATATTTTCTTGTTTAAATTAAAAAAAAAACTAATAGTTTTATAACAAAAGTAAAATGTGACAGCTATTATTGCAAACCACCATATTTATAGTTCCAAAACTCAGGTTTAGGGTACAAGTTAAAAAAAAATATATAAAATAGTTCTTGTTAAAAAGGGCAACTTATCTTTAATGTTAATAGTACACATAGGTATAGGCTTTCTAAGAAAAATTAAAAAAAAATTTTTTTTTTACATGTATTTTTTTAATATTCCATCAAAATTTCGTAATAAAAACCTGTGAACAAAAAAAAATATAGTATTTCAAATATACACAAAACTCATATTTTAAATTTTTTTTGCACAAAAAATATTTTTTTTTTATTGAAAATATTCTCAGTAACTTAAATGTGCAAAAATAAGATGTTATCTCAAAAAGTGAATTTTAAGCAATTATTTTTGTAAAACATAAAATCAACAATTTTTTAATAACATTTACATACAAAAATTCTCCGAGTTTGGCGCCCTCTGGTGGCGTCAAAATGAGTCAAATCAAAAAAAAATACATCTTTTTTTTTTAATTACTTTATAATCTGTCGACTAAGGTATCTTTCATCAAAATCTGAGACACAGTTTTATTTTTGATTTTTGCTACGGGACAAAGCACTGTGTGACGGCGGCAAAGTTGATGGCGGTAATGCTGGTGGCGGCAGTGCTGATGGCGGCAGAGCTGATGGCGGCAGAGCTGATGGCGGCAATGATGATGGCGGAGCAGAGATGCTGATGGCGGCAGAGCTGCTGGCGGCAATGTTGATGGCGGTAATGCTGGTGGCGGCAGTGATGATGGCGGCAGAGCTGATGGCGGCTGAGATGGTGGCGGTAATGCTGATGGCGGCAGAGCTGATGGCGGCAATGATGATGGCGGCAGAGATGCTGGTGGCGGTAGGGATGATGGCGGCAGAGATGATGGCGGCAGTGCTGATGGCGGCAATGATGATTTCGGCAGAGATGCTGGTGGCGGTAGGGATGATGGCGGCAGAGATGATGGCGGCAGTGCTGATGGCGGCAATGATGATGGCGGCAGAGATGCTGGTGGCGGTTGAGTTGACTGGCTTCTTAACTCGTCTCTTAACTCCTTCATATTATTTTTTACCTGTTCGTTGTTTGACATCATCAGGGCTTGCATGGCTTGCATTTGGCGGCTGAACTCACTGCGCATCTCGTCCATCTTTTTTTCAAACTCCTGAGACAAATTTACCTCACTACTTGGGGGCAACTGTGGCTGTGAAGGAGTTCTGGGCAACTGTGTCTGTGTTACAGTTCCCGGCAACACATTTACTGGGGCTGTAACTTTCTTTGGCGGTTGTTGTTGCGGCGGTGGCGTACGGTCAGTTCCTCCCATGTCTAACTCGAATGAATCGAACTTTGCTGGTGGAACTCCTTTATTTTTTCGTTCACTAGTTCTCCTAGGCGTCGTGCTATCAGTCATTTACTTGCCTGTAAGAATTTCTCAAAATGGCCGTCCACACAAAGTACAGAACAAGATTTCGCAAAATGGCTGGCCACACAAACTATAGAATAAAATTTGTGGAAAACTCCCACAATACCGGATTCTGTGCCGTAAGCCAGAATAAACATAAACCACAAATAAAGGCAACAAATTATTGTAATATAAAATGTGAATTTTATTAGGTGATTTAAAGTTGTTAGCGTTGAGTTTATTCTCTAAATTTTAAAGTATAAAAATTAGAGGTTAGATTATAAAATTAATAAAATGTATATTACAATTACTTACATAGTTTTTGCTTGACGTCTTGGCACAGAATAACGTGTTTGCAAATTTAAAGAAGTTTTGTTCATGTACCAAGGCAACTAACAAGAACTACATACATACATACATACAAAAGAGCATATAAATGCCTATAAAAAATGTAACAGTACACGACCAATACAAAAAATACAAAATTAATGAGAGACAATTTAGTACAGAATAAAACTCAAGACGGGGTTGCCATCTCCACGACAGAGGGTGTTGTAACCTAATATAGCTTCAAATGTTTTTAGTGCTGGTAATAAAAAAAATTTAACCGGAATATTCAAATTAAACAGGTTCAGAATAGTGTGATCTGAAATCTGAATATCGCCTCCTACCGACTTTGCCAAAAATTTTCTCTTATTAAGAATTTGGGTTTGTTACTAAGCGTGGTTGAATGTAATTTTTTCCTGAGCCTGTATCGTTTACAAATTTCAGTATTTCACCACTCTTCGTTCGTTATATATAATCAAGGTTTTGTTCGAAGCATTCTTGGTCGGCGTCCTCAATGTGGAAGTTTCTTTGGTGTTTATTGAGGTTTTGGCCAGTTTGCTCTTTCGGCCTTTTCCCATAAAACCCGTTTTGAGCCGGGTGGTTCATATAGTTTATGTTTCCGGTACGCATGCTCTGGTCGACCTCCATAGGTTCGGCTCTTGGCTGGGGTTTTGGAGGTAAACAGTTTCGGTGTTGCACCTGCAGGCTGTGATTGAATGGTAGGTAGCCTGAGGTACATTTATATTAGGAGTGTTATAATTAGGTTGTGGTCTAAAATGAAGTTGTGGATAGAATAGTTGGCTACGGTTGTTCATGTTATTAATGGGTTTCCGTTGGGGAATGGGTGGGTTATTACCTTGGTTTCAATTTCGTGAGTAAATTAATGGGTTCTACTCCAACATCCATACAAGATATTTTTTCCAATATCAAGATTAAATGACAATATACCTGGTGGTAGAATTCTTCCACCGAGCTTTTTCCCTGTACCATTGTAGTCATTTGATATTCCAAAGTGGATAAATCCCTTTTGTCTGCATAATGAATAGAAAGACATCTGAAAATTGCAATTTAGGGGTGTATTGCAGGATTCTAGAGCCGTATCCACATGGCCAGTAATTTTATTACGAATGGAACTTAAAATTCCATAATATTTTGGCGAAACCCTTAATGGTTCGTAGACTTTGAGAATACGCTCTACGCTTTTCCTCCAAGAGCCAAATTCTCCTGGGTTTCCGGAAAATTCCCTTATGCAACGAACCACATCGGGGATTTTATCGATGTCACCTAAATTTCCTACATTTGCTGCACTGATCGACATATTCGTTATATCGCTAGTAGTCTGATTTGTATGCTGTCTCAAGGTATTTGTTAGTAATTAAGTTCTCTAAATTCGCTAGGTTTATATGGTTATTTTCGGAATTGGACATTTTGCTAATAAGTACTTTGCTATCAAATAATTTACTGATTATATTCTGTTATTATAATTTTTTTTTGTGTGGATCCTAGTGATGGATAGATCCAGCAAAGTCCTTTTTGTTTGCATTACTAGGGCACTTGAATCTCTTCTTATTCACTTTTATTCACACTTCACTGTTAATTAGATCTGGTGTGTATATTTATTGCGTTCTTTGGTTGAAGCGAATACCTTTTGCTTTACACTTGAGATTTTTTATTTATTTTTTTTTTAATTTTAGCTCGGGCGCCAGTTAATTATTTGTTAAATGAATACACTTTCATTTTTATGGTCTAGTTACAGACTGAAGAGTAGCCCTCTTAGTCTGTTGCTTTTATTAAAAATATAAAATAAAATATTACAAAATATGCCGATTCAAATTATTGCAAAAAAATATTAAAATATGCTGATAAATATTTGTCACAATTGTTATTGAAAAAATATTAAAATATGCTGATAAATATTTGACACAATTTGTCACGAACCACCCTCGTATGAAGATGGCACTACTGATGAACTGCGACACTGGCAACTAACAATTATGCGCAGCTATGGCTCGTCGGGCATGGGCGGGTGTTCATTTGCAGTCATCATATAGTATACACAGTTAAGTGTACCAGTGTACCACTAAAATAAAAAAACCAATCAAAATTGCAGGGGCTCTGAAACCAAGTCATATTGTCCGCTAAAAGTAATGGATTACGCTGTAATTAATCCCATGGCTCCCTCCCTCAGTATTCCGAGAATACCGAACCGTAGTATCCAAAAGCCAGAAATTCATCGATCACCCCTAAATCTATGTTCCACTGACGCATACCTTACCTTATCTTCACTATTTAATCAGCCATTATTCTTCAGATAAACAAAATTTGAAATTTATCTTTAACAAATGTAATAGTCAACAATTTATTCATATTTTCCTGAAATTATCAATTTTTAACCTAAAATTTGCTTAAGGCATATAATACAAAAATTAACGAACGATAAATAAGCTTAAACGACTAGCTTATTGTTAGCTTAAATTGAACTTCAAAAATAATTATGTCTAAACCTTAGTTCATAAAAAACAGACCAAAAACGTCTGACGTACGATAAAAACGACAAAAAATAACCTACTTTAGCGCTAATGAAGGTTAAATTTCGATGGTCCAAAATAATGACCTTCGTACCGCAATTCTTATAATTTATAAAATGATATGGGTATAAACAATTTAAACAATACTGAGTGTTATGATCACTTTAATAAATAGTTGTATGAAAACGATTTTGATTTTTAAAGAATCTTATAATTTTATGAAAATATACTCTAAAATCTTTTTATCTAAATTATTTTAATAAAAATTTAACTTTGTTAAAATTTACAAAGTTCTTTGCGACACTTAAATATGATTTTAGGTTTTGGTACACTACATTAATCAAAAGTAATAATTATGATTTCAAACGATATCGAAAATAAATTCCGAAATAACTTTAAACTTTACTCCCCCGTTTATTTAATTTACCGACAGATTTACATTTACTTATTAAACGCGAATATCCTTTAGTCCAAGCAAAAATGAAACTTAGTCGCTGAAAGCTTGCGTTTGCATCCCTATTGGTTGTGTTAACAATTTTGACCAGTGGTCTTGATTTTGAGACTATGGTGTTCGCTATGAATATTCCATTCTGAATTATTTGACTCGGAATTAGCACATTTTCCTCATCAGTTTGAATGTTAACGTGACGAATTACCTCAGATCTTGCAGGCAATGAGATCGAGTTAACTTGTGGCGCACAGCGCATTGCTATTGCAATGTGTTGTGGAAGATTACCAGATCTCAGGACTAACCAATCTTGGTCATCCTGGTAATCCAGAAGACATTTATATTCACGCAGAAAATCCATACCAATGATTCCATCAGAAGGAATCTGGAAATCATCCTCGACCACATGAAATGTATGCGGTATTAGGAGTTCCTCAAATTTCAAATCAGCATGAATTTTACCAAGGGTAGTTGTTAATCCTTGGCCAAGGCCACTTAATCGCGTCGTTGTAGTCTCATCTATTTGTCCGTTTAGGATTTGTCCGATCTTTATTATAGAAATATCCGCTCCCGTGTCAACTAATAGTGTTGATTTTCGATTATTCAAAGATGTTCTACAGGGAAGATACACTCAAAAAAATAAGTTAGTAGAAAAGTTAGTAAAACGTCTTGTAAATCAGGAATACTATTTTTTAGCAAATATTTTTGCTAAAACCGTGTTTTCAGCTAAAATTTTTGTTATACTTATTCAGCACTTAACTGTTTTATACTAATGCTTTACTAATATACTAATGTTTTACTAATTAATTTTGCTAAAAAAAATTGTGCTGATAAGCAGATGTCGCGGCATGTCAAGATGTAGTAGAGAAGAGGAAAATGATACTAAAAAGGACAACTCTAATAAGACAATTAAAAAAATCAACCATAAAAAAAACATATACAGACATGTAGACAGAGTAAAGCAAAAGACAAAGACACACATCTTAGGTAGATTTGTATGGTTCCTTTTTCTTATTGCAAAAAAAGGGTTGTTTTTTTTTCGTTTCGTTTGTTTTTGTTTATTTTTTCGTTTCGTTTCTAGAATTATCTTCGGCAGTTTCGTCATTGAAAAGATAGCATCATTAAGACAACCATTGATGTAAGTAGTTGAGAGAAAATTTTTGTTATGTTATATATACTTATTTCTATATATTTTCAGATATTAAATTAATTAATGTCGTCAATGTGGGAATATGAAAATTTTTATATTTCGTAATTATTGTAAATTATTTTTAAAAGAATCACAAAAATATGTTTTATGATTTTCAGTAAATATTTTAACTAAATTACAATTTTTTTACAATTTTTTTGCGTTTTTTTCAGTCTACTAAAATTCAGCAAAAAATTTATTAATTTTTACCAACGCTTTTTTATTTGTAATCTACTAAGTGTTAGCAAAACTTTTGCTGAATCTACAAATTTTGTTGCTAAAAATCAGCTCGCTGATTTTCAGCAAAAGATTTTGCTGACATTAGCAATTTTTTTGCTAGCATCCTCCTGACTAAAATTTTGCTGACTCAGCAAAATTTTTTGCTGACTTTACAAACTTTTTTTTTTGAGTGTAGCTATAGAGATTCAAATTTATATTGTATATTGTGTGGTTTAATTCAGGGGTACCAGTTCGTTTCCCGAAATGTTTTCGGTAACGTGTCGCACATTGTGTCGGGATCCGTTGTTATTTGAACGGTTCCGCCCACGGTTGTTATTGTAATTATTATTATTGTTATTATTGTTGTTGCCATTGTAATTATTATTACGGCCATTTCCGCGATTATTGCCATTTCTATAGCCGGATCTATTGTTATTTGACCGATTTTGGCGATTATTGCCATTACGGTTTTGAGATTTATTCTTCGTAAATAGAACGGAGTTTTGCTGCCCGTAAGCTTCCGTGCAGCTATTGACGAATTTTGCAGTCACTTCGTTCATATTTGAAAAGGTTCCTGATTCCATGACCAGTTTAACCCTTTCATTTGTCGCATTCTTTGTAATCGCTTTAACTGCCGCTTGGGTCGAGTACCTCTGGGCCAGTTGTTGTGGGAGGCCATCTGTAATATAGGCACTCTCCAATGATTTGGTTAGGGAGTCTATTTCTGCCACGTAGGTATTGGCGTTTTTGCCACCTTGACGGACATTCATCAATTTGGTCGATATGACTTCGACCGACTCACCTTTGACAGTTCCTTTTAATGTAGTTATAACCGCATTAATTGTGGTTTCATTCGAAACTAAATTTCTGGCTGAGCCCTTTAGTTTCGTTTTAATTAAATTTACCGCCACGGCCTCATGGGTATCCTTTACGGAATCCAAGACTGTGAGTGCGTCGAGGAAACCCTGTAAGTTTTCCGGTTTACCATCGAAATCTGGTAAAAGTTTCGATGCCAAACCGAGAAATTCCGTTATCGTTTGCGGCATGGTGGCTTCCGTAATGTCCACCGTATTATTGACAGTGCCGGGCAACGGGGAAGTCTCTATATTGACTTCCTGTTCAATAACCTGTAGATTCAATCCCGGACCAGTCTGAGTGTCCGTAAGAACCACCGTTCCGTGGGAAGTTGGAGGTAATTTTGTCTCGGTCTTGGTGTCCCAATACGTTACCCTATCGTGCAGTGACAGTGGTAACTCTATGCTCAGGTTCCTTCGCGCTAATAACTTAGAAAGTTTATCGCGGACGTCGGTGAAAAAAACCTCAGCCGATAGCCGGTGAGCAGTGGTAAGACGAGGGTAGTGTTCGTCAAGTAATGCCCTAATCTGTTCGAATCGGGTGAACAAATTACCAAGATGCTCTTCCACTGTTTTCTCCCCCGTGGGTCTATCAGTATTCAAGCACTTGTATGAACGATCGAAGTGTTCTTTTATAAGCCTTGCCTTTGTAACTATTTGTTGCCAGTCCATATGGTTGGCATATCAAAACTCGGTAAATTATGGCCAACACTCATTAAGGCTATCATACTGTCGTTGCCAGTAATGTCAATTTAAAAAAAAAATTTTCACAATAATATATTCCACTGTGGCAGCAAATTACTGCTGAATAATCCGTATATAATAAGGACATTTCCCAAAAGTAAAATTCACTAGACAAAATCTAATTTTCCAAAACTCCCTTCTAGTTAGTAAGAAGTTCAAAAAGAACATGGGGGAATTTTCCCAAGAAAATATTCTTAGATTCACGTATTAAAAAAAATTCCGTTAGTATCCCCCAAAAAAAAAAAAAAATTCTAGATTTTATCGATGCCGTTTCCTAAGGACGCGGCCCTTGCATAATTCTTCCTCAACGACCTCTTGTGTAACTGGTACAACGTCGTCAGGAATTGTAATGCCAATATGGATATTATGATTATCAAGTAAATAACTGGAAGGTGTACTTCCACAGTTATTTCGTTTATGACATTCGCGTTGGGGTTCTCGATTTTCGAATCGCGATTCCCCATTTTCAATTCCGTTCAAATAATCTTGTTAGTATTCAGAAATTTTCAAAAAAAATCAGTCACTCGGTCTTTTGGTGACTGGATAATTTATACTACACTGAGGGAGTGTCACGTATGAATCACCCCAGTTAGTAGAAATAAAAAAAAATTTGTTGTTAGTAATAGGTTTAAAACTTAAATATTTCATTATTTTTTTTGTTTGTTTAGCTTATTTTAAATTAAGTTTTCAATTTTATAAATTTTAATATAATTTTAATTAAAAAAAATTCTAATAATACAAAAAATTTTGGGTATTCTTACTGTTTTTCTTTTTAATTGCATTTGGTTGTCTGTTGTCGTTGAGGATTTACTCCAGTTGGTAAATTATTTTGTTGATTTCATTGCTGACGTTGTTGACTGTTGTTGCTGTTGTTGTCCGATGGTGTTTAGGCCACACCATCCTTGGAGCAACCAGGCTTGTTGCCCCGGCAATGTTTTGGATACATTGCTTCTTAAAATATTTTTGTTTGAATTGATGCACAAAACGTTTATTTATTTCATTATATTTTGCTAATATGATAATAGTTTTTTTTTTTTTAGATTTAACGCAAATCAAATTTGTTAAAAACTTTTCCCTTCTCCTGGCAGGATCGCCATGATATGTAAAATGATTGCAAAGAAAATAACCGTCGTGTTTTAATTGCTTTTTAATAAATGATCTTTATTTATTTTAATTAACTTAAAGCTACCTAAATTATATTTGGTGGGTAACCAACGATTGAGTGGTTCCCACAGTTAGTATAATGAAGGTGTCAAATTAATCAACCAAAAAAGTACGGCTTTTAGCCAATCACAATTAAGTGTCAATTACAGACAGTGATTGCTATTGTCCGACAATGTTGACTTATTAATTACACTACAATCATATCCTGAAGATTTTTTTATTATTTAAAGTATTTATTTCCGTTTTGGTTTCATTTGGGCAGATAATTTTCATTGGCAAATCCATTTGACAGGCAACATCTAAGAAACTCAGAAAGTCACTGTCATTTTCATTGATGCATTGAGGCTTAAAAGTTTCTTCCAAGTGTTTGGCAAAGGCTGTAGATTTTTGAGCATCAGTTCTGCACCATAAGCCATCAGCATTTTTGATAGGAACGTTTGTTTTCGCAGGGCGTTTGAGATATTTAGTGGCGTTGTAGAGCTCATGTTCCTTGGATTTATTTTGAGGTTTTAATTTCCTAAGGTACCGACTAGTATTTTCGTTTCTTTCTTTCGCCAAGAATTCCGAGCACAGTTTAATAACAAGATTCCAGTTAGATTTGTCTCTTGGATTTCTGGTACGATGCCAGACTCTTCTTAGCCGTCTGGATTGTCGAATTAATTCTTTTGCTGTTGCTGAAGCTTGAACTTTAAGGCCTTGGTTCTGAGAAGGTTGTATAGCTGGGGTTGACAAAACTGCTGCTTCGTGAATTAATGATGTGAATGATTCGACAGCATCGTCTAAATCAACTCCCGTTTTTATTGCAACATTTAGGTTTAAATTGTTTTCTATCCGTTCACTAAATATACTCAAGTTTGTGTTACGGTTAATTAATTTTACCTTTTTAGGTGTTATCTCAACATTGACATTATAGTTGACAAGAAGTGGTGTATGATCAGAATTTAAGTTGTCATCATTAGTAATGTCAAGAGAGTGTCTAGAAATACCACAATATACAACAAAATCAAGAAGATCCGGTATTTTATTAGAGTCAGTGGGCCAATAAGTTGGTCTACCTCCCGATAAAGTATTTGAGTTATTTTGCGAAATGCACTTATATAAATTCGAACCCTTAGGATTAATTAGCCTTGACCCCACCAAGGATGTTTTGCGTTATTATCCCCACCAACAATGAAATGAGGACCCAAAGCCTTAAAAAAGCTTTCATAATCAGAGCAACGAACACTATGTTTTGGAGGAAAATATATTGAATAGATATTAAATGGCCTATTATTGCAAATCAGTTTAACACCAGCTGCTTGTATATAGTCTTTTCGGCATTCTTCTGCAATTTCATATCGAATTGCAGATTTTATGAATAAACCAGCTCCAGCGTGAGCTTTTATTTTTGTATAAGACTTGGTAGTTAAATGCGTTACAGAAATAAGAAAAATGTCAATGTGTTTCACTTTCAAAAAATATTCGATTTCTTTTAATTTGTTCATTAGTCCGTTCGCGTTCCATATTGCTAATCTTAGATTAATTTGCATAATTTGTTTATAAGGAGTGACATCATGTTCATTAGTGTATTTGTTAATTCAATTTGTTTATGAAGAAGTGTTTCAATATTTTTCATAACGTTATTGTTTACATTTATAGCACTGGCATACGTTTCACCAGCATTGATGTTGTTAGATTCAGTATTTTTGTTGCTGTGATTATAATTGAAATTCGTTTTCAAAGGAGGAAAATCGTTTCTGTTCATTTAAAATTGATTTTGAAAAAATGGTCGTCTTTCAGCTAATCTCTTCCTTAATAGTGTTTGGTAAACTTCGCATCCCCTATAACTAGTAGTATGTTGTTTAAGCAATGTACGCACCTAGGAGGAGTTTCGATTAACTTTGGGCATTCTGGGGATGGATGACCTAGTCCACATTTTACGCATACAAATGGCCTCTTGCAATAAGTTTTTGTATGTCCATATTGCTGGCAACGGTGACATTGAACAATATCGTCTGTGCTTTTAGGAGCTTCTCTCTGTACAATGCAGTGATTTATTTCACGTATTTCAAATAAAGGGTGGTTAAATTTCAAGGGCCGATGTTGATTTTGAATAAAACAAACTATTTAGGAAATTATTGTAATTTTATTTTATTATGATATATTGGTATTACTCAATTATGTATGGAACAAAATATCGGCCAAATGGGCGCCGCGACCACGGCGGCACACCTCCATCCGATGGTCCAAATTTTCGATGACGCTGAGGCATAATGGAGGTTCTATGCCGTTAATGTGCCGAATTATCTCATCCTTTAGCTCTTGAATTGTTGCTGGCTTATCGACGTACACCTTTTCTTTCAAATAACCCCAAAGAAAAAAGTCCAACGGTGTCAAATCACATGACTTGGCGGCCAATTGACATCGCCATTACGTGAGATAACACGGCCATTGAATTTGTTGCGCAAAAGAGCCATTGTTTCGTTAGCTGTGTGGCAAGTGGCACCGTCCTGCTAAAACCACATATCGTCCACATCCATATCTTCCAATTCGGGCCATAAAAAGTTCGTTATCAGCTCACGATAGCGAACACCATTCACAGTAACTGCCTGACCGGCCTCATTTTGGAAAAAATACGGCCCGATGATGCCGCCAGCCCATAAACCGCACCAAACAGTCACTCTTTGTGGGTGCATTGGTTTTTCGACAATCACTCTTGGATTCTCATTCGCCCAAATGCGGCAATTCTGTTTATTGACGAATCCACTGAGGTGAAAATGTGCCTCATCACTGAAGATGATTTTCTTCGAAAATTGATCATCCACTGTTGCCATTTCTTGCCACCATTCTGCCCATTCACGACGTTTGGAATGGTCAAGAGGCTTTAGTTCTTGAGCCAATTGCACCTTGTAAGCGTGTAAATGCAAGTCTTTATGCATAATGTTCATCAACGACGAGCGTGAGAGGTGCAATTGTTGGGCACGACGACGAGTTGAGGTGGACGGCTCTTCAGCCACACTATCGCGAACAGCAGCAATATTTTCTGCAGTACGAGCTGTACGAGCATGCACTGGTGTTCACACATCTTCTACAGACCCGGTTTGCTCGAATTTTTCCACGATTTTTGCGATTGAACGCACATTTGGACGATCAAATTGACCAAAAAAAATCACGAAGTGCACGATATGCATTTTGATTTGAACGCCCATTTTCATAATAAGTCTGGATAACTTTAACACGTTGTTGGATTGTGTATCTCTCCATGGTTCAAATTGAGTAAGTCTGAAATAGAGAAATGTCAAATAAAATTCGGAAAAAAACTTGGCGTTTAGGTGTGGTTCACATTCAACATCGGCCCTTACAATTTAACCACCCTTTACCTTTTTATTGTTTGGGCTCGGATCAATATCCACATAGAACATTGGTAATGGACTTTTGGTAACTCACTTTTCACATTTGTAATATACCTAACAAAATGACCTTTAGAGATAAGATCTGCTTTAATATCTGATTCTTTAGTCGAATGATGTAGACCTTTAATTGCAAATCTAAAAGAGCGCTCACTTTTTAACTGATACGTGTGATAACTCAAATTATTATTATTAAAATATTTAGTTAATGTACGATAAGAATCAACTGTTTTTACATTGAGTTTGACTTGACCGTCATTTAAACCTTTATAATTAAATTCATTATTGGCAATCACACTACTTACACATTTTATCATTTGATTTATGTTAGTAACATTATTAATAAATATTGGTGGCGGCTTTGAAAAAGTTTCAGGTACTTCATCATTATCATCATTAAGGTCTTCTTTATCTTCGGCAAGTGCAGCAAATTTATTGCTGTTAGAACAGCTTCGCTCTTCAGAATTCTTTTGCTTTTTTTGAATGTTTGTTGTTTTAATAACCTTTTTACGTTTTGATGTTACATTCTGCCAGTTAAGTAAATTATCATCACTTGAATTACTTTCGTCTTCACTTTCTGCAATCATTGTATTGACTGCTAATCCCTATATCAAGTGTATAGGATTAAGAAACACTAATCCACTTGTTTATTTAAGTTACACAAAATACGTCTGCTTACTTTGAATAACTCAATTTTGAAATTTAAAGCTAAAAATTTAAAGCCAAAACTCAAATTAAAAGTTAAAGTTTAAATTCGAAATTAAAGGCTAAGCCAAAAACTAAAGGCTTTAATCTAAATTAAAGGCTAACCCATTTGCAGAATTAGGAACCTTGTTTGGTATTTACCATACAATTTTAAATTTAACTTATGTGTTTTTTTTTAATAACCAATTATAACGATCCACTTTTGGTATCCAATGTACACAATAGGATTCCCGATTTTAAAATTAGTTTTCCCTTTTTTTCTTAACAACTTATGATCTTTATCCCGGTAAGATAGATTAAACGTACTTTTTTTATATGTAAACAAATTACGAACTGAATGTTTGGCCTTAATTAGGGTATTTAATTTTGTTTTAGAAATAAATTCAAAATAAAATAGCTACTCAAGAATCTACTCTTTTACTTATCTGACATTGTTTCAATTGATGACGTAAATTTACAGCTGCAATGATGAGTGTAGAATTAAAGAACGTTGATCCAAAAGAAATCAATACACGACGATAGTTTTTTTTTTTTTGTTTGCTGTCCACTTGTACGAGTTTTGTTGTTTTTGTTTTTTTTTTTTGAAAACTTATATTTTTCAGCTGGATCTTTCACACCATCACATGCAAATATTTCACGTTCTACACAAAAACACAATTGTTTCCACTGCTGTTCTTGTTGCAACGAATGTATTCCAATAAGATTTTGTTGCAAAATTTAACTTTATTTTGTTCTGCCACTTAACCCTTAAATGCACCGTGTATCTTTAAAGATACAACCATTCAAAAAATTCCTACGTCTATAGTTTTGGTTCAATTTTTTTCAAATCGGTTCGATATTATTTAGAATGTTATAGGTCTTCAAAAAAAAAATATTTTTTACTATTTGTCATACTTTTTAAAAAAATTATATACAAAATCAAAAAAAAAATTTTTTGAAAAATTAAATAAACACAATTTTTACTGGGTAACTTTTAGGAACAGGTAAATAATTTTGATTAGGAAAAAATACTGACTTGTTTCAAAACATGTCCTTTAGTGATTTTTAGTTGTTCAAAAAATGTTCCATCATTCGGCACCTTACTGGGTCACTTTATTTGGTTGTATCTTTAAAGATACAGTGTGCACTCCCTGCATGTTTCTGATTTCCGTTAAACATAACTTTTTGTGCTACGCTTTAGTATATTTTCATATATATTTTGTTCTTTACAAGAGCAAGTTGACTTTTTAGAGCTTAGGAATAAATTTACATGATTGTCTATTGTTTTAATTATAATTTATAAATAATATCCATTATAAGCCAAAGACCATTTGATGAATTGTTAGCCATGTCGTCATTCATTCGAGTTGGAAGAGTTATGATGACTGATGATGACGTCTGTGAATTACTTTATAATAGCGAAGATGTAGGTGACGACAGCGTCGATGACATTGATGACGAAAGCGACGATTTAAATGGGGCGGAGGGGAAAGAGATGGGGGATAATTCTCAAAGGGCAGGACTTTTCGAGTTGATAACTGATGAAGATGATATGAATCAGAACGAAATTGACCTCAATACATCCGTTCAGGATTGCTTTCTTGAGATGATCAATGATGATACTGATTTGATTGACGCGGAATCGAATAGTATCGAACAGCTTGATTCTGAGCCATCTTCATCTGGTAATATTCCATCTACCAGACTTACAAATACTTGGAATGAATTTCCATCCGAATTTCGAAATGAAGAAATAAATTGTAAGTCTTCTGAATTTGAGAAAGTAATATGGAAGAAAGGTAACTTGCAGTTTAATGACCAGCAAGTGAGATTTAGAGGTGACAGTAGTTTACCACAAAACATAATGGATTTGGAAACACCATATCAAGTTTGGAGCTTTTTGTTTCCTGAGACTTTGGAACAACATATAGTTGACGAAACAATAAGATATGCTGGACTTGAGGAGGCATTTCATTTCGATATATTTGAATTACGAAAATTTATTGGAATAATTTTTTACATGACATATCATAACCTTCCAAATGTAAGAGATTATTGGTCTGAAAAGTCGACCATTCCGTAAATGTAGTGAAAAATCAAATGAGAAGTACTTACCAAACAAACCGAAAAAATGGGGCTTCAAGCTCTTCGTCATTTGTGATACTACAGGATATGGATATAAATTTGAAGTATATAGTGGAGCGCCGGATACACCAAAACTTGGTGAACCGGACCTTCAACCTTCGGCCAATATAGTGGTCCGGCTGGTTAGAGAAGTACTGAAATTTCAAAACCACATAATATATTTTGACAACTATTACACTACCGTTGCATTAGTAGTGTATTTGCGAACACTAGGCATACTTTCAGGTGGTACTATTCGACGTAACAGAATAAAAAATTGTAAGCTTCCCGACGAAAAAGTAATGCAAAAGTTCGAGCGTGGTACCAGTCATGAGTTTATATGTAATATTCATGGAATTGATGTGTCTTCTCTGTCCTGGAAAGACAACAGGATTGTCAACTTGCTATCTACCTATGTTGGAGTAAAACTGGTATCAACCAGCATAGGAATTGAAATGGAAGAACCATTAACCATTAAGAGATTTGACAAAAAGAACAAAACCGTCAAAATGATTCCATGTCCTCAAATTATAAAGGAATATAATAGGCACATGGGTGGTGTCGATTTAATGGACATCTCCATGGTCCGGCATAAGATAGCTATGAAAAGCCGTAAGTGGACAAATAGGGTGTTCTATCACCTTTTGGACATGACAGTTGTAAATTCCTGGCTCTTATACAAACGAATAAAAAAAAAATCGTCAAAGATTTAAGGCTATGAGGTTGATTGATTTTAAATTGGAGATAGCTGATACCTTATTCTCCTTTAAATCGGTACAACCTCCAGCTCGCGGACGCCCTCGTATTGAAGCACAAATTCAAGAAAAACGCCTCAAACCCAATTACCATATGCCGCCTCCGAAGGATACCAGATTGGACAGGATTGACCATTGGACAACCATTGATAAGAAGGGTAGATGCAAATTTCCAAACTGCTCAGGACAAACAAGGATGTATTGTACCAAATGTAAAGTTAATTTGTGTTTAACTGCAGAAAAAAATTGTTTTTATAATTATCACAGTTCTTAAAAATGTAATTTATTGTATTAATTGCTTTTATATATTTATATAAATAAATTTACAAAATGTGTATGTATTATTTTTATTTTATTTATGTTTTTGCTTATTATTTTATTTTTCAGTGTATTTTTAATAAAAATGTATTAAAATAGTTTTAACTTTTTAAAATAAATGAATTAATAAAAATTTCATAACACATTTCTTTTATTTTGATTTATTTTCACAGGAACTTTAGATATGGGTAAATGCACATTGTATCTTTAAAGATACAACCACTTTTTTTTAAATAACTTTTAAAAAAAACAATTTTTTGAAAAACTAAAAACGCATTTTTTGTTTTTACTCAAATCTACATAAAATATATTTTTTTGGTCAAAATCGGTGGCCTTGTGCATTTAAGGGTTAAACGATCCCTTGTTAAAAAAAACTTTACACTTTTTGTTGCTGTACAGCGGCCAAAATAATCCCAAGGATTTATATTGTTGTAATTTTTTTTTTTTTTATGTTGAACCAACACTCAGGGGATGCCCCTACTAATGTATTGCATTGTGTTGATATCAGGAAAATAGGTTATGGGGAGGAGGAAAGAGGGAGTAGTGTTTGTGGACATTTGAGTTGAATTTTTCTAAATTGTAATTTGCAGGGAAGACTTCCGCAGGGAGACAATTCCACATACGGCTAGTGCGACTGAAAAGCGAGTTTTCTCTGTAATGCGTTGTGCGATTTGCCGGGCTATAGACAACAAACGGATGAGATCTACTTGACAAGCGGGTAGTACGAACAGAGACCCGGTCCCTCGGGATGAGTCGGCTTATCTCAGCAGAACACTTCCCATGGTAATATCTATAGAACAAAGTCACACAACCCACATTCCGACGATGCTCCAACGAGTCAATAGAGTTCGAAACCCTACTGTCGTTGATAAGCATCAACGCTCTCCGTTGCACACGGTCCAGAAGCCCCAAAATAGACTTTGAAGCACCTGCCCATATATGGGATTTATATTCCATCTTCGGCCGGATGTAGGTGGTATAAATAGTAAGGAGATCAGATGGGGTGAAGTATTTCTTACACCGGTTTAGAAAACCAAGACACTTGAAAGCTTCTTTCGATACTTGAATAATGTGATCTGTCCAACGGACATCACACTGTATTCTCATGCCCAGAACATCAAGAGTATCTGAATCCTCAATAACGATCCCATCCATATACACAGATGACGTGCTTGAGTCCACAGACCTATGGGTCAACAAACATACAACGTTGAGTCTTACGAGCATTAAAATCGACCCTGTTCGCACGACCCCACTCTGAGATTATCGAAAGGTCATGATTGAGTGTGTCATTCATAATCTGTCTTTTGCCCCCGACCTCCACATGGCTTGGCCTTCGATCGAAGGAAAAAGAATGACAAATGTTGCTGTCATCTGCAAAGGAGTAAATAGGATTGATAGTTCGACCAAGGAGGTCATTAAGAAAGATGAGAAAAGAGATGGAGAAAGAACAGAGCCCTGTGGTACCCCTGAACATAACTGAAACTCGTCGGATAAGACCCCATCTATAACAACACGTATAGTACGATCTCTGAGAAAACTTGAGATAAATCGAGAGAAATCATTACCTACACCAAAGCAATTAGTTTTGATAACAGTGCGCCGTGCCACACACGATCGAACGCCTTGGAAATATCTAGAGCAACTACCTTGTTCTCACCAAACATGTGAATAGACCGACTCCAACATTCAGAAAGGAACGCCAACAGATCTCCCGTAGAACGAGTTCTACGAAAGCCATACTGTCGATCACTAATAAGTGAGTTGGCCTCCAGATAATTTACAAGATGGTAGTTGACCATGCTCTCCATCACCTTCGAGAGCCCAGAACATATTGCAATTGGGCGGTAATTTTCAGGGTTATTAGCCGCACCCTTTTTGGGGATTGGTTGAACATTGGCAACCTTCCAGCACGAAGGGAAGACACCTGCACGGTATGAAGAGCTGAACAGGTTAGCCAATGGACGAGCTAGCGTCGAAGAGCACTGTTTCAGTACCAGTGCTGGTATGCCATCCGGTCCCGGTGACTTGTTTACGTTGAGATCCGCAAGAACCCTTTTAACGGCACGAGCTCGAAAGAATATCGTGGGCATAGTACAGGATACCCGCCCAAGCTCGGGCAGTGGTTGATTGCTCTCCGGCAAAAGTGAATTTCTCGCAAAAAGATCAGCCAATAGGTTAGCTTTATCAACCGGATCAGTGAATGCGTGGTCATCCTTTATAAGAGTTGGAATAGATGAACTAGCATTATTCCTTACTCTTTTAACAAATGACCAAAAGCTCTTACTGCCCTTAGGAGCAGAAAGAACTTTAGCACGAAGACGCTGTTCGTACAGAAACTTTTCGCGACTTAGTACTTTGGCACAAGCCTTTCTCGCCTGTTTGCGTAGCAATTCAGTATTGGCGTTTTTGTTATTACGCCAATTACTACCTCTCTGGATCTGACTGCGGTACTGCAAGTCTGGTTAAACCAACACTTATGTCTTGCTTTAGCCGAAATGCGCTTTGATGGAATGAATAACTTCATTCCAAGCACGATTATGTTCTCCACCATTTTCGCGGCGGCATCAACATTTTCATCAAGAAAACACAGTTTCCAGTTGAATTGCCGATAAAAATCATTAAGTTCAGCCCAACGAGCCTTTTCATAGATAAATACTGAGCGTTTCGTAGCTGAATTTGAAACGCGCCGAAGTTCGGAGTACGAAAAGGAAGCGGAAATGGTGCAGTGATCCGAATTTCCGAGAGGTACTAATACCCCCACATCATATTTGTCCGGGTGTGAGGATAGAAAAAGGTCGAGGATGTTTTGGACTTGCCCTTCAACACTCGGAATGTGTGTTGGTTCATTCACTAACTGCGCAAGATGGTTATGCGCGGCGAAGAGCTCAACGTATTGGCCCTCGGAAGTTGTATGACTCGAATGGCGAAGCCAGGACGAATTGTGAACATTGAAATCACCAGCAACAACGATTTCACTGTCCGGGCAATTCTCCAGAATTCCAGATATTGTGTGGGAAAGGGCGTCGAAACCATCAAGGGAGGCCGCCGTTTCCATGTTTGGGCTTCTATAAATAAACCCGAAATGCAAAATGTGTGACCTGATCCTCACCTTAACCCAGAGGGAGTTAAATTGAGGATCATTAGAGTTTAAATGTTGCTGAAACTGGTACACAACATTTTCGCGTATGTACCTTACAAGGCCCCGGTGAAAATAAAAAGAGGATAGAGTGCGATAGCCAGGTATATGAAAATCCTGAGGATCAGTTTTTTCACACACCTGAGTTTCACTTAAGGCGAAAATATCAGGCCGATGTAAACATATGTGGGCATATACAGAGAAGAAGTTCGCCCTCAGTCCGCGTATATTGCTGAAGTCTATTCTAAACCGACCTGTCATCACAATAAATAAAAATATCAAGGCAATATCTTACGTTAGTACAATTAACAATATTTGGTTGTTTTTTCTCCAAATAAATTCAATTTTGTATTTAGAATTTGTTTTTAAAACCATTCGCTATTTGACACACAAGTTTTCTGACCAGCACTTTTGAACACCGTTTCTCCTTCTTCTGTTTGTACATCAGTGATGACAACGATGTTCAATATTTTTGTGTTTTAGCGATTTTTTTTTTTAACGTGCAAAACTATTTTTGTTTATTACCGGCTTAATAGTTTTAATTTGGTAGTAATACCATTTCTAAAAAAAATGAAAACGCGTTTCGGTTTTTATTTTTTTTATTTTTTATTTTTTCTTTTTTTTTAGCTGTTGCTTTATTTGATGATAGTTTTTAACAAACTGTATATTACAATTTTTTCGTATATATTAATTATAATTTAATAAAAATATGCTTAATTGCTAAATATTGATATTTTGCATACGGGAAACTTAAATAGGTTGACATAAAATGCTTTTATTAATTATTAGGAATTTTACAAAGAGTAACGAGCCATTATTTTAATGGGTCGACAAACTTGTTAATAACTGGAAATTTAAATAGGTTGACAAAAAATGCTTTTAATAATTATTAGGAATTTTACAAAGAGTAACGAACCATTATTTTAATAGGTCGACAAACTTGTTGATTCCTAAGAATTTTAGAGTGTAAACAAAATTAATAATTTCGAAATTCCAATGCAAAACATCAATAGTGTGTAAAATAAAATCACTTGCGATTTTATTTTACATTAAAGTAAAATAAATAAAATTATAATATTTATTTATATTATAATTTTATTTGGTGTTATCGTAACTCTTAATGCCGGATTTAGCTGGATTTAATTAAATAAAATTTATTTTTACATTACCAATAAAATTGTGGCTATGAAACTACAGTTGTTCTGACGACGGTGTTGTGCGTTTAAAACTTGTACTGGTATGCACTTTTATATAATATAAATGTAAAATTTATATCAATAAACGATTTTTTCCGGTAACGATCAGCGATTTTTTTTTGTTGTGGGGTATTACAAAATTCCATTGCTTTTGCTGTTTATCAGCTACATTTTCTTTTGCCAATTATTAAGGGTGTTCCACTGAAAACAATGTGGCGAGACCACCTGCCGTCTTGAAATATAATTCCACGGTCTTGTGCCGTAATTTTTCACAAAATTACTACGGATTAATCCGCAACTTTACTTCAAAACGCAAATAAAGGTGTTTACTATTGCTGATGGCCGCCACATTCAAAGAAACACGGCATAAAAAGTTTACGCCTTATTCAGCAAATTTTAATACCCGAATTTCCAACGCCCATAAGTGTAAATCCAACGCAGATCACCAATATATAAAATTTAATAATCAACGATCCAAAGAAATACGTGTGACCTGCACTGCCATTACCGGAAGAAAGAACGATTATCAAAATTGACTTTTGGCATTTGACATTTGTCAGCCAGTGCAGCCAACCTTGAAAAATGCAAAGTGCAATGAACCGTAGCCAATTTTGGTTTTAATAAATACAACACTGCACTTCCGTCCAGCAGAGTTGTATTTAAAAGAAAACATTTAAATGGCAATGCTACCAAGTCAAAAAAAAAAATTAAATAAATTCCTAAAAATGTAGATCGGTACAAATTATTACTGAAAAAAATATTAAAATGTAGAAATATGCTGACAAATGTTTGACGCAATTAATTGTTTTAATAAAGTTTTTCTTTATGGTAAGAATTGGTAATTTGAAATTAAGCAAAAATAAAAAGAACTTGTAGGAAGTAAAAGTTTATTGCACTTAAAGTGTGCAATCACTTATTTAATTAATTGTCATACCCATAACTTATACAGGGTGGGGCAAAAGTCACGAGGGGGCTTAATACAATCATAACTTTTTTAATTTTAATTTCTTTTTTTTTACAAAAGAATAATATATAATTGAATGCCGAATTTTTGGAAATTAAACGTTCGCCAAAAATCTGCCTTAGGAGCTGCATAGTTGCTCGAGCAGTGTGTGCAGTGTTTTAACCACATCTCTGGATTGCCAGAAAAAGCTGGCCTTAAAAAATTCTGGAGCATATCTCGATATCGCTCGCCATTTACAGTTACACCATTGCCATTTAAGTAGATGTAATTGTCGCTGATGAACCACCCTTGGGTTCTCAGTACCTCAAGTTCTGCAGTTCTGCATGTTTACAAAACCATTTAATTGGAAATGTCCTTCATCGCTCATTATATTCTCTGGCCAATTCTCGCATGCGAACTGCATAAATTATTCGTTCTTGGGAATCTCCTGTCTTTAATTGTTGCGCTAACTGGAAAAAGATGTAAATTTCTCTTTAATATTCTGCGAAAAGACCTCCGAGACATTTACAGCTCAGCAGAGCGCCTTCGAGTTGATTTTTCAGGATTCTCCTCAACACTCCTGAACGCGTTGAATATTTGCTTCACTAATTACAGAACGTGGTCTTCCGCTTCGTGGAAGATCCCTTACTGAGCGTCGAATCATTGATCCTTAGGGTGAATTCTGCACATTAAAACGACGACGATAGGCTAGTTGAGTTTGAATTATTGATCGATGGTGTTTAAAATAAAGTTCTATGATTTTGGTTCGCTGGATAACGTTGTAAAGAAATGCGGTCATTGCCTGGCGTTTTACCCTTAACTGAATGTAAAGCGTCCTCTAATTCTGTGATGTTGATTGGACTTTCGATTTTTTGAGCATATTTGTTGCACGTTCTCGGGTTATAAGTTTGCGTAGATGACGTTACTTTGTTTTGTTGAAAAACTGCACTGAAGTTATTGTCATCTGATTGCTCAGACCAGTATTTTGCAAAGCAGTTGGCAATATCAATGGATGACGAGTGTATCACTGATCCCGATTGTAGGTTGTTTATTCTGTTTAAGCTTTTTCCACCTGTGATAAGTTTTATGTCATTCCAGATACGCTGGGGAGATGTGTTTGGGTTGATATCAGAAGTAAATGTTTGCAAACAAATAGCTTTACTTTCCTTAATTGCTCTTCTAAAAATAGCGTTTTGCTTTTGTAAAGGATTAGGTTTTCGTCAGTTCTTACACGTTTGAAATTGTGCCAAAGATTTTGTTTTAAATTACGTAAATGTTCTAAGTTTGCGTTCCACCAAACAACACGAGGTCTGTAAGACTTACGTTTAGTTTCTGGTATACTAACGTTTGCCGCTGATCTTAAACATTTTACTAAAGAAGCTGCTTGTTGGTTAATATTAGATGTAGTTTTGGATTTAGAAATGTATTCGACACATTTATTTTGATACAAAACCCAGTCTGCTGATTCGATTTTATATTTTGGTTGAAATTTAGGTTTATTATGAGGGACGTTTTTTTCGATTTTTATTAAAATTGGATAATGGTCACTGCCGTGAAGATCGGAGAGGGTTTCCCATGAACAGAGCGGGGCAAGAGGAGGAGAGGTCAGAGTAATGTCAACGTTTGTAAACGAGTTGTGGGTACTAAAATGTGTTGGAGAGCCGGTGTTTAAAACGATTAGGTCTTCATTTATAATAAAATTTTCAAGTATTTCGCCGCGTGGATTGGTCGCAGTCGAGCCCCAAAAAGTACTCCAAGAATTGAAATCACCAGTCATAATAAATGGTGTGTTAAAGCTATTTATTATAGATTTTAACTTACGTTCTGAAAAGTTTTGGTGAGGTGGAATGTATGTACATACTACAATAATTTTAATACCGATGTCTATTTGAATAGCAATGTAAGCTATTTCGTGATTAGTATATATTAATTTGTGAGGTATTGTTTTCTTAACAAGAATCCCAATTCCTTGTTTAGCTGTAGAGTTTGCAGCTAAGTTATGGAAAAAACCGTTGTATTGATTCGGATAAATAATATTGGTGTGATTATAAGCAAAGTGAGTCTCTTGAATTGAAATAATATCTGGGTTGAGGTCTTTTATAATAAGTTGAAGTTCGTGGTAATTATTTATAAGACCGTTAATGTTCCACTGTAAAATTTTTAAATCCATATTGAGAAATTAATGAATCGATTATTCTTCGTATTCAAACATTATTTCGTCTTGTTCATCGAGTGAGTTGTTGTGAGATGTTGTTGCTGACTTTGGTAAAGCGAGGTGTTTATTTTGTGTTAAATTTAGTGTTTCTTTAGAATCTTTTACTTTTTTTGAAGTTGAGCTATTAGCTAAATAGTCTTTAGCTAAATTAATTTTAAGTTTACGTACTGTGTTTGTTGATTTAAAATTATTGTTATTTTGTGTTGTTGTTGTTGTTGATTTTTGTAATTTTGATTCTTGTGTAGTCGCATTATGTGTAACAATAGGATTGTTATTAGTGTTTTTTGTTAATTCTTTAGTAGGTAAAGAACTGGCTGTAGAAATATTTTCATTATTATGTTTTTCGTTGTTATTTTTTTTTTTGGTTGTTGTTTTCAACGGTAATATTGTTTTGGTTAGTGACGTCAGAGTATGATTGAACTAATGGTTGAGTTGAAATTTGTGCTTGGTATTTCTCCTTGGCAACTTTCAAAGAGCACTTTTCTTTTGTTTTTATTTTAAGAATGTCTTTTTGTTGCTTAAAAACTTTACATTCTTTTGATACAGATGGGTGATCTTCGGAACAGTTAACGCAAAAAGTGCGCGTACACTGAGATGGTGAATGAGGAGGCAGAGCGCAATTTTCCCACAAAGGGGAATTTTTACACCATTTTTTAGTGTGACCGAGAAGTATGGTCTTACTTTAACTTTATGCCATGAGATATCTAGTTTTTTTTGGGGCAGAGTATCGGTCAAAAGTCAATAAAACAACGCCACATGGGGCTAGTTTGTCATCAGAATTTTTCTTTTGGTATTTATAGATCTCGACTACACCTTGTGAGCTAAGTTCGTTGACAAATTTAGCTTCAGGAATGTTATTTAAATATGGAGCATAAATAGTGCCTTTTGATTGGTTCAATTTCGAATGATATTCGCATTTAATGTTGCAAACACCTGGCAACATTTTCGACGTTAACAATTTATCCGCACTATTTTTATTTCCAATAAGGAGTAGGAGGTTTCCATCTCGTAATTCCGATACAGACAATATGTCGGGGCAAATTAATTTTAAAGATCGGTGAACCGAAAAACAAGAATATTGTTGCAAATTTTTGTGACCAGTTGTAGCAGAGATCACGACATACTTGGGATCAGGTTTTTGTACTATCGGGAGTTCAGGAAAGATTTCGAGAATATTTTGATTTGTGCGTTTCTTTTTAGCACAGGGGGCATCCGCTAATAACGAAAAGCGGTTGTCCCCCAAATTGGGCGGACCTGACATAACCACTAACAGGTACCGATTTTAAAGAAAAACTCTGTTAGGAAGAAAATTTTTTGTTCACTGTAACACAAAAAGTTTATGGTATTGAAAAAAAAAAAAAAATAACTGACACTCAAAGAGATCGCAAAGACAACCGCACGTTGCAAGAGTTAGTCGAAGACTGTGTTTTAGATATAATTTCATATAGTCATATAAATTCTCACATCTAAATTCATTCCAAACTTCTTGTGCGTGAAGATAATCTTCCTCACTGCATTCTATATTATTTAAATTGTTAAAAAAACATCTCACGAGGGGGGAGTTCCCTTTCTTCAAATCTATCGAATGAATCCATATACGAGTAAGGAAACACACCCTTTCTTTTAACGAGATTAAATTGCTTTTCATCGCTAAAGAATTCCCTGCCCCTCTAAACTTTCCAGTAAGATGACATTGGTCTTTTACAGTATAATTCTTAGGATCAACATTTAATTTTTGACCACAAATGTGGCATATGCTTGAATTTATATAGGAATTTTGTTCGTCTGGAGTTAAATCTAATACAATAACTTTAGTCAAATAGTTTTTATAAATAAATTTAGCTTCTTCTACAATACTGTTTACAAATACGGATGGAGAGTCTTCTCCATGGTATATTTTAAATTTGTTGAGACTATCATTAAAAGAGCAAAAAAACTAAATGCACATGCAATATGCTCTTCAGTCTGTAAACTATTTTTACTTACAACAGTATTTATTTTTTAAAAATCGCCTCAAAATCGTCATAAATAACGAAGGGCACAACTGCATCGTCCCCAGTAGGCATACTTCGAACTTGCTGTTGACATCTTTCTTTGTGTGTATTAAGTCTGGCGTCCGTGTCTGTATGATAAAGACAAGAATTGCATACACACATTTTACCTCTATGACCAGTAACGTTATTTTGAAGAACTCTAAAAAATTGTATAGACAATAATGAGATAGGTTCACTTTTAATAGTATAAGTTAGGTTAAATGAAACTACCTTAACATTTGAGTTCTTGACAGCAACTAAAACTTTATTAAAAAAATCATAATTTAAAAATGTTAAAACTGCTTAATTGTAAAAAATAGAATTTACCTAAAAATACTACAATAACAAAATTGCAGACATAGTGTCAGCAATTTTGACATTAATAAAATTATAAGGTGTTATAATTAAGCTTTAACAAATTAACACGATGACGTCGCGTGTTTCAAAAGACGCGACTCAGCAAAAAGACAAAAGACAAAAGAAAAAGAATATTAGGAAGTCCCGTGAAATATTAGGGCGTCCCATGAAGATAATATTTTCTGTGTTAACTCTTCCCCCCATAAAACGATCGTCCCGATCGTTAAATCAAAAATAGGGAATCTGTGTAATTCTCGATATTGGATAACCCCTCGTCTCGGCGTCACTTACATAGATATTTTGTATTGGTGTGCTGAGACTTAAATTGCAATTTATTGGGTATTTCTCATTGGTTGACTTACTTTTTTTCTTCGGACAGACAAAAATTATGAGGACTATGACAAGGATTACCAAAGAATAACTTATAACGTCGCCCCATTGACTTTGATCATTTAGGAGGGCGATTGCACTCGAGTTATTGACATGCATTTCCCTGACAGATTCCAAGGTGAGGGTTTCCTCGATGTAGGGATTATTCATTCTAGGTTGTATTACCGCTGGTAGGGGTTTTGAAAACGTTGTCTCCGATAGACTAAATATTTTGTCATTAACGGACACCGTCTCGTTATAAAATTTTATGAGAAAAGTACCGTTCAGGTAATAAGATTCGTGGCCAATAAAAATTGTCCCATTAAATTGATTCAACAAGAGAGAGCGCGGTACTATTTCCTGTACCATAGGTAGCCGGTAATTATTTATAAGGGTACAATTGGAGGGTTTACTCCGTATTAATTAAGGTAGGACACTCGGATCCACTAATGTCTTCAATCTGGTCGTCTTTACACAATGTCAATTTATTATAGCTTTTACATTTATTTTTAATACCATAACATTTTTTTTTTCACATTCTAAAACATTATCAAATTCAATTTTACTACTTATTTTCCCCTATTTCACAGGAGTTATGATTAGACTGTTACAAGATTCTTTTTTTGTTGTTGGAATACTTATAATGTAGAGGAGAGAATGGTGGTTAGTAGCTATTTTGATCTCGCTAAACTCAAAAGATTCTTCAAGATTTAAACGGGTTATATTTTCGGCGTCAAAAAGATTCTTAGCCAATTTCATTTCGTCGCTGGACAAGATAAATGAGTTTAAGACTCCTACCTTTGCCCAATGAATGGCGTATTGTAAGTTAATAATCTCATCTTTTACTATATTCAATTTGTATTTAAGTTTATCTATTAAAGAATCTTTCCAGTCTATGCTTTTAGTGAATTTCAAAATTTCATTGGTTCTTGAAGTAATCTCGTTAATTTTCTCAAGAGACATTTTATTAACAATAACTTGTCTATGTTAGTACATTATTAATTTTCTGTTCTATTATTGCAAAATCGTTAAGGTATTCGAGGTGATTTCTAATTTGTTGGATTTCGTGGATAAGGTAGGGATGGATGGGATGGGATGTGCTCACGTTCGACTTTACCGCAGAATCAATATTATCTATCAATGTCTCATAATTCCATAAATCGACTACGTGTACCAATCTGACCGTACTCGATTGTATTCTAGCAAATCCCACGTCTATCGCCACTATCTGTGAGTTGGTGTAATCCAAAATTTTAACCTCACCAAGGATGACTCCCACAAATATCAGACTAAAAGAAAAAAAATACAGAATAATAAAAAAAAAGGAAAGGGCAGGCAAAAATAAGACTTATTTCCCTAATTCCGGATATTGTTCTTATGGACGACCCTGCCTCCCTTTGTTAACACAGTTGTGTGTCTGTTTTCCCCGACAATCTCCTGCTTATAATTCCTTGACAATTTAGTTCCTATCCTTTTGTTCTCCTTTACAAAGATTTGTTCGCCCACTTCGTAATCCTTCGGCTTCCCTTTTCCCTTGTTATGATATTCCAAGGTGGACCGTTGTCGATCCTTAAAATTCTCCACCATTTGCACTCTATTTCTTTCCCATTCCACAGGATCATTGAAAGATTTCTTGCTGAAAAATACCTCGAACGGTTTTCTGCCCGAAGTTGAATGAACAGTATTATTGTACTCGTAAATTGATTTATCCAAGAGTTCGGGCAACCCATTCTGAGTTCCCTCTGCTCTTATGCACCTCATGATCTCGGAAAGGGTGGAGTGGAAACGCTCAATTTGTCCATTAACTGTGCTAGCGTATGGTGGAATTCTAAATACTTTCACATTAAATTGATTTTCAAGCATAAATATTATTGACTTGGAGTTAAATGATTTTTCGTTGTCCATCACAACTAATTCGGGCATACCAAAATTTAACAATATCTCCCTTAATGGCTGTCTTATATCCTCCGTAGCCCTAGACTTTAATATCCTCGCCTGAATTACATGTTCTTTATTGAAATGAATCTTAAGACTAACTTATAAAATATTTTTAAGCTATGCTAAAACTAATAAACTACTAGTACCAAGTTGCAATGTAAGCAAAAACAATTTATGCTTACATTGTCGTCTTTTAAAAATGTGGGAATGAAAACAAAAGTATTAGGTATGGTAACCTGACACTTCTGTGTTCTCCTACATTTTATTAGTTAATACGATCGGTAAGGGTATGAGAATGTAACTCCTCCACCCCTTGATCGAAATACTCCTGGATTTCGCTGGTAGTTTAAAATATTCTAAGTATACATATACTATAAACATATATTTATTTTAGTAGAGAAATGAACTTATCTAAAAGTACAATTTTAATTTTTTCTATTACTAGTGTTATTTTGTTTTGTTTGTTTTTTTTTTTTTTATTATTTTATTTTAGTCCATATTTTTCTTTTATATTTGCCAATTCTAAATCTTCTATTTTTGGTTCATTTTTAATAACGGTTTTATTAACAACAGTGACATTTTTTTTAATTTTTATGAGGACAATTACAATAAACACTATGGCAATTACAAACATTATGTTTATTCCATATGAAACATTTTTATGGAATTTAAGTTCCTTTATTTCTTTTAAATTTTCAAAATTTTCTAATTCTATTGACTTAAATTTTGTTGGTATTATGTCGGATTGTGAAAGTTGTTATTAGGATAATAATATTTGTCTAGAATAGTTGTTTTTTGATTTTGGAAAACTTGGTCCTTGATTTTTATTTTGCAATTATAGAACATAAGGAGGTAATTTTTATTAACTCTCATCTTTCTACTGTCACAGTCCTGAACAATTTCTAAGTCGTTAGCATTTTTTACTAAAATCATATCGTCTTCGAGTACCTCAACTTCAGTTTTGTTATTATATTTAAAATTACAGTTATTTAACAGAGTACAGTGTTTACTATTTTTTAGATTTTTGAGATAAACATCCTCCTCGTAATCCAAAACATGATTTTCAATTTCAATAATATAGCCATTTGGCTCGTTAATTTCCATATAATTTCTATTTGGCAAAGCCGTAATCATTTTCAAATCAGTTTGAATATAATCTTTTGGAATTTTTATTGCAAGAATTATTATTCCATCTTTGTAGTTTAAAATGTCAATTTTCATAAATTTTAATTTAAAGAAGTCTATTTCAAATTTATCTATTTCTTCAGATGTTAATATACTAGGATGAAAAATATGGTTTTTAGCGGATGCAATGTTATCCTGAATATGTTCAATTTTGCCCTTAAGGTATGTGAGCTTAAACATTTGGTCAGTATATAAAATTCTTCGAATGATCTCATTGTGTCTCTTTTTTAAATCGCTTAGTGTGATTTTAATATTTTCCCTGTCCTCTTCTATAGCCGATTTTAATATTTGGATTGACTCGTTAAAATGTGTATTTATATAAATTTGTTTATTTACTGTATCTATGATATTATGACTGTTCTCATCAATTACATTAAGGTGTTCAAGAATTTCTTTACGATCGTCATCGTCCATAACCCCAGCCAACCATTTGTAAGCATGGCCTACGAAGTTAAACAGTCCCCTTTTCTTTCTAAGATCTATTGGGGTGATTGATTTCAATTTGGATTTTATTGTTATTATCTCTGTTTCAATCATTTCCCTATTATGTAAGTCTAAATTTTTATATTATTCTCGATCTGACCCATATATGGTTTAATTCCTTAGTGTCAATTAAGTGTAAAATTGTGGAGGTTTGGTTTACCACTTCAACTTTTCTTAGTTTAATTTGTGCATATCCAGACTCTTCGGTGATTGGGCTAATCTGCAGTGTTCCCTGCGTCCCGGTTGTGAACATCATCATCACCATTATGACTGCCAAGATCTGTAAATTTTAAAGGTCTTTTTATATTTGTTGTATGGACATTTTTTAAATTACGTCTTATAAACTTTGGTTCTTCCTTATGCCTTAAACTTTTGTAATTTTTTATAAATCCTGTTTCCCTTCTTTCTGTGTAAGATTCCCTATTACGGTTCAGTTTTTCAATAGTATAATTTTTTCTACTTTCCAATATATTTCTGATAAGGTTGTGATTTATGGTACCATTCAATACGTCAAATGGGGTACATTTGATAGTGCTGTGCACTGTGTTATTGTAAAACTTTATGGCTTTTGTCATTTGAGTGACTATTGGCAATTTTTCCTCGAGGTTAAGGGTCCTAATCTTTTCAGTTAAAGTGTTGTTTAGGCGTTCTATATCAGAATTTCCTGTGTGACTATTTGGTTTAGTGGCATGAAATTCGATTTTTTCCCGCATTAAGAAGTCTCTTACGTTCTTGGAATTGAACTCGTTGTCAAAAACAAATTTTTTTACTGGCCCTTTTATTGCCAAAAATTCATTTATTTGCCTATAATCGTTTGATTGTTTCTAACTGGCAAATGGAAACCAACGGCATGTTTTGAGAATTTGTCAATGAAAATTATGAATGAGTGTTTGCTATTTACATATGTGTCAACATGAACAATTTCGTTGACTGTGGTAGGCGTTTCTGTAACGTGAAATTTTATTTTGATTGGATTGCGGTCATATTTTCCTCCGAAGCATATGTCGCAATTATTAATAATTTCATGTATTTTGGTTTTTAATTGTGGGTGATAAATTTTATGTTTCATCCCCTGATAAGTTGGAATAATTCCGGCATGACCAATTTCGTTTTTATGGAAAAGCGATATTTGTCTACTTAGCTCATTTTCATCTTCGATGTCCTTAGCGAAATAGCTACATTTCACGAAAGACATCCTTTGAATACCTGAATATTTGTCTAATAAAATTTGTTGTAATTTATTGAATTGGTGATCATTGAGCTCGGAAAATATTGCAACCTTTCCTTTAGCAATATGTCTTCGGACTAAATTAATTATATTATCAGAATCGAGGTCATGTTTATCGATAAAAATTCTTTTGTTATTAAAAACGGTTGTCATTTCAATTTGCTTAGTTTCTTGTAAAATTATTTGGTATTTAAAACGATTTACAATTGTGTCAAGAATCGGAAAGTGATTGTTAAAATTTTCTGCTTGTGAATGTACAGTTTCACCGTCCTCCGATTGATCGCGATTACTATTACATGGAATTTCGATTAAATTTTCTTCTTGGGTATGGTCAGTTTGGACCGCCAGAGAGACTTCTGATTGCTGCTGGCGTTCTCCTATATTTATATTCTTTATGTAAAACATTTCGTCTGTAGTAATTCCCAAATTTTCCGAATCAAGTGTGTTTATTTCACATTTTTCACAATTAATTCGACTGAGAAAATCAGCTATTTTATTTTCTTTCCCCGAAATATAATCGATTTTCGCATCATATTCTCCCAACTGTACTAACCATCGTTGTAATCTGGGGCTAATATCCTTACCCGAATTTTTTGCTTGTAACCACTTCAGTGGCTGATGATCTGTTTGCAAATCAAATTCTCTTCCAAAAATATAGGGTCTATAATATTTTACTCCCCAAACAATCGCCAGTAGCTCTTTTTCGACAGTGGAATAATTTTGTTCATGGTTGTTCAATGTTCGCGACGCGAACGAAATTGGATGACCGTCTTGAGTTAAAACTGCACCAATTGAGAAATTGCTGGCATCAGTAATAAGCTTAAAGCGTTTATTAAAATTAGGGTACCTCAGAATAGGAGGATTTGTTATGGTATCCTTCAATTTTTCAAAAGCAACAATATAATTTGGGTCTCTTATGTTGACCTTCGCGTTTTTCTTCAAGTATTTTATCATAGGGTAAGCTATTTTAGAATAGTCCCTTATAAATTTTCGGTAGAAACCTGTAACGCCCAAAAATGATTTAATCTGCTTTTGCGTCGTCGGAAGGTTTAATTTTTGAATCACTTCAACTTTTTTTGGGTTTGGTCTGACACCTTCAGGTGTAAGGATATGACCCAAAAATTCCGTTTCTTTTCTTAAAAAATTACATTTATCAATTTGAATTTTAAGTCCTGCTCCTTTTAGCGTTTGAAATATTTTCGTCATGTTTTCCAAATGTTCGGATAACGACGTGCTAAATATTAGGATGTCGTCCAAATAGACTACACAGATTTTATTTATATATTGACGGAGGACAGAGTTCATAAGACGCTGGAAAGTCGATGGGGCATTTTTAAGCCCAAATGGCATTCTTATAAATTCGTAGTGTCCGAAGGGTGTGGAGAATGCAGTTTTCTTCATGTCATTCTCATTCATTAAAATTTGGTGAAAACCTTTAGCAAGGTCAATAGAAGAAAAATATTGGGCTTTACCTAACTTGTCCAATATTCCATCTATATTCGGAATCGGAAACTTATCATTTACTGTAACTTCGTTAAGCCTTCTGTAATCGACAACTATTCGCCACTTTTGAACGCCCGAATTGTCGATCTTCTTTGGCACTACCCATAAAGGACTATTATAAGGTGAATTGCTTTCCCTAATTACTTTTTGTTCTAACATTTCTTTTATTTGTTTCTGAATTTCTTGTTCGTGTACTTGTGGGTATCTATAAATCTTCGAATATATTGGCCGGTCTGTTGTGGTTATAATTTCGTGTTTGATAGCATGAGTTGCAGAAAGTTTACTCCCTTCTTTATAAAATAAATCTTCAAAATTCCGCAACAACTTTACGATCAATTGGTTTTCCTCTGAATTTAAATGTTCTAAATTTAATTTCTGTATGTTGCTGTATTCAAGAGAACAAATTTCGTGACTGTTGTATGGGCTATAATTTCCAAACGGTATATTGTTTCCTAAAATGGTAATGAATTTATTCTCTATATCAATCTTAGCTTTAAGAGCGATAAGAAAATTTAGGCCAATTATGGCTGAATAATTTTTACTTTTGAAATCAATGACCTTCCAAGAGAAGGTACCTGAGATTTTGAATTCTCTAGGTATAGGTGTAATTATTTTATGTGTCACTTGATTTATTCCGTTGATGGTTCTGTACCAAAGGGGTGTTTTAATTTTTTGAGTGGGAAATGAATGTCCAAGGGCATTCGGCTTAATAACACTTGTATCAGATCCGGTATCTATGAGGCATTTAATTTTGTGACTGCCAATTGTTACTTCTATTATGGGTAATTTTGTGGAGGAGGTGTTAAAGAAAAATTTACATCTTCCTCTTCGTTTAAATTACCGATATCCATCGGCTCTGGTTCTTGACCGTAGCCATTAGTTTGGCGTAGTTGCCTACTGTGATGAGAATTTCTAGATTGGTTAGATTTAACTTGATTTGGAAAATTATTGGAATTCGACTGCTGTATTGAATTCTTCCTGTAATATGTGCCCTGGCCAACATTTTTAAAATTCCGGTTTTGTTGTTGAAAATTCTCGGTCATAAAACTATTTTTTGGCTCGGAATTTAGGGAATTACTATTTTGGTTTTGAATATCATTGTTTGGCTTGGACTTTTGCCAATTGTTATTTGGTTTTTGCTTATTAACTCTATGGTTAAAAGAGATGGTTCTAGTGTCATCTAATAATTTTAGTCTCGTATATTTAGCAATTATATCGGTCAGAGTTTCGTGTTCCCCTATGTGTGTTCGTATTGGTCCGTCTATTTTCTCTAATAATATATCTACGAGGTCCCTGTCAACATTCTCAGGTCTGTATATACCAGGTTTTAATTGGTCAGCTAAATATATGTCATTTATTTCATATTTACATTCTTCGAAAACTTTAAATAATTCATTTAAATTCCTTACTTTTACCATCCGACAATAGTTGAATACTTCTGCATATGTTCTTTTTGGGCTGAACTCTTGTAGAACTTTGGCTTTTATTTCCTCCCAGGTAGCATCGATTTGCAACTCCCTCACTCTTCGACCAGCATTTCCAAGAATTTTTTCGTTGCCCACAATCCTGATGCAAAATTTAGCTAGGGCTTCATCAATTCCACAAAGAATGAGGTTTGCTTCAACGGCATTTATAAATGCTCTTGGATTGTGGTTTTCATCAAGAGGCTTAAGACGTCGAAATTGTTCAATGATGTCCTTGGCCGACATACCAAATCCGAATATTTGCTGTTGAATAACCTGTTGTTGTAGTTGCTCTTGTTGTAGTTGCTGTTGTTGTTGAGCTTGTTGAGTTTGTTGTAGTTGAGCTTGGCTTGCCGCTGCTGCTGCCGCAAGCTGCTGGTTCTGTTGTGTAATTTTCTCTTCCTGCTGTCGCAGCACCAGTTCTAATTCATATATTTTCTGCTGCAATTGCTCCATATTTTCTTCACTTAACTGGCGATTTTTATCGAAAGTAATGTTTCTTTTCATAGCCCAGTAAAACTGTAGTGGAGTCTTTTTTTTTTTCAATTTTGATTTTTGCACAAAAACTTTTCTATTTTCAGTTTTTATATATTAACTTTAGTTAGTTCGTGTAAACTTAATTTTTTTTTTATATTAACTTTGGTTAATAAAGATTAATTTATTTAACTTTAGTCTTTTTTTTTTTTTTTTTGATATATATATTTATATATTAACTTTAGTTAATTATATAGTTAATTATATATTTATTTTTGTGTTTACCGACTGCGCCAATTACATGTTCTTTATTGAAATGAATCTTAAGACTAACTTATAAAATATTTTTAAGCTATGCTAAAACTAATAAACTACTAGTACCAAGTTGCAATGTAAGCAAAAACAATTTATGCTTACATTGTCGTCTTTTAAAAATGTGGGAATGAAAACAAAAGTATTAGGTATGGTAACCTGACACTTCTGTGTTCTCCTACATTTTATTAGTTAATACGATCGGTAAGGGTATGAGAATGTAACTCCTGCGCATACTTTGTCAGCTTGTCGATTGCCGTCAGAATTGAAGTTTTCTCCGTTATATAAATGTCTATGTGGACTATTTGACCGGGGTACTGAGGAATAGGAGTTTCCTGTAGAGAAATATTATTCGGATGTCGGTCATATTTGTTCTCCTTACAAATTTTGCACAACTTTGTTATCCTTCTTAATTTTTCCATCATTTTCGGGAAGTAGCATCTCGTCGGGAAAACAATTTGAAATTCATAAGATTGCGTTTCATGCGGTTCGATGATAAGCTGGTTCTTAAAAACATTCACAGGTGCATTCGTATTTTGTATCAAGTTTTGAGGTGAGCTTTTGTTGCTATGTTGAGTAGCATCTGTAGATCGTATTTCGAATATCTGTTGCGGTGGTCTAGACAGCGCATCTGCAACGGTGTTGGCATTACCTGGTTTGTATAATAACTCGTAATTGTATTCTTCCAATATTGCCTTCCATCTTCTTAATTTACTATTAGAATTCCCATTGTCAAGGCATGTGTTAGAGGCTGATGATCTGTAAATATTTTGATAGTTGCTGCCCCATACAAATAGTTTCTTAAACTTTGCAAGGCCCACACGATCGCTAGCATTTCCTTCTCGTTTGTGGCGTAGTGTTCTTCGGTCCTGTTAAGTGTTCGTGATATAAATGTGATGGGCCTGCCCTCCTGTTCCAGAACGGCACCAATCGCATAATTGGAGGCATCTGTTGTGAGTCGAAATTCCTTTTTGAAATCAGGGTAAGCCAACATTACGTCCTCTGATATGAGTGTTTTCTTAATTTTATCCAATGCTTCTAGGGCCTTGTCATCTAGAACAATATTTATTTTGCTGGAAGCGGTTTTCGACATACGTCCTTCCTCCCCTCTTAAAAGCGCGTCAAAGGTTTTGGCAGTTTGGCATAATCCTTGATAAAACGGCGATAAAAGCCTGCCATACCTAGAAAAGATCTTAGATCCCTAATTGTCTTTGGGGTTGGAAGGTTGTTGATTGCATCCACTTTTTTTGGGTTGGCTCGTATTCCTTTGGTGGAAACAAGAAAGCCTAGAAATTCCACTTCAGGTTTCATAAATTCACACTTATCCAGCTGAATCTTCATGTTTGCGAGTTCCAATGTTCGGAAAATTTTCTCAATGTTCGTTAGATGCTCCTCTTCGCTTTTGCCAAATACAATTATGTCATCTATATAGATGAAACATATCTTTCCAATGTATTCATGAGTATGTCGTCGAGGGCTCTCTGAAATATTGAGGGAGCTTTTTTTAGACCGAATGGAAGACGCGTGAATTCGTATTTTCCATTGTTTATAGAAAATGCAGTTTTTTCTATATCCTTGTCTCTAAGTGAAATTTGGTGAAATCCGCTTTTTAAGTCTAGGACAGAGAAGAAGTTATTCTCACCCAACTGTGTAAGGACTTCATTTATTTCGGGAATAGGGTATCGATCCGCTATCGTGACAGCATTTAATTTTCTATAGTCAATAACCATTCTATATTTCCTTTTCCCGGAGGCGTCCATTTTTTTTGGTACTACCCATACCGGTGAATTGTATGGGGATTTCGATGGCCTTATTATGCCTTGTTCCAATAATTCTTGAACTTGTTGTGCAACTTCGTCTTTCAAATGCATAGGATACGGGTAGGATCTTGAGTAAACTGGACTATTGGTGTTGGTTCTTATTTCACCTTTGACTGATGTAATGTACGTGAGGGATTCGTTCGGTTCGGAGAACAGATTAGGATATTTCTGGATGATTTGTTTCATTTTGGAGTCCTGTTCCTCCGTCATGTGATCCGATCGTATTTGGATGGTGTTAACCGATTGTGAAACCTGTTATTTTAGTCGTATTTTGATATTGTCCCCTATGGTCATATAGTTTTCCGCAGTGTGAATAACTGCTGATAGACTTTTCAGAGTATCGTTTCCGAGTATGGCATGAAACGATTTTAAAACAGGGAGTAAAAAGAATTTAATATTTATATGTTTTAATCCGAAGAGATTTATAAACGTATGGTGGGTTATAGCGGTTTTACCCCCAACGGATTTTGCGTAGAATTTAGATTTATTTGGTTGGAATGATTTTACTAGAGAATTTTGTATATAATTCTTATTGGATCCTGTATCCACTAAAATTTTAAGGATCTCGCCAGATTCTGTCTTTGCCTCAAAATATGGCAAAGACGAGCTCTCTAATCTAAAAAATTAATGTCGACAGTTTCAGGGATTTCAGAAGAGTTTTCCCCGTTATACTGATCATCTAAATCTTCGACATATTCCTGAAAATCTTGGAGGTTATTCTCGACACCGTAAGTAATTGCTTGTTGGTAATATACTTCATCCTCGTTAATATGAGCCTGACCGTTTATTACCTGATCGTTAGTTTCAATGTGGAAATTCCGTTGAATTTTCTGTGGTTGTTGATATGTTCGTTCTGGTGGCCTTTTCCCTGCGAAATCGTTACCCTGTTTTGGCCTATTCATGTAGTTTACAGCGCATGATTGCATGGATTGATCTATTTCCATAGGTACAGGCCTTGGTTGTGGTTTAGGAGCAAAGGGGTGGAGGTGTCGGGTTAACATTTCGAAATTGTCGGATTTGACCTAAGAAATTTTGGATGTTGTCAGTGTTACGAGGCAGATATTGGTTTGGGTTTTGGGGAGGGTATTGTGCTGGGTATTGGGTTGGGTAATGGGTTGGGTGTTGGATTGGGAATTGGTTTGGGTACTGGGTTGGGTATCGGGATGGGTGTTGGAAGTTTGGTTTTTCGGATGTTTTCTGATTTCGAGGAATGGTTCGTGGATATCCGACGTTTTTGTTTGAGGCATGATCCGTTCTGTAATTTTGGTTCTGCAGTTTGAGACAGAGATGCAGAGCTTGGGGTAAATTGTTCGGTTCCCGGATACAAAGGAGTCTTGAAAGGTCTCCTTTCAATCCCCGTATGAAGGTGTCCAGCGCCTTGTCCCGATAAGTCTGGATCAGAGTATCCATAGCTTCCCTTCCTATGGTCATGCACGAAATGTTATTTATAATCAGAGACAAGTGAGAATAGACTTCCTGGTAGAAGTCCTGCACTGTAAGGTCCCCCTGGACAAGGGTCGTCATCTGGTACTCCAGGGTGCCCAGATCCCTCTTATCCGCATAGTGCAACGTCAAACACCTCGATATAGCCTCCCAATTGAGAGGTGTATTGTAGGACTCAAGGACCGAGTCCGCATTTCCGATGATCTTATTTCGAATAACATTCAAAATTGCAAAATACTTCGGTGTTCCCCTCTGCGCTTCGTAGAGATTTAAAACCCGCTCCACGCTTTTCCTCCATGAACTAAACTCCGATGAATTACCGGAGAATTCTCTGAGACACCGCACCACATCGGGTACTTTATCTAAATCAATCAGGTCCCCCCTATACCGCTCATCTATCCCTTGATCATTGGCCACCATATCCGCATTCGGTTTTAATATACCCCCCACTAAATTTCTACACTGTTCCCTACATAACCGGGAAACCAGATCTGTAATTGCCGCTTCCATTTGAGCATTTTGGGCACTTTGGGCAGGATTTAGGGGATAAGGAATGGGGTTTTGGTTTTGAGGTGCATTTAGAATTGGAGGTCTGATCAAATTGTCGGGATTTGACATTTTGTTAAAGTAAAAATTTTATTATAGGATTCGATAAAGGTAAAAAGAAAATATTATACTAAATATAATCAAAAATTATTTTTATTATTTCTGTTTTAATTGATAAATCTGGAGGGTCCCGTGGGAATCGCAGATTGTTATTTATTTATAAAGTTTTTATCTTGGTTATTTCTCCCTTAAATTATTTTTTATTATTATTTTCCAATTGATAAATCTGGAGGGTCCCGTAAGAATCGCAGATTGTTATTTATTTATAGAATCTTAAATTATTTTCCTCTTAAATTAATATCTTAATCATTTAAATACATTACATAAGTGTCGTTATCATCCTTAAAGTTGTCCTTGAGTTGTTGTTGCTGTTGTAGTTGTTGACGTTGTTGTTGTATCGCTGCCCAAACAAAATCGTTGCTTGGTGACACACTTCTTTAGCACTTGCAATTATTCACTTGATTTGTTTTATTATTTGTTGCTTAATTTTTTTTTAATTCATGGGATGTCACTAATGCTTCAAATCTTTCTTGGCCAATGTCTTTTATAAATTGGCTATAATGATTCTTTAGATGTTTAACACTTTTTGCACTTAGTAGTAATATGTTTTTGTTGTTTATTAGTTTGTAATATAATTCACTAAAATATTGACTTGTTTTTTTGCCAAAATTAATTGAGTTTTGTAGGCAGTATTTTTTTTTTTTTTTTTTGAGGTATCTTAAAGTTTAGATTTTTTTGTTAAAGTCCTTGAACTTTATTTGAATAATTATAGAAGAATTTTTAATTCAAATTATTGTTTTTTGTTTTTCTGGGGGAGTTTAATTAATTCACTTTCTAAGCTGTTCTGCTCTTTTTTTTTTAAACATTTGTTCTTAAATTGTTCATTAATGTTGTCATTATTTTTTTTTTTTTTATTTTGTCCACTTAATGTTGGTTTACTTATAGAATTATCTTATTTCTAAAACACGCTGGTAACTAAGATTTTGTCCTTTTTACTTTATTAATAGTTACTTGGGATCTTTACTTTACTCTAAATGCGCGTTGTGTTTGTTTCTACCGAATTTAACACAATTAAATTTTTTCGTTGGGCGCCAGTTAGGTTAAATGAAACTACCTTAACATTTGAGTTCTTGACTGCAACTAAAACTTTATTAAAAAAATCATAATTTAAAAATGTTAAAACTGCTTAATTGTAAAAAATAGAATTTACCTAAAAATACTACAATAACAAAATTGCAGACATAGTGTCAGCAATTTTGACATTAATAAAATTATAAGGTGTTATAATTAAGCTTTAACAAATTAACACGAAGACGTCGCGTGTTTCAAAAGACGCGACTCAGCAAAAAGACAAAAGAAAAAGAATATTAGGAAGTCCCGTGGAATATTAGGGCGTCCCATGAAGATAATATTTTCTGTGTTAACTTATATAAACAAAATACTTACTTTGAAATATCAGTCATAAGAACATAATGTGACTTGTTATCTTCAGTCAACAAAATTAAATTTATGTGTGTTACTTTTTCCATTTTAGTTAAGTAATACGGGCCGCATACGACATAATTCTCGTAGCCAAATACGTTTATGCTTATGTTGGTATTCATTTTTTCAAATTTCTTAATGTTACTCAACGATATAGGAAACTCTAAGTTTTTGAAATTGATAACTGTATTTCCAACACTTATTAAATCATCCTTTATATCCGAAATATTGTAGAATCCAACGTACTGTTTATCAATATCATTTAAATTGTTGTTATTATTAAGGGCAGCAATAACGCACCATTTAAAGCAATAAACGTCATTATTCTTTATGTTCAAACATGCTCGCTGTATTCTTAATGAACCCGATAGAGGGATCCTTTATATTGGGATCCTTTCACAATATTATATTGACATATATTTATATGCAATCCTCTTATCGTAACTAATGTCCAATTCGAATCTCTCTCTTGAAATTCTGACATTTTATTAATAATTTCATTGCATGTCGCTTTGTACAATTCATTTAAATCTTCAGCCCTAGTTACAATAACCATTTTCGAAATATGTGACATTGTACCAACTGTCATTTCATCGTTATTCATTTGAACATAATCACATATTATTTCCATGTTATATTTATAAGTAACATGTTTTTCGACAGAATTCTTTAATAACTTTATAATGGTATTTTCTGCATATTTAAAAAACTCTTCTGTAAAGAGTAATTCCTCGCGTGTGTTGCGATATATATAATTTTCAACTCTTTCATTATAATCACTTTTTATGATAAAAAGATTTTCATTAACAACTAACTGTCCACAATTCGATTTGTGTTTGTTAGTTCGTTGGTGATAAGAAAACATTTTAAAATCAACATCTTCATTGCATTGTTCACAATATTTCTTCGATAAATGGGTTTTTAAATGTTGCGTCAACGCGTTTATTGTTAAAAACAACTTTTTGCATATTCCACAATGCCTTTTAAGATGGTTTTCCATCGTTCGCTTTTGTCAAAAACATTAAGACAAACACTGCATTTAAATTTAGGTAATAAAGCCACGTACTCACCGCCAGTTATATTTACAGTTGATGAAGTGCCAGCATGAGTTTTGTCATGTTTTTTTAACATGCTGACAGAAGTGAACAATTGCTTGCATTCAACACAATGCTTTTTTAAATGAATTTCCAGCGATCGTTTTTTGACAAATACCATTAAGCACATGGAACAGCTAAATTTCGACATTTTATATTATTTTTTATTGGATTGCTTTTGGAATATTTCTTATTATTTTTACTTAATCGTTTTTGGAATAATTTCTTGCGAATTAATAACTAATCTGCTACAAAGGCTTTGGACAAATGTAACGAATATTTGCTAAGATGTTGCTAGTCTGTAAAATATTTAATTTTTGCTGACACTTATTTACTTCTAAAAAAAACAAAAATTTTTTGTATAAACTTTTATACATATTCATACAATGTATTTTATTAACTAAATTTTTGACAACTGAATTCAAGATTATAGATTTTTAGTAATTGAAACCTCAAATCAATTATTTCATCACTGAATAACATCATACAATGTGTACAATTTTTTTGCTGACACATAATTACTTCTAAACAAAAGCAGCCCTTTGTACGATCATGATTATCCATGCCCCTGCATACTAGAACAAATCTATCCACAAGCATAACACTAACAGGCAGACTGACCAAATGCGTAACACACATACAACAACCAACATTCCTCAATACACACAAATGTATGCCCTTACAACATAATACTGATATGCAGACTTTTTTATATTTTATTTCATCACAAAAAGTTTGATTTTTTTGTCAATTTTGCATTCCCATCAAATTTTTTCCTCTTCCTCAATACATACATTTCATACAAAATTCTCCCCATTTGGGGGGGGGGGGAAACGTCCCATTCGTAGGTAAACATCCCATTCGTAGGTAAACTCCCCATTCCAGGGGTGAACTCCCCATTTTTCAACTACTTCTACAATTAAAATAAAATTGCCAAAAATTTTGGCGATTTTTTTAAACATTTTTTCATTTTTTTCCATGTTGTGTTTTCATTTTCACTTAAACAGTTAATTTGGCGATTTTTTTAAATATTTTTTCATTTTTTTTTTCATGTTGTGTGTTTATTTTCACTTAAACAGTTAATACATGTTATTAAACATTTAGTTGAAGTTTAATTGCATTTTTTTGACAATAATTTTTTTCTGTGTATTTTGACATAATCTTTTAAAACCGAGATACCACTACGACCTAAACTTAAGTTTACGTGTGCCGTAGTGTGTAATTTCAAAAGTTGATATTTTACTTACAGTGCAATCTTTTTATTTTAATTTGGTTCGCTACGTACGCATCTGTTAACATAGTTTTGTCGCGTTTCAACCCAAACAAGAGGGTTGCCACTACTTATACTTGCCACACTGGTATCTGACTCGGTTGCGCGGCTAAGGCTCGTCGGGCTTGGGCGGGTGTTCGTTGCAAGTACAAAGTAGCAGGGGTACGAATCAACCACGATATTCAAAAATTTAAGGGCCACGAACGAAAAGGATCACGCTGTAATTCACATTAAGTAGATAGAGGTGTTGTGTATCTACTGGCTACCCTCCCTCAGTTCCGAAATGAACTTAAACCATGGTAACGCAAAAGCATAAAAATTGATGGTTACCCCGAACATTATTTCACGAACCAATACCTACCTTCTTCTTCGTTTATTCAGCCATCTTCTAAGAAAGACAATTATTTCAAGAGTATAAATTCAAAAATGAGTACAATTTTATTTTCCATAGGGCAATTCAATAAATGATAACTTAACGTTATTTGTACTAGAGCTAATTAATAAATAGCCAAGTAACTTAGACACTAATTAGGCTGCTTAAAACAGACTTTCGTAAGGAGAGATCAAATAATTACAAAAAAACATTAAATAAATTGTCGAAATCTTAATCCGAAATCGTGCGAACATAATGTGTTCTCAAATTGAATAAAAAAAAAACCCTTACTACTATAGCGCTATCGTTTGGGGGTCAAAAGCTTTTAGAGCTAAAGTTGAAAAATAGTTCAAACTAAAATTTCGATCCACACAAAAGTATTGATAAATTTGAAAGTGAAGTTATGGATTATGTACATTTACTTATATAGAGACGAAGTAATTCCATTGGTAATTCGATTGCTTAAAATAGTTTACAATTTAAATTCCAAAAATCTTTTCTCCTTGTGTAAATTTAAAACAATTGAAAAAGTTAAAAAAAAATATTTATTTACGTTGCATCAATATTTAGCACAGAATCAAGCTAACTATCTGAAAACTGTTAGTTGGGTTATGACAATAAAATTAAATATATGATTTTCCCAAAAAACACTTCCAAACCATTAGACACCATTGTATAATCCGAAAGAAAATGCAAGGATTCGCCAAAATCTATCTAAATTATCCTGTCAACGATTATTATTAATCATAATTATCCCTGACTTCGAATTTCAATTGAGTTTTGGTTAGATAAGTTATTTGTAATAATATAAAGTTATAATTCATTTGGGCATTGGCATTGGATAAACTAAATTGTTTAACATATTTCCTTTGGGATTTGATATTTCCTAAATTTTGGTGCTATCTTAACGTAAAAGCATGTAAATTTATTTACTTTCAAAAAAAAAAACCTACTCATCACAATATCAAATTTAAAATGGTTTTGAAATTTGATACGTACTGAGTATCAAAAACGTGAACGTTAAGCCCATAAGTAGCACGACGGCGTACCACCATAATACACGATGTTAATCTTTCAAAATCCTGAAAGAATTTGATTTTGTTCTAAAATTTATCGCGAGCACCGTAAATATTAAAAATTGCTTAATAAAATACTCTAAATTGTCAATATTGGTTCAACAAGTACTTATCTTTCATTTGGGGTCTATCGTTTACGTCTATCGTTGCTTGGTTGACAATCGTAGCCCCTTTTTGTTATGTGTATCCACAGCTGTTTTCCTCGTAGATAAAATTGTTTTATGTTGACATAGAGTTTTTGCCGATGCGGACATACAAACCACCACCTAGTTGTCCAATTGGGCATG